>JAHZTW010000001.1:85646960-85676885 GCA_020283515.1 Alliaria petiolata
TTTCAGAATAGATTAGAAATTGGTCAGTGTCAAGTTGCTGTTGCAACGTTGTATCAAACTGATTAAGCAAGTCGTTAAGATTGCTTAAGTGATTTCTAATAAACGAAGAATTTGTTATTGCAGTTTGTTCTCAAGTATTTGTTCTTTCATATATCCTGGTAGTATCAGTTTTACAAAAACGACAATAACAGAGATACTTGTCCTGGGGTTGAGGAGTGCAAGTGCAATCAGTTGGGCCAAGATCTCCAACAGAGCTCCATGTTCGTCTTAAGTCATCATATCAAAGCATTGTGTGAAATCTCTTTAATTTTGCATGAACCACCAAATATTTGTTTTCTTGATGGGCACCACGGTCTTATCTCCGCAACGGTTAGGCTTGGGACAAGGGAGAGTAAGACACAAGAAAGCAAGAAAATTGCACCCAACTTCATCTTTTTTTTCTTTTTGTTTCTTTTGCTTATGTTGTTGTAACTTGTGAGTGTTTTCCAAAGAAGCACTAATATTCTACTTACATATACACATATATAGTATATAAATAGAGTAAGTTGGGTTAATATCAATAGAAGTTTGAAAAATTAAGTAGATAGTATTGAAGTTTAAAAAATTAATAAAGTATGAAAGAGAATTCTTTTGTCAACCATTAATATCCTTTTAGTTTAGTTTATTCACAAAAATACCATTCATCTAAAAAAACTGCAGCTAACGTTGTTACCAGTTATAGATAACACTAATACTGTGTTATATGTGCAATAAAAAAACCAGTTTTAAGGTTTTATATGTTAATATATTTAATTTGAAGGTTTATTGTGCTAGTAAAATACTCTCGAGATTTAAAGTGCTAGTGGCTGTCACTTTGAAGGTTTTTTATGCGATTTTCCCGATAAGAAAATAAAAATAATTTTTTAAGTTAAGACACACTAAAAAGGATCTTAAATAAGACACTTTTCTTTCCTTTAAAATTTTAAGACACTCAAGTTAAGTGTATCCATTGGGATGGTTTAAGCTAATAAAGTTCTTAACTTAAATTAATAATATATTTTAGAGCAAGCCCAATGGAAAACTTTTGTCGAGGGTCTTAAACTTATTTTAATATTAATTATATATATTATAAGACACTCAAGTTAAGTGTCTCTATTGGGATGATCTAAGCTAATAAAGTTCTTAACTTAAATTAATAATATATTTTAGAGAGCAAGCCCAATGGAGAACTTTTGTTGAGGGTTTTAAACATATTTTAACATTAAATATATATTTTAAATTGATTTTTGAAAAAAAAAAGAAAGAAAATACGATTTAAAAAAAAACAAAATATGAGACGAATCGCATCGTGACACGTGTCATAAGACACCCTAAAAAAAGATCTTAAATAAGACATTTTTCTTCCTCTTAAGACATCCAAGTATTGTCATGTCATTATTCTTTTTTTTTCGACTTAAGACACACAAGTGTCTCAATTGGAGATGGTCTAACATACGAATATGTTATATAAAACCATTATTATTAAATATATATATATTTATATTAATAGAAAAATAACAACAACCACTTATTATTTGTAATTTTATTATTTAGACAGGGCAAGGAATAAAAAGACAATGGCAGCGATGCTTGTTCTGGGGTAGAGAAGTGCAAATGCAACCGGTTTCAACCGGACCACGAAATCCAAGTGAACCATCAAATGTTATCGCTAACTCATTATAGCATTGTGTGATGCTATCTGTTTGGCATGCACCATCAAATATTTGTTCTTTTGATGGGCACCACTGTCTTATCTCCGCAACGGTTATGCTTGGGATAAGGTAAAATAGTACACAAGAAACCAAGAAAACTGCAGCCAACTTCATATTTTTTTTCTTCTTCTTTTGCTTATAGTATCTTGTTGTGACTTTCTCCAAATAAGCACTAATATTCTACATATATATAATATCTACACATTTATGATATAGCTATAGCCTATATATAGCTTATAGTTCATAATTTTGCACCTTTTTTTTGTTAAAATAATTTTGCACCTTTTTCTTGTTAAAATAATTTTGCACCTTTTGTTAAAATAGTTCATAATTTTGCACCTTTTGTTTGGGAAATCCAATAATGTTGTGACTAATAAAGGTAATCCGTGTTTAATAGTTAGCTAAAAAATTAAATATAGTCAAGATAATACATTTAAATAATATCCAAATATTTAAGTCCCTCCATTTTAAATAATTATATGTTTTGGATTTCTTCACACATATTAATAATTGTTTCTATTAATTTTTATTAATTTTTTCTTTTTTAATTTAAAAATGGTAAAGATAAATTAAAATATAGAATGAAAATCGAATACATCTAAATTTTCCACACACAAACAAAAAAATGGAAGGAGAATTACTTTTAAAATAATTTACAATTGTATTATTGTTAGTCTCAATTCTCAAACCATTTAGAGGTCCTGTGCAAATTTTATTTCAAAGTATATGATGTCTTACAAAAATAAAGTTTTGGACTCTAGATTATATACATCTATTTTTTATTTTTTTTTGTTAAAGGTCTTTCATGCATTCAACATAGAACTGAAATATTAAAATTACCATGAAAGTGTAGTGTCACCGTTGTTCACCACCTATGCTTGAGGGTTAGAAGGGATTGAGCCAAAACATTTAGAAAAATTATTTTTATTTAAAAAAAAAAACATTTAGAACAATTATATTTTTGATCGTCCTGAGCCCTCAGGAGATCCAAACCTTCCGCTGACACAAAGTCGGACGATAATAAAATTGCTTCAAATTATTATTCCATTATACTCTCTATAAAAAAAAAAATGATTATTAATTATTCTTTAATTTTTTTAATTTATTAATTAATTAATCCAAAAACCATACAGGAGACAGCTCTGCAAGTTCATCTCTCCTAAAATAGTCCACGTTCTTCCTCTTTCAGATTTCTCCAGCTAAGCTCTCCTTAGATCTCTCCTTCATTGCTCATTTCTCCATGGCTCTCTAAATCTCACTCTCTTATCTGTTTCTCCACCCATTTCTCTCTCTCTCTCTCTCTGTCTCTCTACGATCTGCTCTAATGGAGGGAGGAGCCGATGGAACCGTTCGCGTCGGCGGTCTAAACGCCAAGCCTGGTCGCGGATTCGAATTGGAGACGGATATGGCGGTTTCGTCGCCGGTGACTCGCCAGAAAGCCGCTGCTGCTAAGCAGTTTATCGAGAATCATTACAAGAATTACTTGCAAGGTCTGCACGAACGAATGGAGAGGTTCGGAGAAATTGATGAATCTGATCAATTCGTTTTTTTTCTTCTGATTGTGTGTGTTCGCTTCTTTGTTGATCAACAATGGCTTTTGGATAGATGCGTGTTGATTGAATTGACTTGTGTTTGACTTGATTCAGATTTAGCTTTTGGAAGACGAGATTGATCTATTGTTACTAATCTCCTCTGTGTGAATTTTCTGTGTTACATAACAGACGCAGAGAGTTTCAGCGGAAAGTGCAAGAAGCTCAGTTACCTGTTGAAGAACAAGACGAGATGATGAGGAATCTGGCTCGTCGGGAAACTGAGTACATGAGGCTTCAGAGACGTAAAATTGGGATTGACGACTTTGAGCTATTGACCGTCATCGGAAAAGGCGCCTTTGGTGAGGTAACATCAAGAAATTGACTGTGATTTGACGTGTTATTAAGGAATTAACACTCCCGGATATGTTTAATCTCTGAGACTGTTTTTGGTTTATACATATCTCAGGTTAGATTATGCCGTTTGAGATCTACAGGAGAGGTTTATGCCATGAAGAAATTGAAGAAAACTGAGATGCTTAGCCGTGGACAGGTACGTACTTTGTTTTTTCCTGGTCAACTTGGATTCACCATAGTCAAGTGAAAAGGGGAATCGTAAGATGTTTTAGAGTAGTATTAGTAGTAGTGAGTGCAAAAGTGATGCATGATAGGAGCTTGAGAGAAACTTTCTTCTTATCATTGGACTGCTTCAGTTCAGTTTTGGGAGTATGTTTTGATCCTTAACTGGTTTGTTTTGGCCGTCCTTTTTTTGTTCTCTCTAGGTTGAGCATGTAAGGTCCGAGAGGAACTTACTTGCAGAGGTTGACAGCCGTTACATTGTAAAGCTTTTCTACTCTTTTCAAGATTCTGAGTGTTTGTATCTTATCATGGAGTATTTACCTGGGGGTGACATCATGACTTTACTGATGAGAGAAGACATTCTTTCTGAAGATGTCGCACGATTTTATATTGCGGAGAGCATTCTTGCTATTCATTCAATCCATCAACACAACTATGTTCACAGGTATATAAAGCGTTTCGACATCAGTTTTTTTTTTATCATGCCTAGTGAAAAATTCAGGGTGTTGGGGATATTCTCTTGTTCTGGATTTGAGTTTGTTTCTTCTTGCCTGCAGGGACATCAAGCCTGATAATTTGATACTAGACAAAAGTGGGCATTTGAAGCTTTCAGATTTTGGCTTATGTAAGCCACTAGATGATAAGTATTCTTCACTGCTATTAGAAGACCAAGAAGTGCTTCAGGAGTCAGAGAGCCAGTCAGGAAAAGCAGACTCTGACAAAGCACCCTGGCAAATGCCTAAAGAGCAGTTGCTGCAGTGGAAGCGCAATCGCCGCACATTGGTATTTACGCTTGTTCTCTAATTGGGTTACTCATTTTCGCTGGAACTATAAAGATCAATTACCACATCCAATATGTATGTCTTGGGTAATCAATGTGTTTATCTTTCATTTGTATAGGCTTATTCAACCGTTGGAACTCTTGATTACATGGCTCCAGAAGTACTGCTAAAGAAAGGATATGGAATGGAATGTGACTGGTGGTCTCTCGGCGCAATTTTGTATGAGATGTTAGTTGGGTATCCCCCATTCTGTTCTGATGACCCCCGTATAACATGCCGCAAGGTAGGTGTATATAGCTGGTTACTCATGCATTTTTATCATCTATGATAGAAATTTTCATGCTTGCTTATAAAGACTTGTATTTCTTTTTTCAGATAATTAATTGGAGGGTATGCTTGAAATTCCCTGAAGAACCAAAAATATCAGATGAAGCCAGGGACTTGATTTGTCGCTTGCTATGTGATGTGGACTCAAGGTTGGGAACCAGAGGTGTAGAGGAGATAAAGGTGTGTCTTCTGAAAATTATATTTAAATATTCATTTCATTATCCTCATTTTCAGCCTTGACATCATTGAAATCGATTTTGTTCATGTTTCAGTCGCATCCGTGGTTCAACGGCACCCAATGGGACAAACTGTATGAAATGGAGGCAGCTTATAGACCCACTGTTGATGGAGAACTAGACACACAAAATTTTGAGAAGTTCCCTGAAGTAAGTTAGATAGGATCTGAGAATGATTGTCATGACATGTTTTCTGGCATGAGGGAGTTTTTGAAACCCGTTTGGATAGTGAACCCGAAACTTGTTTAAAAACTGCTAAAACTCAAACTTAAAGAGACGTATGATATCTTGCAGGTTGAAGGATCACCATCCGAAGCACCACAAGTTGGTCCTTGGAGAAAGGTGACACACTGCACTTGATTCCTATGATATAATCTGTGTTGCGAATGTCTCGGGACATGATAAAGCTGGCAGATTTTGTTTTGTTATGGTTAAGAGTATCAACATAACAGAGGAAACAAAAAAAACTGGTAACGAGTTTGGATAGTAACATTTGGATTGGTTGCGCAGATGTTGACGTCCAAGGACACCAACTTCATAGGATTTACATTTAATAAGTCAGACATCACAAGATCAATGGAAAATTCAGGTGACTCTTCATTATATCTTTTTCTCTACTGCTTATGTGTTTGCTTATTATAACTCTCTCTTAAGCCCCTTAAGCTAAATTCTCTTATTGGTAAAGATAATAGATCTAAGTTTTAGCCGTGACATTGAAACGTAGGTGCGGACGTGAAAACAAATGGATCAGGGGAAGCCCCGTCGTTGATATCATTGTTAGGTATGTAAACGAAACTGTAAACCGCCACAGTCGTCCATTTGTTTTGTGAAACGCAGAATAATAGTTTGTGACATGTGAATATATATATATTATATTCAGGTCGGATCAATATGGAAGAAGCTGAAAGTGGTGAGTTAAAACAAAAGACATAGCGAAATACAAAATTGTTGATTTTTTCTTTTTGTTTCGTTTGCTGTGTTGTTTTTGATCATCTGGCAGAGTCAATGGAGGCGATGGTAGTTTTTAAACCACTATGACTTATGTGATGTGGTTCATAAAACTTCTATTTGCTTTTCTTTTCATTTCTCCTTTTTTATTGTAACATATTTGGCTTTTTTTTTCTTTAATCTATAAGAGAAACTGTAAAGGAAGGAAGAATCATTTCTGGAACATTTTTACACACAAGTGAAAGCATAGTAATGAAACTTGCTTTTCTTCCATACTTATCGATCTCTCCGATTTACTCGGTTTTTATTTTTAATCATTTTCGCATTTTTGACACAAAAAAACAATAATTTGAAAACTCAAAACATTAGTTTGGGATTTCAAAATTTTATTAGAATTAGTAATTAGTGTTTGAACAAATATGGCGACTCAGTGTTCACAAAACGTGGCTTTCATCATAATTTCACAATGCTAATAGTTTATGAGAATCCTGTTGGATTCAACTCAAGGTTGATTGACTCTACTTGCTCTCAAATTCTTAAATGATTCATCCTCCTATGTTAATTTTCTTTAAATAGTCTCTTGTTCCTAGCAAGAAAGCTCATGAGTCATCACCGAGGTTCAAGACCAAGCAATCATACTCTGTAACAAAACTTGTAAAGGTAAGTGAGACATAGTTTCAATGGAATTCGTGTTCATAATTAAAAAAGAAAAGATAAGAGCAATGGATCATAAACAGTTTGCCATCTATAAAGCAAGTAGTCCCTGATAGAACATGTAAACTATGTGTAACACAATCTTGTCGAGTCCTAGAATTGCTCATATGTTTAATGTATTCGGTTTTCCTTGTAAAGAGATCTCTACCTCTGTATATAACCAGAATCGCAGCAACAACTACCCTCAAAACCGAATATGCAGAAGTTAATACATTAAACATGTGAACATTTCTATGACTCGACGAGATTGTGTTGACACGACCATATTGAGATTCAACCAAATCTCGTGTTTTTTAAGAAATAAAATGAGATTCCTTACTCCAAATCCAAAAACAGCACCAATTTCATTTCGTCATCATCTGGCCTTCTTTGCAGCCCTTTTACGCTTCGTCAATCACCTCAGCGGAGACTCTCTTCTCCTTCACCATACCAGTGAATCTGTTTACACCTTCGCATGGATTTCATCTTAACTTATGAGACCAAAACGCTAAAATCAACAAAGGCGTTAGTGTTGAAGAAGCAAACAGAAGCGCTGGTTTGAGAGCCTACGTAAAGTGACTGACATAACTTGAAGATTGTGATGGAAGCAAAGCGTAGAAGAACAGCAAAGGAATACCAAAACAAGAAGATGAAATCGACATTTAAATTTGAGTAAGAATCCGAGCAATACAGTCTATATATATATATATATATAGCTAGTCCTGAAACCCTAGAAGATCCATAAGTTATTGTGAAGATATTCTAGAGATTTGTGTATCTTTATATGATTCAATTAGTTAGATAATTACAGGTTAATTCATTCTCTATATATCTTTATGAATGATTCTATTAATTAATTAAATATCTTCTTTGATGATCTTGAAGATCCGATCAATAAAGAACAATTAAGCAATTTTTGATTGAATTTATCTCCTACCATCCTTCCTATTAATTGAGAATCATTTTTAATGAAAAAAACTGATTTGTCATCTTTAGAATCAAAGTTAGTGTATTTTTTTGATAACATGTAAATGTGAAATGTCAAATTTCCTAAAATAAACGAAATGTTTTGATTGCTTGAGATAAAATTAAATAAATTATAAAATTAAAACATGGATATACTATATTATAACTTTAAAATTAATAAATTTAAATTAACAGAAAATAATAATTACTATGATCAATTTGTTTTTACATATATTCATAATAAATTGCATAAAATATGATTATGAAAATTTTACAACCAATATATATTATATTTTGTATAAAAGTGAATAATATATTATCCAATAGAATAGTTAATAGGTTATACCATTTTTATCTCTTATTTTTAAATAAAAAAAAATTTATATCATACTCAGATAAAGTCTCATTGTAGATTGAGAATTTGAGATCAGAAATAAAATGAAAAGTAACTAGATGAAAAAATAAATTATAATAAGATAAAACAAGAATAAGAAATAGAAATAAAAATAAAAATAAATCTCTACAGTTTTATCTTTTCGTAACATTCTCGTGTTTTGTTTGTAAAACCCATTTTGATTTAATTAACAATAGCTCAAAAAAATATATACTTAAAATATATATATTGGCAAGATTATATTGTGTAAGGAGAAAAAAGCATAGTATAGATAATATTCAAGGCATATTATAAGAATTTTATTATTATTTAATATAACTTTTATATTTGCAATTATATGTTATTGTAAACTGTATAAAAAATAATAGGTTTTAAAATAAATCAGTTTCAAAAGACACAAAACGATATGAAACGTTTGTGTGATTGTTGTTAAACACTAAAACTCTATATGTATAAAAATATAACATTTACATAATATATAAAAAATTAATCAATACTTTAATATTATATCTATTTATGTCCATAAAAAATTAAACCTTAAAAAATAAATAAATTATTATATGTTTTAATATTTTTCAGTTTATTTAATTATCATATTTATACTTTTTTATCTAAAAAAGTATTTTAAAATCTTGGTTAATGACTTTTTATCTTCAATTTCTATTGAAATTTATGACATTTTCATTTGATTTATTGTTATTTTTTATTATTAAATATTTATATAATTTTATTGTTAATACATAATTAATTATATATTGAACATATAAAATGTTTTATAGCTCGCACACGGTACGGGCCGAGCACCTAGTCTATATTAAAAATGAAGCATTGTAAGCCTAATTTTGTTGAAATGTTACTCCCACAAGTTTTTTCAATGTTAATTAATTTTGTTTTCTTATTGTTATTATTATAGTGATAAGTCGTCCTAGTCATCCAACCCGAAAAATCTGGTTCGGTTCAGGTTAAACCCGAGAACCGATCGGTTACCCAAATAACCAGAACCAAACCACAAAACTGATTTTTTTATGATTTACCTGAACAAAAAAAACCTAATTTTCTTTCCCTAAACACGCACCTCACCTTTCTCCATCTTCTACTTCTTCGATTCTCCATCTTCTCCACCTCTTCTCCCCTTCTCCACCTCCTTCTTCTTTCCTTCGTCCAAACCGGATCCAAACGGTTCTAATATTATTTTGTCGGTTATTTCTCGGGTTTTATATAATTTACAAGAACCGACCCGAACCGATAACTATCGAACCGAATCGAACTGTGAAACGTGATTTATTCGAATGGTTTCTAGACACCTCTATTCGAACTATCCGAACCTCGAACTATCCAACCCGATCTGATAGATATTTAATTAATTAATAGAATCATTCATAAAGATCTATAGAGAATGAATTAACCTGTAATTATCTAACACAGAATAATTAAGCAAATTTTGATTGAATTTATCTCCTATCTATATTAAAAATGAAGCATTGTAAGCTTAATTTTGTTGAAATGTCACTTCCACAATTTTTTTCAATGTTAATTAATTTTTTTTTTTTATTGTTATTATTATAGTGATAAGTCGTCTTGGCATCCGATCCGGATCCCGTGAACCGAACCCGAACTATCCGAACTCCGATCCGACTCGATCCGAACCGAGGACCCGAATGCCGAGGATATTGAGAAATTGAGATTTTCCTTGCGAATTTGAATAAAGTGTGGGATTTAAATATATTTTTTCCAAACAACCCAAAAAAAAAAAACACGATGAAACTGGAAATGAATATTGCAGACGATTTCGGCCCAAGAGAAAAATGTAATACCGGAAGGCCCAAATATCGGTTTATAACCGATTGAGGATCTGGTTTAATGTAAACCGGGACAGTGTGACGTCTGGAAAACTGGTGGAAGTCTGGATTCTTCGCTTCAAAGTTCAAAGTTGACTAAAATTCTACTACTAGTAATTAAAAATAATTAAGAGAAATAATCGAATCTTTAAGTGGAAATTTTTTGACATTCATGGAAAACATGAATTGCCTAACATTTGTAACGTCTCAGAGAATTTCCTCTGCTATACTTTACTTAATCGAGAGGAGAGCTCTTCTCTTCAAAGTTCGTCGGGCTTTATCCTCCGATTTCGTCGTCTCTAAGCCATGGTAAAATTCTAGTTTCGTCTTCTTTCCCTGAGATTTCGCTGTTTCTCTTTGCACCGTTTCGGTTCTTATAGACTCTCTGCGAGTTTCGGAAATGAGAAATATGGCTTTTTGTTCCTGGGGAAAATCATCGGAAGAAAAATAATAGAATTGCATGCAATAAAGTTACAAATTCAGCTTTTGCAATTGTCGTTTCGTCTGCGATAGCTCCATAATAGGATCATCTTAGATCTTTGTAAAACTTTGTTTATGATATGATCCTGATAGCCGGAAAATTCAGGAGTTTTTCGCTTTGATTTGAAGCCAATAGGAACTAGTCTGAGTAATGAGTGATGTTGCTTGACTAAATAAACTTCAAAATCTTGGTTTGCCTTACGGTTTTAATGGTGTAGAAGAATTGTTCAAAATATGTGATGGTGCTACAATTTTGATTTCCTTTCTGTGGCATGTTGAATTTTAAAGATAATTTTGGAATCAAAAAGTAATATGGAGAAGATGTTGTTTAGTGGTTTTGGGTTTCCCTTGATCTTCCTGGCACCTTTAGTTCAGTGTTTCAGGCTTTTTGACATTGTCTGTGAAATTTAATTTGATGCCATTACCTTTTGGTTTACATTTTTTCATTTGGAGTGCCCATTAGTTTGATAAGTTACACTTGGTTCTTGGATATTCTCAGTCACTAGGTGTTAGACAACAAATACTTGCAATGTGTGTGAATATTGGATAGCTTATTGTACTAAATGCTGTAAGAGATTGATACTGTGGAACTGGTTCATGTCCGTTTACTCTCAGCTCTCAAATGATCTATCATAACTTTTGCTCAATTCTTATGTCTTAAGGACCATCTCTTTTGATTGGTGATCTGCAATACCTCATAATCTTAATGCTTTCTTGTGTGTGTGTGTGTGTGTGTGTGTGTTTTTACATAGGAATTGCCCCCAAAAGTGAAAAACATCTTGCTTCTGGATTCTGAAGGAAAGCGTGTAGCGGTTAAGTATTACACAGATGACTGGCCAACGAATACAGCAAAAGAAGCTTTCGAAAAAACCGTCTTCACAAAGACTCAAAAAACGAATGCTCGGACCGAAGGTAGACTTCGTCGTGAATCCTGTTTTAAAAACTCTTGTTGACTTATCTTTCATCAAATCTTTTCAAGTCTAATCATGTCTTCTGCATCGACTTGTAGTTGCGGTTTTGTATCTTTTAATTCTGGCATGTATTTATCAACGAATTGCAAGTTCTTGATATGCAGTGGAAGTGACAGCGTTGGAGAACAACATTATAGTGTACAAATTCGTGCAAGATCTCCATTTCTTTGTTACGGGTGGAGAAGAGGAAAACGAGCTTATCTTAGCTAGTGTGCTTCAGGGACTATTCGATGCAGTGAACCTCCTCCTTAGGTTTGTCCAATCACAGCTTTGGATTTTGTTCTAATAGTTCTACATTTCCAAAATTAGCTCACAGTTTTTCGAACTTTCTTTTCTTTCAAACTCAAATTACAGAGGCAATGTTGATAAGAGAGAGGCGTTGGACAACCTTGACCTCATCTTTCTATGCTTGGACGAAATTATAGATGGCGGGTATGAATCTTTTTCTTCCTTTTCACGTTTCTAGAACCATTAGATAAATGAACTGTTTCATAGGTCGTGTACTCTAATACTATCTTATATCTCTCAGTATTGTTCTGGAGACGGATGCAAATGTGATTGCAGAGAAAGCAGGGATCAACAGCGTTGACCCTAACGCTCCTCTTTCCGAGCAGGTACTGTGTTTTTTGTAAAATGTTATCAGTTTTTCTAGATATTTACACATCTTCTTGATACAAACCCTCAAGATTTTGTTACCTTTCTCTGCGGGTTTTTTTTTTTTTTCCGGTTCAGACGATAAGTCAGGCACTCGCGACTGCAAGAGAGCATTTGACAAGGTCGCTTCTGAAATGATGTGTGTGTTGCTGTTTGGTTATGTTGATTGTTGTTGTCGTCTCAATATGAATCTGAAACTGTGAATGTATGTTTCGTCTCTTTGTGCTTGAGAGATTGGGATGTTAGAAAGCAGAAGTTACTTTGGGCTTTGGAGATATTCACAGTTAGTTCCAAACAATTATGTGTTGGTTCACTTATTTTCACAACGAGTTAGATTGAGAAAAGATATCAAATATGAACTAACATAAACTGGTAGTGTGTTGTTGAAGTAATCAATCTAAACTACTTTTCATGCAAAGATGTTAAAAAGCAAGTTTTCATTCTTTCCACAAACTCCACAAAAGGAAAAGTGTATCTCACACTAACACATTCAAATTATGTATTAGTGTCCCATCAGAAAACAATTGAAAAAAAAAAATCACTCACCAAGACTTTTTCAAGAGTCGGTTAGATTGAAAAGATATTATTTTTTGGGGGCACACAGTTGAATAACTGTATTGTATTTGACATTTTAAGAAATAAGAAGAAAATTTAACAAAAATGGGTAATTAAAAAAAAAAAAAAAGGATTACGCGAAAGTGTCGACATAATTGGCGTGTGTCTACAATATTCGGGGGAATTTGTGTAATTGTCTCTCTTCTCTAAAAGTCTAAAACCCGTTGCCCAACTGCAACCTCCATCACGATGTCGACATTACTTGTATCTTTCTCCAACTTGGTTTCGTCTGGATTTATCCTCATATTTAATTGTGATGCATGTCTTGGGTTTACGAGGATTCTTCGCAATTTCTCCGCTTTTCATGATCCCGACGAAATCTTAATACCCCCTCAATGTTCCTCATCGATGTTCGTCATCTCCGATTTGATCTCAGCCTTTTGAAATTTGTGATTTTTTAATTACGGGAAACTGATTCTGGGTTTTGTTTAGGTTCTTTGGAAACTGCTTCCTCTATTCTTTTTCGGATCAGAAAGAGATTCTCTCTCAGGTATTTCATCGAACACTTCATCAACTATTTCATTTGGAACTAAAGATTCATACTTTTTTTTTTCTTTCTTCTCAATTCGAAGTCTTTGTATGTGATTTGAAGTTTGATTTGCAATTTCTCATCGATTGTAATTCAATTATTGAATTTGCTGTGATATGTTTCATTTGTTGCAATGGTTCCCTCTGTAATTCAGCAACAGAGTCCATTTTGCAGATAGTTCCTGAGTCAATGGCTGCTTCGTCATCTAGCATCCTTTGCAATGCCGGCGAATCAGACCTCTGTCGCGACGATACGGCTGCGTTTCTACTCAAATTAGTAGCCATTGCTTCGATTCTCTTGGCCGGAGCCGCGGGTGTAGCTATACCACTCATTGGCAGGAACCGGCGGTTCCTTCATACCGACGGAAGCCTCTTCGTGGCTGCTAAAGCCTTTGCAGCCGGCGTGATCCTCGCCACGGGATTCGTTCACATGTTGGCCGGTGGCACGGAGGCTTTGACCAACCCGTGCTTACCGGAGTTCCCATGGTCGAAGTTTCCTTTCCCGGGGTTCTTTGCGATGGTTGCTGCTTTGATCACTCTGCTTGTGGATTTCATGGGGACTCAGTACTATGAGAGGAAGCAAGAGAGGGAAGCTCCTGAGTCTGATGATCAGCCTGGCCGTGAACAGTCGCCGGGTATCGTTGTTCCCGTGGTTGCGGAAGGATCAAACGACGATAAAGTGTTTGGAGAAGAAGACAGTGGAGGGATTCACATTGTTGGCATTCACGCTCATGCTGCTCACCATAGACATAGTCACCCTCAAGGCCATGGTTCATGTGATGGACACCGTAAAATAGACATCGGTCATTCTCATGGACATGGACACGGACACGGACACGCGCACGGGGGTTTGGAACTCGGAAGCGGAGCTAGGCATGTTGTTGTTTCTCAGGTACAAAAATCTCTGTTTCTTGGTTCTTGTGGAGGTTCAAATGTCTAAAAAGTGTCACACTTTAACTAACTTTCATATTGTTAGGTTCTGGAGCTTGGAATCGTGTCGCACTCGATCATCATCGGTATATCCCTCGGAGTATCGCAATCTCCTTGCACGATCCGACCTCTGATCGCAGCGCTATCGTTCCACCAGTTCTTTGAAGGATTCGCGCTCGGTGGATGCATCTCCCAAGCGCAGTTCAGGAACAAATCAGCGACCATAATGGCTTGCTTTTTCGCCCTCACGACACCGATAGGGATCGGTATCGGAACCGCAGTGGCGTCGTCTTTCAACTCTCGCAGCGTCGGGGCACTGGTCACGGAAGGTATCTTGGATTCGCTGTCGGCAGGGATTCTTGTGTACATGGCTTTAGTGGATCTCATAGCCGCTGATTTCTTGAGTAAGAGAATGAGCTGCAACTTCAGGCTTCAAATTGTTTCTTATATGATGTTGTTCCTTGGAGCTGGACTCATGTCTTCTCTTGCTATTTGGGCTTAGATTGGAGGAAGATTCAATAGTTTCTTTAATAGCTTAGCTTTTACGAACAATATGTATAGTTCTAGAATAATCAGTCTTGAATTTCATTATTTCTTGATTCTTCGAACTCTGGACTGCTTTTGGCAACAACAGTTCACGTTGAGGTTAAGCAATATGTAATGTTTCAAACTCAATTTCTTTTTAAACTCAACAATGTTGAGGTTAAGCAATACAATATTTTTTGAGTTAAATAAAAAAAATTCCAGAATTTGCATGTCCATAGTTAAAGTCTTAAAAGATAATGTTAGCTTTTTTCATAAATAAATAAAAATTCCAGAATTTGCATGTCCATAGTTTTAAAGAGTTATCCATTGATCTTATCAAGAGGTGGGCGAAACCAAGAACAATTACAACAGACAACAATAGGTTTTCGTAAGTAACAACAAACTCAACCCAAAATGTAAAAACTTTAAAAAAAGGGTACATGATTATGATGAAACCATCGTCATGAAGCTTTTTTAAACAATGTCTTCTTCTTTGTGGGTCTCAATGGTAACATCAGAAGTAGGATAAGCCGCACAGGTGAGAACAAATCCTTCACCGATCTGATCATCATCGAGGAAACTCTGGTCTGACTGGTCAACAGATCCAGAGACTACTTTTCCGGCACAGCTCGAGCAAGAACCAGCACGGCAAGAGTAAGGCAGATCGAGTCCGGCTTCCTCCGCCGCGTCGAGCACGTAGACGTCGTCGTCGCACTCGACCTCTTGCTCTCCTTCCGGTGTGATGAATTTGACCTTGTATGTAGCCATGGCGGTGACGCGTCCGCCGCGTGAGGTGGCTGATTTGAGGCCGAAGAGGGATTGAGTGTTGGCTGAGGGGAGGGAACGGAGGCTGGTCGGAGATGTCTGACGGCGGATGAAGGAAGTTCCGACGATAGCGCTTGAGAGAGCAGTGGATGCCATTTTAGATTTTCAGAGATATTTGAGAGAATTTGGGTGTTTCTCTGTGTGTGTGTTATGGCTTGTGGAAATGGCGTGGAGAGTGTGAAGGAGATTTAAAAGGTGGGATTGTTGTGGAATCCTATCTGCTACGTGGCGATAATCGTGTGGATTGTTGGATTATCGTTATTTCTTTTTGGTGAATTGTGATTTGTTTTCCTTTTTGTGTGTGATTGTGTTCGACACACTTGTTGTGGTGAGTATTACGTGGTCTCACTTGGTACAGCTCACACACTTTTTCGACTTGTTGTTTGTATCGATAACAATTAACTGAGAGATGAAGATTTGGTATTATTTAATGGTGCTCTAATAACATATTACTCTACTTAACAAAAAATATATATATTATTACGTTTTCAGTTTTTTTTTTTATTATTCTTTGGGTTTTAATTTATAAAATCAAATTAGAGGCTAGATAACAAACAGCATCTCTGAATCCTAAAAATTAAATAGAGCAGATTCCACTTTACTAAAAGGGGGAGATTAAACAAAAAAAAAAAGAGAGAGAAGAAAACACAAAAATAAAAGCTCCCCGAAGCAAAATTAAAAAAAAAAGAAAAAAAAAAAGAAAAGAGATTTCAAGAAGAATATAATAATATAAGTTGGATTTTGAATCAACCATACAACTTCTCCTCCATTCTTTCCCACTTTCCCTTGTTTTATATATAATCTAAACCCGTAAGAAGCTTCTTTCTAACAGAATTAACTGCCTCCAAGAACATTCCACCTTTACCGCGTTTTCTTTTTGGTTTGTGACTCGATGACTCTCTTGATCTCTCTCTCTCTAGTCGCACTTGATGTTTCTGTAGATCCTTCTAACAAACAGATTCGATCCTAAGAACCCAACAGCTCCTGCACATTTTTTTTTCAATTACCAAACAATCTTCAGACCAAACCAGTTCGAGTTTTAAATGGAGAAGAGAGGGTGGGAAAAAAAAAAAAAAAAACTAACCACAAAGGATTCCGAGGCCGAGACAGAACATCAAGGTGTATCCGAAGTAGAAGCTGGTCTGGAAAAACCCAAACATCTTGGTCTTTACGTAGTAGTAATAGATCGAGTATAAGTAGACGTAAACCGCAGTCGAAGCAGCTGAGAAGAAGGATGTCCATTGCCAGTGATAGTTTTCCGCATTCAGCAAGAAATATGTTCCCACAATCGTCACACAGACCGTAACCACAACAAGAATCAAAAACACAAGCAGCATGAACCCGTACACGTAGTATACCTGTCACGAGACCATAATCAAGAAAAAAGGTCAACCCTAGTTTTACGCAAGGCTCGGGTTCTCTTGTCCCATTCTTTCTAAAATGTAGTTGTAAGTTGTAAGAGATTGTTTACCTTGTAATTCCAGAAGGATGTGAAGACGAAGTACATTTCAATGAAGATGCTGCCAAAGGGTAAGAGACCTCCCATAAGAGAGACTACGGACGGAGTCAAGTACCATTTTTTCTCAGGGATCGGACGCGGGATTGTCTTAACACGGCATGGATTGTTTGGAGCACCACTCCAGTTTCTACCAACGACTGTCCCGAGGAGTGCGAGAGGGAACGAAATGAAACCCCAAATTACGAAAACAACCACCATTGTTCCAAAGGGAATAGCCGCAAGAGATCCGTAGAATATGGCGATTGTGTTGAGGAGGAATCCGATCCCGAAGCACAAGAATGGGAAGAGAGAAGCCGTGAGGATCATGCACTTGATCCAATGTTTACCTGAACAAACAAGCACAAGAGAAAATTGGAAACGAGCCGAGGGAAGGTATATTATTGGAGAGCTTGCTGCATTCCACAAAGGAGGATATAACGTACCCCCGCTTCTTGAGTACATTCCACCACTCACGTAACCAGAGATAAATGACGTCAGAGCGTAGCAAACAATGAAAGTTGTGACGATTGCGCCTCTCCTGAATAAAGTTAAACCAGAATAAGAGGTTTAAAGGCCAACTCTTATTCCACGAGAAGATGATTGAAACTAAGAAGTTTGTAATACATACCCAACATAAAGTGTCCCAATGATTGCCATTAATATGACAAGAAGAACAAGTAAAGCCAACTGAGCACCTGTACCAACAACAGCTGAGAGAAGAACCAGACTACGTGGTGGTCGGAACACATCTCCATGCACGAGTTTCCATCCAGATTCTTCACTTACATCTCGTTCCTGTGCTCAATAATACCAACTGTCAGAAGTTGCTCATGCTCTTGCACTTACAAGGAAGGTAAAATTGACAAGTTGACAACATAATAGTAACAGCAAGAGAACTTCTGCAGCTATTCTAGATAAGAGGTTGAGGAGACATTACCAGGCTCTCCAGGTCGTCGTCTTCCCGAGCATATTTCGCATAATCATTTCTGAGAGTCCTCATTAATATCATTGAGACCAAACCAGTGAGGAAGATAACCATCATGAACGAGTTGAAGATTGAGAACCAATGGATCTGCACGATGAAAGAATCCCTTAAACCCCCGACAAAAAGCTCCAAAAAAAAACATCTTGAAACAAGGTTTAGCAACTTAATCAACAAGCGAGTAAACGAGCATTCAGTGTATGGATGAAAACAGACATTACATGCTATGAGTTACCTGGTGTTCGAAGAAAGGATAGTCTAGATAAACATCAAAACGACGAGCAAATGTGATATTGGTTGGGATCCATTTCACAGAATATGTCAAGTCCACCGTCCTCCCTGCTTCTAACGGCCTTGGATTGTCTTGTGTGAGATTCACATGAATAATCTGTGCCAAGAAAAAAAAATTAGATCATGGAAAATTCCATATGAGGTCCTTGATACTGCTTAACGGCAAAGAAACAACCATACCTGGTCTTTGTTGTATTTGACAATAATATTCTTATGGGTGTAAAGAACAAGTTTGCCGTTTTCATTATTTTTGCCAAGAGATAGCTCGCCCACAAAGCCTATAACAACAATGAAATGGTCAAAATTCTATGTTAAGAACCGAAATTGGAAAATTTAGTTGTTCAAAGTGAATATAAGAGATATCATACCCCACAAAGGCAGGTCGTCTGAACTTGCATCCACATACGTCATAAACATCATTTGTAACAAAAAGAAGCAAGACAAAAGATTAGCAAACGAAGAATGCTTAATATTTTAGTTACCCCGATGTAAGAATAGTGGATATATGGTGATATTCTAGCCTTGGCTCATTTTAAACAATGTTTATTGAGCAGCAAGTTGAATTCCCTTGACAAGTCATAAAGACTTTCAATTTCAAATATAACAAACAGCAAATCTTTTACAATCGAGCGAATCAACTTCTTTTTTTTATACTTCTTCATCAGTAATATGTACAAGTAAATGCGATACATACCCATAAATAATTCAAACCAGTAACTATTTTCGATGGCATCTTTGAAATGCTTGACCTTAGTTTCATCAAGTTTCAATTGACAGATCACGCTTCTGTCAACATTTTCTGGGAGTAAAACAGAAGAAGTCAATATAACTGTTGTGCAACCAAGATAACAATTTTGAAAGAAAACTAGCATAAGAATTAACATACTTTGGAACTTTATGTCTATCTGGCTGTCGATGAGCTCATTTCCACCAAGAACCTCACCAAGACCACCCCATTTGTGAACGCTGTTTTCATTTTTGCGGCAAAACGGGAGTCTGTAATAGTTATATGTTTCTTGCGGATTATTATATGGGCCAACTTTGTTCACCCACAGAGTAACCTGCTCGTCAGCTTGAAACTGGAAAAGTAAAAGCAGAGGATCAAATTTCATGACTTCGGAGAAATGAAAACAGATGGAAAAACATAAGGGACCAAACTAAAGGAATAAACAAAAACCCAGAAAGGATAACAAAGTCAAATATTAAGACTAGACACATATTGGATCTCTTGTTGTGCAACATTTTGTTTGTTCGGCAAAATAGTAGGCAAATCGGCATGAAATAGATACAAAGCAAGGAAGACACCATCGTTTGGAAGAAAAAGGGAAACCATTGCAAATTGTCGCACAATCACTTCCTAAGAAATATAAGGCTGTCATTTAAGAGAGACTACTTTTCTTTTGTTAGACTGCAAGATTGCTACGGTTAATGCTTGGTCTGCTTTATCACATCAAATAGAATGAAAAAAAGTGGAAATTGCAGTAAAGGGTTGGACTATATACTGATTTTAAGAGTAGAGTTTCATAAGAAAAGCTCAAGGGGAAATAGGGCAGCAAGAGGGCAAAGCATTGCAGCTCAAGACTGTATAACAAGAAACCAGAACATTGTTTATCAAAAACCTCAACAATCAGGGTATATATTAGGCATATTATCAAGCAATCGCAATTTTAAGTTAATTTAGAAACATTTGAGGCTTATCTCTTTCAGCCCTAAAATCCCTCAGATATACATGATATATCATCAGCAAAAGCTAGACTTAACAATAGTCCCAATGTTCTCTACTAATTGAACAAGCAATCACACCAGAGAACATCCACTGGCAATGATCGTTATACATACCAAACCAAGAGACAAGTCAGTAATGATGAAGGCGTTTTGTACATCAAGCAGACTGACACAAGCAGTAATTGGACTCAGGCGACTCAAACTAACGAAAATTAGCAAACCTAATCCACAATGCGACGAAAAGGAAAAACCTACATACAACACAGTGGAGAAGCAACTTGCTAGAATTGCAAGGGAACAAAGCAGCTGGATCGAGCCTCCAATCCCTCAAAACCCCCGAAAAAGTAACAGATCCGAGCCACAAAAAAAAAACAAACACAAACTACATGCAACAGCGAGATCTACGAGGAAACAACTCGAATCGAATCGAGCTACAGCTAAGAAACAAACAAACAAAAACGGCAGCCACTTGGGATTCAAATCTAACCTTGTGATCTGACTCGGAAGCCAAAGCCGGAGAGAGAAGGGAGACGAGAAGAAGGAACGCGCAGGCGGTGACAAATTGGACGGCGGAGGAAGACGGCATATCGGAATCCGGCTGAGGATCAGATCTGAGGGAGACAGAGACGGTGATGGAGATGTGTTAGGCCAATGGCTCGTCTCGGAGATACGATTCAGGTGACGACAATATGTATATGTATATGATGTTACAAATTCATCAGCTCTTTAATTATTTTCCTCTGAGATGCGAGCGATCGAAAGAACGACCAGAGATCCTTAACATATCGTTTTCGTACGAGTTATTATTATTGCACTCGTTTTACTATATTGATTGGGCCTTTTGTCCTTATTTATTGGGCCTTCATTACCAAAAAACCCAGTTTCAGAATTTAATTATCGATTAAGATAAATTGGGTCAAACAAATTATCTCAGATCTCTTAGTATTTACTAATTATCACCGGATATTTTAGTACTTACCAATTACCTCATAACTTTCGGTATTTACCGTAATAACTCAGATCTTTTAGTATTAACCAAAATATCCCCATTTTTTTATTTTTACTGTCAAAACCCCGTATCTTTTAGTATTTATAAAATTAATCCATATATTTTGGTATTTAGTATTTACTAATATTTTGGTATTTATCCAAAACACCCAGAGCTTTTGGTATTTACCAAATATACCCAATTTCTATAGTATTTATTAAAACACTCCATTGGTATTTTCTAATACCCCAATATTTAGTATTTCTAAACCTATCCTTAACTTTTTGGTGTTAATGTATAAAAAAATTACACTATTTTTATATGGAATGGTTCGACTAGGTCCAAAAGATATATAACTTTAGAAGTGTATACAAAAACTTCGGGTGATACAATCAACATAGATCATGCTTGGATACAAAAAGCATTTTATGAAATCTTCGAAACATATCTTTATAATGAGAATTGATAGAAAACATAAACATATTTTTGATATTAGATTGGATTGCGATGGAACAGTTGGATCGCAATTTTTCATTTTCAAAAATATTATGGCATTTAATCACAATGATAATAGCCAAACAAGATGTTATAGCACATAGCATAAATGATAGTTTGTTTGCCTGGAAGTATTATTTGAAAAAGAAACCAACGTGTAATTGTTCTTATTTTGTTTTTAAGTTTTTCTTAAGCAATGTATCAGTTGTATTTATCTATTTGACTGAGAACAATGTAATCGTCAATTCAAATTAAGTTAATGAATATATATCAAAAAGAAAAAGAACAATATTTCTTTGAAATCAAAAAAGATATTCAGAAATAGGTATTAAAAAAATTTACGTAAAACATACATCAAAACGACGATCGAATGTGACATTGGTTGGGATCCATCGTACAGAATACGTAAAGGCCACCCTCCTCAGTCCTCCCTACTTCTAATGGTCTTGGCAACGTTAAAAAGAGATTCACATGAATAATCTGCCCGAAGAAAAAAGAAAAATAGATCATAAGACCATCTACATCGGTCTATGTAAGTAGGGTATCTTAGCAATAAAAAATTTTTTAAAAAAAGGAAGAAAGAGAAACCAGAAACGGGTTTAAGAGATTTAAGAAACGTATTTTACGGGTCTCTTACAGCTGTCATATACTAGTTAGTTCTTTCTTTTTGTAATTTAAATTTTAATTAAATAAATAAGTTATATTAATATTTAAATGGTAAAAGACGGTGAAGAATATCTTCACTGCTGGAGATGCTCTAAGAAATGAGGCTCTGAAAACCACTTAAAATGTTGATTGTGTTCTTTTCTTGTGTTTGCGCAGAGAACACAATTCCCTTTGCATTTACAATTTGAGTTAAGGTATCGAACCGAACCGAACCGATCTACATAGTGTGGCAAATTGCCAAATCCTCAATAGAACCACACTTACCAAAACCTAAATGGATATGTTTGTTGCATCATCTATATATTTAAGTTAAATATCGTGATTCCTGATTTCATTGAAACTGGTCTGAACACTAAAAAAGAATCCTCAATGGAACCACACTTCCTCCATCTCTCCAAATCTTGTTTTGGTTCGTCGAGTATAAAATTCTCAAATCCATTTAGGTTTTACCCTTTTCTTTTGTCTCACGTCATCTTGTAGTCATTATTTAACTATAAAGGTCAAACCAGAACAAGAGGTTCACATTGCAAAAAATGGAATTCCCAGACGAAACCCGAACTCTTATTCCATTAGAAGCTCATCGTAGGAAAAGTGTAATGCATACCCAAGAAACAATGTCCCAACGATTGTCACTAACATAACAAGAAGAAGAAGGAAAACCAACTGTGCACCTGTACCAACAGCAGCCGAGATAATAACCAGTATACGTGGTGGTCCGTGAGGTTGAGGAGACATCACCAACCTCTCCATGACACCGTCTTCTTCTTGAGCATACTTCCTATAGTCATTTCTGAGAGTCTTCATTATTATCATTGAGACCAACCCAACGAGGAAGATAACCATCATGAACATGTGAAAGACGGAGAACCAATGGATCTGCACTATGAAAGAATCACTTTAAAACATATTGAGACAAGGTCTGTGTAGTACGTTATCAAATTGTGAAGCAAATATATATATGAAAACACTAAGACATTACATGGTATGATTTACCTTGTGTTTGAAGAATGAATAGCCCACATAAATATCAAAACGGTGAGCGAATGTGACATTTGTTGGGATCCATTTCACAGAATATGTCAAGTCCACCGTCTTCCCTGCTTCTAACGGCCTTGGATTATTATCTTGTGTGAGATTCACATGAATAAGCTATGCAAAAGAAGAAAAAGTTAAGCTCCTTGAAACTCCTTAAAACTGTTTATAGGCAAAGAAACAACCAACCGATCTACCTGGTCTTTGTTGTATTTTACAATGATATCCTTATGTGTGTAAAGAACATGTTTGCCGTTTTCACTATTGCCCACAAAGCCTACAAAAACAATGAGATAGACAAAATTTTGTTTAAACATGTAAAGAACATGTTTAAACATCAATGTCTCAAACCAGAAATTGAAAATTTGGATGTTTCAAAGTGAATATACGAAATACCATACCCCACATAGGCAGATCATCTGAACTTGCCATCCACGTTCGCCACATACATCATCATTTGTGAGAAAAAAAAAGAAACAAGACAAAAGATTAGCAAAACAAAAAGGATGCTAAGTTTTTGATGTAATTAAGAAGAGTGGATCCTTTTGTTTCCTAAGTGGATCCACTAACTCAGCGTCTGTTTTGATGAAATATTTACAAATAGATGCAATAATACCCATATATAATTCAAACCAGTATCTATTTTCGATGGCATCTTTGAAATGGTTGACCTTAGCTTCATCAAGTTCCAATTGACAGATCAAGCTTCTGTCAACATTTTCTGGGAGGAAAACAGAAGAAAGCAAGCTTAATATAACTGTTCGAACAATCAAGATAACAATTATGAAAGATGAATTGATTAACATACTCAAGAACGTTATGTCTATCAGGCTGTGCATGAGCTCAATTCCACCAAGAACCTCACCAAGAGCATTCGTTTCAATGTAGTTTTCAGCTCGATAGCAAAAAGGAAGGCTATAATAGTTATGTGTTTCTTGTGGATTATTATATGGACCAACTGTTCTTGTCCACAGAGTAACCTGCTCATCTGCTTGATACTGAAAATGTAAAAGAAAATGACCAAATTTCATGACTTGGGAAGAAATGGGAAGATATGGAAGAAAAAAAACATTGAGGAATATTGGAGCTATTGTCTTGTGGTGCAACGTGTTGTATGTTTGGTATTTTGTCAAATACAAGTCTTGTAATGAAGACATTACAAATATTGTTGCTGCAACAAAGACTACTTTTTTTCTTTGTTGACTACAAAATGGCTACAGTTAATACATGATCTCCTTTATAAACAAAAATCATATCAAATAGAAAAGAAGTGGAAATTGCAGTTATTGAGCTAACCAGTTGTTTCAAGAATAACTTTATAAGAAAATCTCTAAGGGGATAAAATGGCAGCCACTAGAGGTCTAACTAACTCTAACCTTGTGATCTGACTCGGAGGCCAATGCCGGAGAGTGAAGAAGGAAGACGAAGGCTGCGGCCGAGTAAACCGATAAGACATATTGGACGGCGGAGGAAGACGGCATCACGGTATCAGGAGGAGGATTAGATCTGAAGGAGACAGAGACGGCGGTGGAAACATGGAAATGTGTTTGACCAATGACCAATGACGCATTGACTCGTCTCGAAGAAACGATTTATGTGGCATATTATTTTATATAAAAGCTCCATATTTTCCTCGGCAACGCGAGAAAGCGCAGTACCAGAGTTTAATCGTCGATTAAAATATTACAGGCATTACATTACCAGTGTATGCTTTCTTATTTATATTTTTAGCATCTATTTGATATTTTATTAGATTGAACAAGAGTTAACAAAGCCATTAGAAAATATTCTAGGAAATATTAATGATACGATTGCAGTTTCATCATCACTCAAGTCTACACGATGCTTTATCATGTGCCAGTGAGAAATGTTGAGACCTAAGACTAGTTAATAAAAATATATTGCTGGGCTCCAACCACTACTGTGCCAATTCTAGCATCACTCGCAAATGCTTGTCAGGCTCTTATTCAAGTGTTACAAACTATATATATTAAATAATCAACAAGGTAAGTGATTCTTCTTTCATCTTTAATGATGGATGTCTTTCTTTGGTTTTTAACTAAGTTATTTATCTCAAGAACATTCCTAAAACAGACTTTTTTTTTTTGAACATTTAATTGCATTAATTTAGAGGAAGTAAAGGTGCCCATTACATGAACGAACCTTAAAATATTGTAACCCAATCTTAAAGAACCTTAAATGAATCCAAAGGAATAATAGCCCAACATAAAACAAGAAATGAACCCTAAAGAAATTAAAGCCCAAACCGAAAACCATTAACCAGAAAAGCTGATCCAATCCCATCGACGTTATCTCGTTCGACCAGAACTCGAAACCCTAGTGACGAAACCAGACCGCATCTCTCTTGTTCCAATCGAGCAACCCATCAGAAACCAGATCATCTCCTATCAGCCAACAATCAAATCCATAATTATTTTCAAATTTCTATTGATCACCTTTTTTGTTGCTTCAATCACACGAGGGAGAAGTAGTATTGAAGAATCTCACTCGCAGCAGAATCATTCTGGATTCGAAAAGCAGCGATTCGATTCCTAATTGTAACATCTATCCAAGCCAAAATAGAATCAGGAGCCCGGTGAGAATTGCGATGAAGCTTTGCGTTTCTCTCCTTCCAGATCTCATAGATTGTTGCCTGCCATGCAAGGGTGGTTAGGTATTCATTGTGTCTGTTCGAAGATAGATGAAGAAGACCATCTAAGACCGCATGCCATGAACGAGTAGAAGAGAAGCCCAATTTCGTTGCCAGGACCGACCAGACGGCATGAGTGTAGTCACACTCGAAGAAGAGATGATTCCTTGATTCAGAGTCTTGACTGCAAAGTAAGCATAGATGATCCGTCTGAATCCCCCATGAAATGAGTTGATCCCTTGTTGGACACCGATTAAGCAGAAATAACCAGGTAAGGGTCTTGTGTTTTGGAATTCCTCTCTTTAACCAAATCAATTTGTGCCAATCAACTGATTGTTTATGATCTCTTATCAAATCATAAATATGTTTAGATTTGAAAGTGGTTGAAATAATTCCGTCAATTTTCCACTGCAGAGAGTCTGCTGCATCCGAGAGGGCAACTGAAGCTAAGTGACAATGGAGTTCCTCCAGATTTGGCGATCGAGCTGGAGAGAGATGCCAAGATCCACGATGCCAAAGAGATGCCACTTTGGTGCCAATTGGAATACCATTCAGCTGGGGCCATGAACCCCTACAAAGCTTACGAGAGGACCGAAAGGAGTCCAAGGATCAGTCCAGAATTTGATTTTTGACCCATTTCCTGGTGAGATTCGAACCCATTGGATTAATAGATTTCTCACTCTAAGTAGTTGCTTGAAAACCCAAGTATGACTCTGTTTCTCTTTCAATTCTGAGATGCTTTTGTCTTTGATTGCATTCTGGTGGATCCAAGCCACCCAAATAGATTCTGTTCTGAACAAGAGGAGCCAGAGGAGCTTTAGCGCGCAGGTACGATTCCATGTAGATAGATTCTTTACTCCCAAACCACCTTCTTCCTTAGGAGAAGTGACCGAATTCCAGGATACACGAGCAGAATAGCGACCCTCCAAGGAACCCTTCCATAGATAGGCATTGCACATGGAATCAATTTGTCTAATGACTTCCTTTGGTAGAACAAAGGCACTACACCAGAAGTTAGTTATACCCGCAATGACTGTACTGATTAGGACTTGTCTTCCAGCAAAAGATAAATACTTTGAAGTCCATGAGCTAATTTTGTTTTTTATGCTTTGCAGGAGGGGTTCACAATTCAGGATTGAAAGCTTTTTAGTGCAAAGGGGAAGTCCTAGATACCGGATAGGGAGATGCCCTTGAGGGATCCCGAGGAGGCTTCAATTGCTGCAACTTCAGCTGGTGAGATTCCGCAGGAGAAGAAGCAAGACTTTTCTGGGCTAATAGATAGGTCTGAGAGCTGTTTGAAGTCATTAAGGACCTGAAGAATACCCTGGATTGAGGAGGGCGATCCATCCGAGAAAATGAGGAGATCATCAGCAAAACAGAGGTGAGTGAGTTCAGAGTCTTTGCATTTTGGGTGATAGCCAAATTTCTCATCTCTTGCAGCGTCATTTAGTTGAGTAGATAGGACGTTCATTACCAAACCAAAGAGGTATGGAGATAGAGGGTCTCCTTGGTGGATCCCTCTGCTTCCTCTAAAATAACCATGGATGCAACCATTAAGACCAACAGAGTAGGCTGTAGAAGTAAAGCACTCTTTTAGCCACGAAATGTAGATATCAGGTAGTTGCAATGCCTTTAAACAATCCATTAGAAAATCCCATCAAATGGAGTCAAAAGCTTTAGCTATGTCAATCTTTAGTGTCACACGCTTTGCTCCTTTGTCTTTGTGATAGCCATTTACTATTTCCGCAGCTAAAAGGCAATTTTCTAACAGCAATCGCCCTTTAATGAATGCAATTTGGTTGGGCAGGATAAGCTTGGGAAGAAGAGGCTTCAGTCTCTTTACGAGAAGCTTGGATATGAACTTGTATAAAGTGTTGCAGCAAGAGATTGGACGGTAGTCCTTGATGATAGTCGCTCCGGGGAATTTTGGTATCAAGGTTAGTATAGTAGAGTTTATAGAGACTGGCATAAGAGCTGAGATGAAAAATCAAGATATAGAATTGGTTACTTCCTCTCCAATAATTGACCAAGCTGATTTGTAGAATCCAGAAGTGAGCCCATCAGGGCCAGGACTCTTATTAGGATTAAGTTTGAACAATGTTTGCTTGATTTCCTCCGCAGATGGGAGGCGTGAAAGAGAGGCTTTGTCTTCTGGAGTGCATGTGATTCTCGTGAAGCAGATCACCAAGTCAAGCATACTCTGAATCCTTTGAACAACTGGAGGGCAAAGAATATTTCTGAAATGAACAACTGCCAGATTACTCATCTCATTTGGAGTTGCAGCTTCAGTGCCATCTAAACCAATCAAGGTATGAATAGTATTGTAGGCATTTATGGCTTTAGTTATGTTGTGGTAGAAGGGAGTGTTCTGGTCTCCAGTTTGTAGCCAGTTTATGCGCGATCTTTGTTTAAAGAATTCCTCTTCGACATGCCTTAACATAGATAACTTGTCTGACAATTGCCTCTCTGCCATAAAATTCAAAGATGATGGATTTTGCAGAGAAACAGTTTGCGCCAAATGATACTCATAAGATGCTTCATTTACTCGCTTTTGAATATCAGAGTAATTATCTTTGTTTAATGTTCGAAAAGCAACTCTCAACTTTTTCTGTTTTCCAATGAGAGCTAGCAGGCAGTGGTCTTCAGTTGGAGAGAAAGTCCAGGCGTTGGTGACTGTAGATAGAAAATCCGGGTACAAAGCCAAATAATTGAAGAATTTGAAAGGCCTGGAGCCTTGCATCGGGACAGAGACATCGAGCTTGATCAAGCACGGAGTATGATCCGAGATATCAGCTGCATCAAATCTGGCAAGACTGTGAGGAAAGGTATTTAACCATTGCTCGTTAATAAGGGCGCGATCAATCTTCTTTCCAATTGGATTAGCGGGTTGATTATTTGACCAAGTGAATCTTGTACCATGGTAGCGAAGATCTCTGATTTCCAATTGTTCAATTGTGGATTTGAAGGTGATCATAGGAGCAGAATACTGAGCAACCGTCGGTGAGGAATGATCTTCAGGATGAAGGATTTCATTAAAGTCTCCACCGACTAACCAAGGGGAAGAATCAAGGCGCATGGAAGATTGGACATCCATTAGATCAATCCACAGGTCATTCCTCTCTTCACTTGTATTGGCAGCGTAGATTGCGGTATAGAAGAAAGAATCAAAATCAGGGTGATAGACTTTGCAGGTCATCGATTGTTTTGATTTGTGCAGGACTGTAATAGAGCAAGACGCTTTCCAGATCAAAATAATACGGCCATCTTCATCAGCCGAATGGTTAGACTCGAAGGACCACTGAGGGCATACAGCAGTCATCACGTGGTTCAGGTTAGGTTCTTTAATATGAGTTTCTAGTAGGGCTCCCAAAAAAACTTGATGTGTTATTATCCAGCGTCTGAAAGTGTTATGCTTTTGAATTTCATTCAATCCTCTGACATTCCAAAAAAAGGTGTCTCCTATCATAAAAATTTATTGTTTGAGGTCTCCCCTTTGAAGGAGAGAACCCACTGCAGGGGGAGTAGATGGCAGGATGGAACCTGAAGCAAAAGCCGGCGAGCAAAAGGGATTGATAGCTCCTTCTAAGGGAGGAGTCATAATGACTAGAGTAGTTGATAGATTCCGTGGCAGAGCACCAGGCCAAACATCCACGGATGGTTCGGATGAAGACGAGTAGCATGTACCAGAGCAGGTCATGGACGGTACGAGTGAGGTTCATCGAGGAGAAACCAGCATTGGCCGCGATCGTGTTCAGTCCGACACACCCGTGTTCCGCTTTGATCCAACACTATCCGGGAATAATCTACAAAGGGAGCTCCGTTCTGATGACCGAGTCTCTCGACCAACTCGAGTCAGTTCTAGAAATCAGATTGTCCAAGTCAAGCATCCGAGTACCGACCCATTCGACTTTTCTTCCGGTCAAAAGCTTTCTATTCGAGCTAAAGGATTGAAGGAAGAGATCGAACGTGAGATAACTCAGCTTGAGCAAGCTGATTACATTATGGCGGAGAATGCTTATGTTTGTTCCATCCGGTACAAGGCAGACTT
>JAHZTW010000001.1:85679073-85706801 GCA_020283515.1 Alliaria petiolata
TGACGAGCAGCATGTACCAGAGCAGGTCATGGACGGTACGAGTGAGGTTCATCGAGGAGAAACCAGCATTGGCCGCGATCGTGTTCAGTCCGACACAGCCGTGTTCCGCTTTGATCCAACACTATCCGGGAATAATCTACAAAGGGAGCTCCGTTCTGATGACCGAGTCTCTCGACCAACTCGAGTCAGTTCTAGAAATCAGATTGTCCAAGTCAAGCATCCGAGTACCGACCCATTCGACTTTTCTTCCGGTCAAAAGCTTTCTATTCGAGCTAAAGGATTGAAGGAAGAGATCGAACGTGAGATAACTTAGCTTGAGCAAGCTGATTACATTATGGCGGAGAATGCTTATGTTTGTTCTATCCGGTACAAGGCAGACTTATGATTTGTTCGGTAGACTTCTGAAATACACAGCAGACTTCTCAAATACACAGCAGACTTCTCAAATACACAGCAGACTTCTGGTTGGGAAGCAAAAGCAGCCGAGGAGTCATTCCTAGTATTGGGCGTGAATTCAAGGTCTTTGACCAAGAAATTATTTCTAGTCTTTGTTTTCATTTTCTATGTTTAGGAAATCCACAAACTTAATTTCTCTTTTCTTTTTCTGTGTTAAGAATTCTATAAGTATTGTAAGAATTCATTCTAATAATTTATCCAAGTTTTTATCATCTTTTCTTTGAGAGAAATCTTTTTGTTTATCTTGAACATTTCGTTGAGTTTGGCAAGGGTTACTTCCAAACGCAGCAAACCTCCTAAGATCCGTGGTTAAGGGTTACTTCCTCGGTTCCGTGGAGTGGAGAATACCAAGAGACTTCCGCATCTCTTGACGGTCTCATTCGATCCACCAACTATCCATCTATCCAATCTATCCGACGCACCAACAAAGAGCATAATCCATCCAAGGGTTCCATTAGTAGTGTTGTCTGGTTGCTTGAGATGGGGATGTAGAATGGGCTGAGGAGGCAGTATATCAGCCAATAACTGAGCAGAGCCTAAGGCACCATCCAGAGAACAATTGGGCGGATTGACTGCCAATAAGGGAAGCTCAGGATCTTGAGGAAAATCCGAATCACTTGTGATAGGGCGGTCCAGAGGAGGCTGATCCCGAGATGGGTGAGAAGCAGCACAAGATTCTTGCTCAGCTAGACAATAGAATGGATTGGAGACCACCACAGAATCAGTAATGAGAGGTGATGACTGATTCTGTGAGCTCTGGCCTGAACTCGCAAGTTTCTTCTTGTAAGTCTTTTTAACGAACACTTCTGCTGGAAGAGAAAAACCCTTTCCTTTCCTGTGACAGGCGGAGCAGAGAATTGGCTGGAGCGGAATCAATTGTAGCTGTAACTTGGCCAAGGTTCTGCTGAGAAACAGCATCGATATGATCAGTAGATGTTTGAGAAGAATCAGCAACATTAGAGGTGGTTTGCATGTTGGGAGAGTCTTTGTCAGTGGCAGGAGTCCAACGACTATTTGGGCATGAGGCTTCTAAATGGCCCAACTCTTTGCAACAAGGACAAGTTGGAGGGACCCATGGATATTCAACCGTAATCGGACAATGTCCCCATTTTGTCTTTCAATTTCGCCATAGGTAGGCAGTGGTTTGGTACATTTAGCTCTCACTTTTAAATGACCAGCATTGATATTGACCATTCTGCGTGTGAATTCATCCACTTCCACAGGAAAACCAAGAAGATCTGCTACACGCCCAAGTCCTTCCTGAGTATAAAGATCAAAAGGGATACCTTTGACGTGAGCCCAAAGAGGAATGGAGGTGAAAGTCGGAGGTTTAACAGCCAAGGCAGCAGACCATTGAGCAACATAAAATAGTGAGCTCCCTATGTGCCAGATCTCTTGCTCAACAATTTTTGCTCTGATTGAAGCATTTGAAATTCTAACTAACATAGATCTGGTATCCGGGCGAAGATGAATTTCAAGTTTCATTCCTCTTCCCCAAATGTGTGACAAAACACTTTGGATGTGGCCGAAAGATGGAGTTTTTCCGGTGAAAATGCCTATTACAAAGTCCTTGTGCAGCTCTGCGCCTCTTTGAAAGACAGAATCAGGGATCTTGATTCTTGGGACCCTAGTCGGAGAAATACTAGGGTTAGTAAATTTCTTTAGTTGTCTATCAACCGAGCTTTTCAGACGAGCTGCCCAGTGATTAATGTTGTCTTGAGACGTCTGAAGAGTTTCAGGGCTCGGAGTATTGTTAGGAGCAGCTGTAGGAACATAAGTTGGATGAACATAAGCTGTAGTGGGATCTGAGGACTGAGGAGAGGGGCCTGATGAGATGGTCACCATAGGGACATCTTCCGTCGAATCAATAGTACTAGGAGGGGCTTCCTCAGTAGCAGATTCTGGAGGATGAGAAGAGCCAGATTCTGAAGGATGAGATGAGCTAGAGGCCTTTAAGCCATCTATAGTCTGCTGAGAAATAGTTGCCAATGCTTGTGAAGCATCTTGCATAGTGACATCTGCTGGGAACTGCTGGGAACTCGAGACACCGATACTGCCTGAGGAAGGAGGTAACTCAGTAGTAGGAGCAACCAAGGACGAAGACTGAACTGAATCAGAAGTAATGACTAAGGGAACATCCATATTTGGAATAGGAGCCCAATGACCGGTAGAACGGGAGCAGAACCAAATTGAAGTTTTGAGGCGACGGATGGAGGAGAGAGAGGTGGGAACTGTGAGGAGCATAGCGGCGTGTTGAGATTATGGGGCTTTGGAGGCCGGATCGAGGTGTCTCCAGCCATGGAGACGGAGGCAGGAAGACGAAACTAAGTATAGCGCAGTACCCGAGGAGGAGAGATAACAGAGAGAAAAGAGATTTTTCTCCAACTTTCCTAAAACAGACTTTAAACCAACCATTCTACCAATAACAACAAGTCAATGTTTTGACTACTTTTTTCATATCAATCCAGAAGATGTTTGCCCAAAATCGAACTTTCTCCTGAAGTGTACATACTATCTGGATTATCCAGTACACTACAAGAATATATGCTAATTTCTTACAAAAATTTATATAAAAAATGTGAAAGGTAATATTTCTTATTAATTTCTTATAAAATTATGACGAAAAATAAAATTTGAAGGAAATTGGTAGAATAAAATTAAGAATTTCCTATCAATTTTTCTACGAAAACATTATCCATAGAGAATCAGGTCAGAAAATGATAGGAAATCGGTTGATAAATTTTGACTACCAGAAGGATAGAAAAATCATCAAAAATTTTCTACCAATTTGTTACGAAAATATGGTTGTTGGTTATTAGGAGGAATTCAATAGAAAACTTAATGACTGTTTGAAAATATGATCGTTATGAATGTTAAAATTTTTTATGACCGTTTATATAACGTTTTAAAAAGTGATAAGAAAGTAGTAGGAAATCGGTTAGTGAACACAAAATGTGTTTATAGAAAAGTCATATTCAGATTAGATCATACGTAATGTAATATTACAAACCTTGACCGTTAGGTACAATCACAATCTATCTAATTTTTTATTTAAAAAAAAAAAAACGAATAGAAAACTATTATATTCATATAACGACATTTGTTTAATAATGTTTTATGTAACATTTGGGGACAAGTTGTTTTCGTAGAATCAATCAGCAACTGAAGAAAAGGATAAGATAAATAAAGTATAGATGACACAGCTAAAATCCTTTTCCACTTCTCCCGTATAATCGACGTCTCTCAGACAAGCAAAGGAAACATTGAATTGATTGAAATGAATTTTGTGGGTCCCGCATTTTTTAATTATACTTTTTTAATATTAAAAAAAAACAAATAATAATAAGAAAGGCATCGTGACTTCGTGAGAACAGGCCAGCGCAAGGAGCGACGCAGATTACTGGCATCATTCATCATCATCATCATCATCATCATCATCATCATCATCATCATCATCATCATCATCATCATCATCATTGTAATCATAATCATTATCTTCTCTGAAAATTTCTTCGCGGATAAGAGAAGGAAGAAATAATAGATTTTACCAACTAGACGATTCGCCGCTTTGCTTTTCAAATCTCTTTAATCCATTTCTCACTCACCTTCGGACTTTTCGTCCCCACTTTTTTTTTTCTTTCTGCCTTTACGAATTGCGGAGATCTCTGAATCGTATTTCTTGAATTTGGGTTTTGTATTGTTTCGAATTTCGCGTGAAATCGGTGTGTGTTATGAATTGGCAGGGCATATAATGAACTAAAGTTGAATTTTTACTTTTGAGAATTTCGAGTCCTTTTTGTTGGGGGAGGATTTTTCCTGGGTTGTGTGTGTGTGGTGGGAATTAGGGTTTGTTGATTTTTGCTGCGAGAACATGGAGAAGTACGAGCTGGTTAAAGACATCGGTTCTGGGAATTTTGGAGTGGCCAGACTCATGAGGGTCAAAAACTCCAAGGAACTCGTTGCCATGAAGTACATCGAGCGTGGCCCAAAGGTTTTTTTTTTTTGTTTTTTGTATCTCTTGATGTGTCGTTTTTCTCTGGAATTACTTCCATATACATGTGTATTTGTGTGTAAATAGCTAGTTTGAGTGTTTTTTCTGGGCTCATGGGTTGTGATTTCAGATTCCCCCAGATGATAAGAAGACCGATTTTCTTACCTTTTTGTGTGTATTTGCATAGTGCAGGTTACTCAGCGATGCTGTATTGTTGTCTTCTAAGGTCAAAGATTGAATATTTTGTTTTTGTTTTCTGGGTTTTGTTTTGGTATGTAGATTGATGAGAACGTGGCGAGAGAGATTATCAACCACAGATCACTTCGTCACCCAAATATAATCCGGTTTAAAGAGGCAAGTGCATTTTCTACACTTTTATGGTTTGAATGTTTTAAGGCTATGGTGACAAAAAGTCTCAGCTGAAGTTGGAATCTTCAAAGCTCGCAACTCCTAAGGTTTTTTTCTTTTGGCTTTTCCACAGGTTGTTTTGACACCGACACATATCGCCATTGCCATGGAATACGCTGCTGGAGGTGAGCTATTTGAGCGTATATGTAGCGCTGGAAGATTCAGCGAGGATGAGGTGAGCTTTCATTTTAGAGATTAAAAGTCATGGGATACTACAAAATGGTCCATTTCAGAGTTTTATATGGTCTAAAATAAATTGAGAGGAAAGAAAAGAGGCAAATGTGTAGATTTTCAACTTGTATTATCTGTGGCATGGGAAACAAACGAGATATGTGATCTATTTTGTAGTTCATTTGTAGTAGCTGCTCTGATTATGAGATTCAAGCTTTTTGTGTTCATCTTTTTTTCCAGGCAAGATACTTTTTCCAGCAGCTTATATCAGGAGTCAGCTATTGCCATGCTATGGTAAGGAATGACTTTTTCTGTTCTTTCGCAGATATAGATAATCTTTTGATTTATCAGTCCCTGTACTGACAATTTTTTTTCCGTATTGTCACAGCAAATATGCCACAGAGATCTGAAGCTCGAAAATACTCTCTTGGATGGAAGTCCTGCTCCACGTCTGAAGATTTGTGATTTTGGTTATTCCAAGGTCTGGCATATATCTCTAGCATTTTAGCGCTTCTAGTGATTTTCTTAATTATTCTTGTGATATCAAACAAGCTCTCTTTGTTCTTTTCCTTCCATTTGCTAGGGCCCTTATCACTTTCATGTGATCTGTTTTCCTTGTTTTGTAGTCATCACTTCTGCATTCTAAGCCCAAATCAACTGTTGGAACTCCAGCATATATTGCACCTGAGGTTCTTTCTCGTAGAGAATATGATGGCAAGGTAAATCTTATCGGTATGCAAGTGTTGGCATATCAAGTGTGTTTAACATCTTATTAGAGACAATGTAGTTTGAAGCACCGTCTATTTTGATACATTGAGACGCATGCATGTTGTAGCAGAGATAAGCCTCATCTTGTCAGAAATCTGCTGTGGCCTTGGTAGATCTGGACAGTCGTTTAGTAAGAGATTAAGAAAGATTTGTCCTCTTATTATCCAGGACCAGATGTTTTTCCATGTTTATCATCTAATCTGTCTACCATCCTCCCTTACTTACATTGATCCATACATAGAGAACTGGACGCCTTATCAGATATGCAATGGATCCAACCTTGAACGATACAAAGGCTCTATGAAGTTGTTATGATTTTATTTGTTTGGATTTGGGAACATCATCTTCATTGAAATCATGGATGCTACTTTGATTTTTTCTCTTCACTCAGATGGCTGATGTATGGTCTTGTGGTGTGACTCTGTATGTCATGCTGGTTGGGGCATACCCATTCGAAGACCAAGAGGATCCCAAAAACTTCAGGAAAACAATACAAGTAGGGTTTCCTCTGTTTTTGCACTCTTTTTTGCTTTAAGAAATGACACGACCCACACTAATCGTTGTGCCACATTGTTACAGAGAATAATGGCTGTCCAGTACAAGATCCCGGACTATGTCCATATCTCACAAGATTGCAAACATCTCCTCTCTCGTATATTTGTCGCCAATGCAATCAAGGTATCATCATTCTCTCGAAAAGCTTAATCCATCATCCTTTGTGAGAGATTATTACTTTGTATAAGTTATTGTTTTGTTTTTTTGCAGAGGATTACAATAGCTGAAATCAAGAAACACCCATGGTTCTTAAAGAACCTGCCAAGGGAACTTACAGAGACAGCTCAAGCTGCATACTTTAGGAAAGAGAACCCTACATTCTCTCTCCAGAGCGTCGAAGAGATCATGAAGATTGTGGTGGAGGCAAAAACGCCGCCTCCTGTTTCTCGATCAATTGGAGCATTTGGTTGGGGAGGAGAAGAAGATGCTGAGGCCAAGGAAGAAGAAGAAGAGGAGGAGGGGGTTGAGGATGTAGAAGAAGAAGAAGACGACGAAGATGAGTATGATAAGACGGTGAAGCAAGTGCATGCTAGTGGAGAAGTCCGAGTCATTTAAAAAAAAAAAATAAGTAGATTGTTTTTTTTTTTTTTTTTTTGGGAAAAGAAGAAAGTTTTCGTTGGTCTATCGAATTTGTCTCTCGCTCTCTTGATTTTTTTTTTTTTTTTTTTTTTCTGGGTCCGTAATTTTAAGGTTTTCTCTTATAAATGATTTTGGGCATTGCGACCTTAAATAAAATTGTCTATAGATTATGTTTTAATTTTTGTATAATAGAGCTCAATTACAATATACATACAACATGTTTGACTTATGAAGTTTAATGCACTATGAAGTGTGTGATTAATAATCATGTATGAATTTTGGCTCGGGTTCACGCAGTTTCAGAGTGTGCGGCTTGGTTCGGAGCTAAGACAACAACAATTCTTTTTCTTTCATAAGTTCTTGAAATTACTCATTAAATATTTAATTATTCGAATTATCCGAATTTCATGATTTCATCAGACGTAGCAAGTGGATTTAAGTATTTAAATATTTGTATCCGAACCGTTATTTTTAAGAGTATGTTTTGGGGTAGGCCTGGGCATTCGGATACCCGTTCGGGTTCGGATCGGTTCTTTTCGGGTTCGGCTATTTCGGTTTTAGAGAATAGAATCCACTCGGGTATTTTGCTTTTTTGGTTCGGGTTTAGTTCGGTTCCGTTCGGGTCCGGGTCGGTTCCGGATATCCAAAATAACTAAAACATTTCTAAAATAATTAAAATTTGATAAATATAACTAAAACTTTTCAAATATTATGAGTATTTTAGTTATTTTGTTCTAAACATAACTAATATATTTGGTTTATAATTGCAATTTTGAGTATTTAAGTTATTTAAAGTATAAATACAACAAATGTTTTGGATATATAATTATATTTTGGGTATTTAACGTACCCATTCGGTTCCCGGTTCGGTTTCGGTTCGGTTCCGAGTTTTCAGATATAAATATATAGGACCCATTCGGATATTTAGGTCGGTTCCGGTTCGGTTCGGTTCCTTCTAATTCGGGTCAGTTCGGTTCGGTTCTTCGGATCCGGTTTTTATGCTCAGGCCTATTTTGGGGTATGTAATTTTCCGTACCCGCCTGATGGAGTATTTTTTCTCGGAAAACGAAATAAAAACTTTAATTTGAATTTTTTTTCTTTTCTTCCACATTCAAAAATATTCTTCTTCGTTGTTGTACGTGACTGTGAGGGAGAGAGAACATTATTAACAAGATCCCGCCATATGAAAACCCCCGGAATCATCTAATTGGCCGCGCGCTCTTTCTTCGCCGCCGGATTTCCTCTATTCCGCACAGAAGCGAGAGAGTTTCATCCGATTTGAAAATGTAATCTCCGCTTCCCGTTTCCCAGTCAATTTCTAGGGTTTTTTGTTCGCTCTTTCTCACACCGATGCGTTTTTTTTTCTTCTTCCCGCCTGCGATTATGATTACTGCTGTTAAGTTTTGAGTAATTTTGTCCGGTGTCTGTGTGTAAAGAGAATCCTCGTTAGTCATATAGCAGGTCGCTTCATTTACGATTTCCGGAATTTGGAGAACTATTTAGCTTCTGAACCATGTTTAATTGTTCGTATCGGTTAATTCTTCGCTTTGTTGAAGAGGGAACATATGCAGATTGTGATGTTAAACGTGAAATTTCGCTGTACCTTACTGGAGTACAATTGTTTCCGTCATAGTGGTTACTGATCTCAGCTAAAATTTAGTACAATTGTATCAAGAGTTGATGACACTACGCAGTTTCTGCAGTTTTTGTTGGATTATCATCAGCTCCACTAATCATAGTGCCACTTTTTTTTTTGTTGTTTCTTTGTTCTGAAGTGCACTAAATGGTGGTGACAATAGAAGATAACATTTCTGGAGCTCTTGGGCATGTTAAACCTATGATCGGTGCTAATAAAATGAGGCAAAATTGATCTTTTCTCTCTACATTTTTGGTTGTATTAATATCTTTTCTTTTAATTTTCCTTGATTGATCTTGATTTATGTCTGTTGAAATGCAGTGGGAGTCATCTCCATGAAGTTAGAATATCCAGAGGTCACTTTCCTCAAACAAATTGGTCGGAACATGCCAAGGCCTTTGAGTGTATACCATCATTGAATAAGTTTCTAGGCTCTAATATCCTTTACTCTCTGGAAAGTCAAAAGTATAGAAGAAGTAGAGAAACGGCTTCAAGGTATTGCAATGTTCTTTTGAGGGACTATCAACTCTTTCTGCTTTTTAATGTTGTACTTTCGTTTTTCCAATTCCTGGGTCCTGTTCTGTTAGTTGTTTGGCTACTACTGAAGATTGCCTATAATTGATTCCACCGACTTTAAGGATAGTGTTCCACCACTCTGTATCATCTCGTTTTCCCAGCATCGTCTGAATCTTTGTGTCATCAGTTGTTCTCATTCTGCATATACGTAACTTGGGCTATTTGAAAATCTGTCTTATCTATGGATCCATTCTTTAGTGACTTCCAAGACCTCCAATGAAAACTAGCTTGATGTCCATGATAACGTCCTTTGATGAAAACTTTAGTGAGTTTTATATAGTGAAGTGATCTGCAGTTATCTGAAAAACTGGTTCCTATCTCTTTCTAGGCCAATTGACAACATCATCCCTGTAAATGTGCAGGCACGCCAACAAATTGCCAAGGTAATATTGTTGAAGGGAAATTTGTGATGTTTCTTGTGGAAATTCTTCTTCCATATTTTACCTTCTTCCTTTTCCTGTATCCGAGTAAACGCTTAGGCCACTGTAGCTGTTGGATTCTGATTTTTGTCAAATTGATCTTCCCCTGGAACAGAAACCTCTTGTCATTCATTGTACATATGTATAACTTGCGATGTTATCAAATGTTGTCAGGCTTGGTGTGCTCTTACAAGTCTCTCAATAGATAATACCTACCTGAGACCTGGCATTACTCCTGCAATTGATAAAATCAGCACTAATTGTACATCTTCTACGCGAGGAAAATCCACTGTTACAGTTACATCCAACGCTGATGGATCTTTCCACGCACACAATCATCAAGAGCATAGTCAAAATAGTGTAAGAGGAAGTGCAGGATCTTTTGATCGTTTCTCCTCCTCTTCCCCAGGTGATGGTAAATTAACTGCTGGCAAGGTTCCACGGGTAAATAATGAGGTTAGAGATTCAGTAACCGATTGTAAATACATAAATGGTATGGAGATACCACCTATCAGAAACTTCGCACTCCCAGCTAGGCAGGTAGAAGCTAGTGTTATTGAGATTGATGATGATGATGACATACTCAAGGTAATGTTCTAGATGCAACTAGGGCACCTTTTAGAAATCTAAGCATCTTTTCCATGAAAACAATCAGTTTTTCTCAAATTGGATTTGTAGTTATTCTCAGCGCTAGCCAAGTGAACTGTAACATATTTTATCACAAAGTTAGTAGTAAACTCCTCACCGCTAAGTTTGGAGTTTGCACTGTTTTTCAGTGGATCTTGAAGGAAATCTTGTAATAATTACCTGTGCAGGATAAAATAAATAGATTAACTCCAGCATGTGCCTATTTTGGAGTGCAGAATATTGACGTAGACCAAATTGTGATGGAACACTACCATTCAACAAATACCCCTCAACCATCAGTATCTAAGTTTCCGCCAATAGCTCCATCTGTTAATATATTTGCTTCCAGAGTAGAAGTAGAGCCCTGTTTTCCTCCTGAATTATGCTCCATCTGTAGTCATGGAGTGAAAGTATGGCTTTCATTTCTCTCATCTTATACATGGTTATTTCATAAACCAATTGTTTTTCTCATTTTGTTTGCTGTCATATCAACACAGCTAGGGCTCTGTCTTGAAGCTTCCACCCATGTGGAACAAATGAAGAGCACGCTGCTTGCAATATCAAATGAACTAATTGACGATTCTACTGACCTGAGTGTTGATCATTCTGAACAGCTTTGTCAAGAGAGGTTTGCATTGTCATCAATTATATTCCCTTTTTCTTTGCTTTATTCTTTTCAGAAAATAATTTGGTTTCTTTCAGAGACTGTTATACATTACACTGAAAAACTTATCAGGATCTAATACAGCAAGAAAGAACTAGGCCTAAAGAAACAACTGATAACGTGTCTGCTTTTTGGTTTTTATTGCATCACAACTAGAGTGGGGGTTTTGTGTTCTGGGGTAGCTTCTAAGTAGTTGACTCTTGTATTATTGTAGGTTACTGTTGAAAAAGCAAATTCAGCAGCTCGAGATCCTTATCCAAAATAAAGAAAGGAAAAAGTCATCTACTCCTACTCATAATTTTCAGTATGAAACACCTCAAACAACAAATCATAAGGTGGAATATGTGCAAACAGATTCTCGAGCTCATGCAAAAGAACAAGGTAGTTATGTAAGTGATAACTGGAATATGCCAAGAGACTATTCATCTACGGAAGATAGGTACGGTCTTTCATCTGGCCCTGCAGAGAGGGAACGATATGTTCCCAAGATTATAGATGTCACTTATACCGATGGTTCAAATGACAAAAAGTGGAGCAGCCGCGATTTTCCTTGGACGAAAAATCTGGAGGTGATGATTATCTGCCTTTCGCTGTTCTCTTATTTAGTTCCCTCCCCTGTACTCATGTGCTCCATCGCAATGGTTAGGTCAATAACAAAAGAGTGTTTGGAAACCACTCATTTCGACCCAACCAAAGAGAGATCATTAATGCTACAATGAGTGGTTGTGATGTTTTTGTTTTGATGCCAACTGGAGGGGGGAAAAGCTTGACATATCAGGTAACGACATCTTAAATGTTACTTTTATATGCCATTTTTATTCTAAAAGCTATTTCTGGTTTTTATTCTATAAAAAAAAAGGGATGACGGTTTTGAAGTTGTGTTCTACAGTGAAACTATAAGCTAGTATTCTGCCCTGGTGGAGGATATACGTCAGTGTCAGAAGAGTTGCTCTGTGTTTAGGATCCTCTAAACTACTTCGTAACATCTTTTTCTCTGCAGCTCCCCGCTCTGATATGTGCAGGAATAACATTAGTCATTTCTCCACTTGTTTCACTCATTCAAGACCAGATAATGAACTTATTGCAGGTGAGAAACTCAGCAACCCCAGAAATGTTGTTTCTGTCTTCTATTTCATTAATAAGTTGTACTCAGAATGTTTGTCCCGGTTTTGTTTCTGGATCATGGTTATAGACCAATATACCTGCAGCTTCCTTAAGTGCCGGAATGGATTGGGCTGAACAACTAGAGATACTTCGGGAGCTGAGCTCTGAGAATTCCAAATACAAATTACTGTACGTCACACCGGAAAAAGTGGCAAAGTGAGTCATTATTTTCTTTAGTTGTTGATTCTGAAAAGAATTGTGTTATTAGCATATGGGAAAGTATTGCAAGTCTTTCCTATTGTGAAAGATATTACCAGTGACACCCAGCTGAGAAGCTTCTCTTTCCTGACTACAGAAGTGATTCCCTTTTGAGGCACCTTGAAAGCTTAAACTCCCATAGTTTGCTTGCTCGATTTGTTATCGATGAAGCTCATTGTGTGAGTCAGTGGGGGCATGACTTTCGACCAGACTACCAGGTTAGCCTTTTTAAGGCTTGAAACAGTCACTCCTCTTACATTTTTCTGTTTTCAAGAAACATAACTTTCCTCTTTTTTTCCTCCAAAAACAATGCTGGAATATGCAGGGTCTTGGTGTTCTGAAGAAGAAGTTTCCTAACATTCCCATGTTAGCTTTGACAGCTACTGCAACAGCCAGCGTAAAAGAAGATGTTGTGCAAGCTCTTGGCCTTGTTAACTGTGTTGTGTTCCGGCAGAGTTTTAATCGCCCAAATCTAGGGTAATATACTGATATAGCTTAAACGAATTCTGTTTTCAGAATGTTGCTGAACAAAAAATTGCAGGTATTCTGTTGTTCCCAAGACAAACAAGTGCTTGGAAGATATTGACAAGTTTATCAGGGAAAACTATTTTGATGAATCTGGCATTATTTATTGTCTTTCAAGAATGGACTGCGAAAAAGTCACTGAAGCGTACATATTGTGGGTTGGTCTTTTGTTTTTTTTTTCTGTCTGTTTGGCTTTTACATATTGTGAGCGTACTGCATATATTATGTTCCAATTTTAAAGTGCATATTAATTTCCAGAAGTTTGGCCATAAAGCAGCCTTCTACCATGGCAGTATGGATCCTGCTCAACGTGCCTTTGTACAGAAACAATGGAGCAAGGATGAAATCAATATAATATGTGCTACAGTGGCATTTGGAATGGGTAATAAATGGTCTCTGCTAAAGCCACTTTGATCGACTGAAGTTTGCTGCCTGCTAACGTTGGTGTTTCAGGAATCAATTAGCCTGATGTTCGTTTTGTAATTCATCACTCTCTCCCAAAGTCCATAGAAGGCTATCATCAGGTGTGTTATTGAACATTCAATTATGTATGCATTAGAAACTGATATCAGCTGCTGAAATTATGAAATTTCTTTTTTTTTTTACATCAATTGGCCTTAAACTGATATATCAGCTAGAAACTCACATAGGCTAATCTTATTTTCTTGCAAGGAATGTGGTCGTGCTGGTAGGGACGGCCAGAGGTCATCATGTGTTTTGTATTACAGTTATAGTGATTATGTAAGTTGCATAAATCTGACACATTATCAAGTTACCACTCTGGATAATATATATGCTATTGGTCATGTTTGTGGTTACAAAACATTTTTTTCTCATCTCAGATTCGAGTTAAGCATATGATTAGCCAAGGAGGATTTGGCCAAGGCCCCACGACAATGGGATACAATCGTATAGCAAATTCAGGGAGGATACTCGAAACGAACACTGAAAACCTTCTCCGCATGGTATTTCTTGGCAAGATTCCTCTAATTTGCTTTCAAATTACTAAATCTACTTGCGAAGATATATTTCCAAAATTTTGCTGCCTCAGGTTAGTTACTGTGAGAATGAGGTAGACTGTCGACGTTTCTTACAGCTAGTTCATTTGGGGGAGAAATTTGATTCGACAAACTGCAAAAGCACATGTGATAATTGTTCCAGCAGCAAAAGTTTGATTGACAAAGATGTAACTCTGATTGCAAGGCAACTGGTATGGGAATCATCTGAAGTTCATCATGTACCTTTTACCTGCTGGATGTTGTATTGGTGACGTACCACAATCTTTTGTGGCTGGATAGGTTGAGTTGGTGAAGCTAACAGGAGAAAGGTTTTCTTCAGCTCATATTATAGAACTCTACAGGGGATCCTTAAACCAAACGGTATGCTCCAACTAACAGTACATTTCTTTTGTTTCTATAACTAGATTCTGTTTATTCGAAATATTTCTGTCTCATAAACCATGTTTACTTTATTTCACCTGTCTCTTATACACATCATTTCTGTCTCATAAACCATGTTTACTTTATTTCACCGGTGTCCTAATTGTCATTCGGCTTTTAGGTCAAGAAACACAGACATGAGACTTTGCACCTCCACGGAGCAGGAAAGCATTTAGCTAAAAGTGAAGCCTCTCGTATCTTGCACTATCTTGTGACAGAGGACATTCTCGCAGAGTATGTTAAAAAAAGTGACCTGTATGGATCTGTATCGTCCTTGTTGAAGGTACAAATAATTCAGTTTTCGCTTTTAACACTGGTTGATGTCATAAAAAGAGATCTTTGTGGATATGTATCATCGTTACTGAACCTTCTTTGGGTAAAATATATCTCTTCGCTCTTGTTAATTATGCTTTACAATGAATTTGTCTGTGTACAAATATATCTGTCTACACGTAACATCCATTTATCTATATTTTTGTATAGGTGAATAGATCAAAGGCTGTCTCAATCTTATCTGGAGGCCAGACTATAATAATGAGGTATGACTCAACACTTGAGATATGTCTTTTCTTAGTACTCATATGAACTACTTGCAACTAGCGAAATGATTTTTGGAGCTACAACCTGGAATCTGTCTGTTCTTACTGTAATGCCATTGCTGCTACTACTGTCAATTATCTTGAGAGAGCTAATAGATTATCTTGATAAAACACCAGACGAGACTTTTGCATATAATTTGCAGATTTCCTTCGGCTGTAAAAGTACTAAAGCCTAGCAAATCTGGAGCAGCCCCATCAAAAGTTCCACTAAAGCAAACTACTCTTCAAATGGCACAGGCTCCCCCGCAAGATTCGGTATATATATCTTCTTGTATCCGTTTTTTGTTCTTCCTCAACGATCTTTAACCACCACTCTGTATTACTAAGTTCCGGTTCATTTATCTCATTGTCGGGCTAGATTCTCTCCGATGTCTTGCTCACAGCCTTGAAAAAACTTCGTACCGATATTGTCAAGGAAGCCTCAGATGGAGTCATGACATACCATATATTCGGGTTAGTTCAAAACCCGTTTCATGACATTTTTCGGTCTCTTTCTCAGGTCTTCAAGTAGTAGAAAACCCCTTTGTGTGTTTGTAGCAATGCGACCCTTAAGCAGATAAGTGAACGGCTTCCCAGAACCAAAGAGGAACTCCTCGATATCAATGGTCTTGGAAAGTAAGTATCTATAAGCTTTTTTTTCTATCTCTATAACCAAAGGAAATGAAGAAAACTCAGAGGATACGGTGATGTTTATCTTTTAAACTTTAAACAGAGCCAAGGTGAGCAAGCACGGGGATCGTTTATTGGAAGTTATAGAATCAACCATCAACGACCACTACGGAACCGATAAGAATGCTGGTCCCGGGTCAGGGAAGAGGAGAAGAGATGAGAACGTTAGTCCAAATGTAGCAGACGATGATGATCCTGATTGGACTCCGAGTCAATCCCACAAAAAAGCAGTGAAGACCAAATAGTAACGAGGTTCATGGTCATTGTTATTGTGAAAGACGATGCAACAGCTAAACAATATATTATCGAGTCGTTATCATTCTTCTATATTTGCTTGTGTTACAAACTTTTATCGAATCAACTAACATAGTAATCCCCTATTGTTTCGTTGATTTTTTTTTTTTTTCTCTTTAGAGTTGTCAAATTTTTGGTTATGTATGGCCATGAACTAGTGTAAGAATATGACTCGATTTGATTTGAGGATGTTTAAAATAAAAAATTTAAAAAGTGGCGCTCATGGGAACATACCCGCTCGAAATTGTCCACGAGAATGGTCCATTGTCAGGTCTTTCCTTTTGAAATTGCCTCATAACCCTTCGCCACAGAGAAATGAACCGGGAATTAAACTTCGGGTTTTGGTTAAGAAGAAATTTCTTACGCCTATATCAACCTATGTCCCATGAGCTTTGTTAATCTCTAATGATCAGCAACTGTTTATATACCCTTGATCGCCGGAACAAAGTACCGATGTGGGACAAACTATATGATTAGCCCCCTAATTCATCAAATCATCTTGTTAATTAGATCCACGTGTCAAGTTATCCTTTTAATTAGACTCAATTAACCCATGCCATAAGTCACGTGCACGTCTTTTAATTAGACTCAATCCTAATTTCAAACAAAATTATCGTCTCAATTCACGATCGATCCCTAAATATCTACACCGTCAATTTTTTAATAATCTCCTGCGAAGACTACGCCGCTCAAAGTATCCATCTTCACGACTCATCTGTCCACCATCACGTAGTAGCCACTCAACAAACAGAGGAGTAAAGAGACGAAGGGTTACTGCCTTACTTGCTTCGTACGCAAGGAACCGTCTCGAAGGATAGGATAGGCTTTTAACAAATGGGAAAATTCTAGCATCCACAGAGACTGAGTAGTAGGGGAAGTTCATGGTAAACATATAAAATCTATTTTTTTTTATCCGAAAACTGAACAAAAACTTGTTCATATTTTACATTTTTCCCCGGTTTTGAATTTCAAAAACTAAATATAAATGGGAACACTATCAAATGGGTTTTCTTCCGTGCGAAACAGTGAAATGCTCTGTTTTGTTTTGTTTGTCTGATTTGATTTAACAAGAGAAAGATGTTTATGATCCAAACTGCTTGAATTTTTCAGAGGATCAAGAATTTGCACAAATAACGAATGGACTAAAACCCAATTCCTTTTTATTGAAACATTACATTTGCAAAAAAAAAAAGAAAAAAACAGAAACAAGATTTGTTCTTCCAAATTATAACTTACAACAATTTAGAATAAAACTGAGTAAACGAGAAAACTTGCGCTATAAGTAAACTAAGAACCACGAACCGGTCAATTACCATGTTCAAGCAAACCGGTGCCCTTGAATTTCTCTTCCATCAATCCATCGATTCGAGCTGCCATCTCCGGAGTCAGATAGTTCTGCCAATCTCCGACCTTTCCCTTCCTGAAATACGCGCTATTCGGATAAAAGCTAGAAGGAATGTCTTCTCTGAATTTCTTATCTTTGATGTCCTCTCTGTCTTTCTCTCCTTTGTTAGCTTCAAGATTCTTCAACGACTCGAAACTGCAAAGATCCACAACTCTCTCAACAATCCCTTTCTCCTCTTCCTCAGCTGTGAATCCACAACCCATATACTCAGCCAGTCTCTTCACATGCGGCAAAGGATTAGCTCTCATCGTCTCGTACTTGAGGAACAGAATCTGATCTGGATTCTCTTGGTAAGCTTTCCAATACGACATGACATGATCTAGATAAGGACCTTACTTAGATAATCCTCGACATAACATTTCAAAAGACTCCTCAAGACTATTGAGAGGTCCATTGTCAGGTCTTTCCTTTTGGAAGAAGTTCCACATGGAGACAAAGGTGTCCTTTGGCTCTCTCCAGATGTAAACCATCTTACAACCCGATTTCGAAATTGATTCCGGTAATAATCCGTACGGGATATGAGTCGAAAACAGAGTGTTCCCTTTTCCATCTTGAGGGGATAAAGGAAATTCGGCCTCAATGAAAGGAACAAGCTCTTGAGGGTTAAGTTTTAGGAGAGGGTTTGAGGAATCGTCAAAGCGAGATCGATTTGCGATGGCGAAAGTTAGAGATTTGAGCCAAGTGGTACCTGACTTTGGGTAGCTTCATACGAAAAATTCAATGTGTCGTGCTTGGAAGAAGTCTTGCGCGTGAAGCCAGCCTTCAAGGAGAGGCTGTACTATCCAGTGACCACCGTACTCGATCAGGGGAGCTTTAGGTCTCCAGCCTTTGGCGTGAGCAAAGGTGGCGATTAGGTCTTGGTACCGTTTCTGATTGTTCTTGAACTCTCTTGACTCTCTCTCGGACTCGTCTTTGTGGTTCGGTAGGTTGGTATCGGCTAAGGTTTCTGATTCCATTGGAGATAGAGAAAGAAGATGTGAGGATTTGGCTTGTGTTCTGTTGGAGATGAGTGATATGTTCTGTGTCATGCACGAAGCTATTTGTACCCAAAAAAAGAGAGGCTAGTGAAATGGTAATTTCACTGCCCAAAAGATTAAAAAGAACAAAAATCTGACTGGGTGTTTAGTCATGCATGAATGAGAGTATGACTAAACAAAGTTTCCCTATGTACATACATAGTAGAAAATATAAACAAATATGGGCATAAATAGAAGATGATCTTTAAATAAAGGGAAACTTTGCCAAATGGCAAAAATCAATTGAAATAAATATATTACATGGCATTTGACTATCCGAAAAGAATGGAAAAAAATCCAAATTTTTTTGAAAAATTCGAAGTAATAAACCACATCTTATCTTCTAAAATTAAAGATATACACGACGACAAAAAAAGATATACACTAGGTTTGCCATAATTACCACTAAATTACATAATTTAAATAAAAATGAAATATATATATATATATATATATATATATAATCATCCGTATATCACTATACATACTTTTTTCTTCTTTTGTTTGTTATTTTTTTTTGAAAAAAATAGAAAGAAAGAATATGAACTAGATTAGTTTGTAACATAAGAAGATATGACCCTTGCTTGAAAGAAGATATGACCATTTACAGTTGAATAAATTCTAAATGCAGCAAATTACTCGTTCTAGTGGATGATATATCATATGTTAGATCACTCGGGATGGCTAAGAATAATACGAATTAGATAGTTCAATCAATATATATGGTATTCTATTAAGTTATGTATTACCTGAGATAATGCTAGAGTATATGCCAAATGAAACGCTCCCTATGTTTCTAACAAGTGATCGACAAGTGGAGAGTTTTATTCAAATTTGCAAATTTAATTTCGTCCCACTATGCATTTTAATAAATAAAAAATAAAGACCAAAATATATAGTGGTGAAGTTTCGATCGTTTATGAGTTATTTTGTATTGGTTGTAATAGTAGAGTTTATGTAGATCAGGATGATGATGATGGTGATAAGTAACAACAATGTTATATTTTCTACCAATGTGAACATCAAATTGAGTGAATCCTATAAGATTAAGGATGAATTGCAATGTAGGTTATGAATACTCTCAGTATTAAAGCTTCTTGTTGTGTGCAAAAATGATGATTGCTTTTGGAAAGTTGCAAGCATAATAGAAAGAGATGAAACATCTAAGATATTTATAGATTATAAAATAAATTGATGTGCATACATGTTCTGCCGAGAATTGGAAATTTTCAGAAGAGAAAATTACGTCAAAGGTTATTGGACAACTCGTTTTAAATATTTTTTGAGGTATTAGTGAGGTAATTTAGAGAAACCATTACTTAAAAATTATATTGGGATCCCACATCGGAAAATTATACAACTATGATTAGTATGAGACATTTTCGGAAGAAGCAGAAAGACAAATCCGTGTGGGCTTTGCCACCTGAGCACAAAGTGGATAATATCATATTAATATAAGAGAGTTGGATATGGGCTTGATTGCACAAAAAAAAAAGGATATGGGCTTGAAAAGTCCAACAAGTAGTATCAGAGCCAAAATTTTAAAAGGTAGACATGGAGAAGTGGGTTGGGCCGGGAAGGGTTCGTGTGGTCCTTGGATTGAAGGGAGGATTATTGGGATATCAATTCAAGTCACACATCAAAAGATTATTATATTAATATATAAGTAACTAGAATAGGACCCGCATATATATGCGGATTTTTAATAAGATATTATAAATTCGTAAAAATAAATTAAAACAAAAATCGGATAATCTATAAGGAAAAAATAAAAGAAAATTTTATTAATATTTCCAAATATAAATATTTTAATATTCTTATATGAATTATGTTTACTTCTAATATCTTATCTATATATAGATATAATTATTTATCCTAAAATTTTAACGAATTATTTATCCTACTTTATCATAATTAAAATCTATATTATGATCCGCGTATACACAAATTTATAATAATAAAATTTAAAACCAATTAAAATATTGTTTTTTTAAAATATAAAACAAAATCGGATCACTACTGAAAAAAATATATGAAAACATAAAATCTAAATCTAAGAGTTATTTATTTATTTTAATTTTCATTTATTTTTAAATAAAATATTTAAAACACAGAATCTGTTGCGGATCCTTAACAACATTAACCATACTTCTCATATAGTTCACACACTTTATCAACTATTTTTTTTATGTTCTGCTGCGTTGAAAACTTGGGTATGCAATTCGAATCCTTCGAGTATGTTACCGATCTCCCATAAAGAAAATAAAATCTCTCTTTTTCAAGCAAATAAAATCTCTCTTTCTCTTCACATTCTTCTCCCGTATATGATCTCTCTGCTCTCTAGAGAAGTTATGCTTTTCAAGACTCACATCAAAAGGATCTTTACATGATTATTGCTATATTTCTCTTCATTGAGCTCATCATCGTCTAATACCATATCATTAACATCTAGAATTTTTTATATATTAGGATCTGCGTATATGCGAGTTTATAATAATCAAATTTAAAATCTGTTAAAATATTAAAAAAAAATAGAATACAAATTTGGATCATTACTCAAAAAAATATTTGAAAAACACAAAATCTATTTGTAATCATGAAACATTGTTGTCATCTTAATCGTCACATTCTTCCCTTGGCAAAAGAAAACATTTTTTAAAAGAAATATTATTTGATTTATCATTTTATTCTATTTTCCCTTTTTAATTCTTTTTTCCTTAGAAATATTATTTGACACATGTCAAAATCTCAATCGAGAGTTTTTTTCTTTTAATCTTATTTACTTTTGTTTTTTTTTCTAAATTGAAATTTATCCTTTTATTTGATCTTTTTCGTAATTGTTTTTATACAAATATTATTTGATTTATTTTTATTTATATTTATATTTTTTGTTAAATTTTTTATTTATTTGATCTTTCCTTTATTTTGCAATTTTTTTTTCTTTACAAATATTATTTGATTTATCTTTTTTATTATATTTTTCCTTTTTTGCAATTCTTTTATTTAATCTTTCCTTTTTTCTTTACAAATATTATTTGATTTATCCTTTCTATTATATTTATCTTTTTTGCAATTTTTTTTCTATAAGATAATATTTGACACGTCACGTGTCACGATCATGTTAATTAGCAACTTTGACGCGTTCTACTTTATATAATAAGATGTTAGCGGACAATATCATACTAATGGGAGAGTGGACGGGCTTAAAAGGTCCAACAAATTATGGATTAACGTTATCTTATCACCAATTTTGGAAACTTCACAGGATGTTTATAAACTGCTGAGAGGTTATCTCGTAATGGTTAAGAATAATTCTCCAAATACATATACAAGATAAAAACAAAAGAAACAAACCATGATCATGTAGACTTTAAACTTGATGACGAGCAAAGATTTAAGTATCTATCTTTTTATGTATCTCGTATTTCTTCTCAGATATTAAATTTATGAAACTAAAATTATTTTATTTATAATTTTTTGATAATTATTTATTTAAAATATAATTTATATCATGAAATAATATTATTAACATAAAACATGTTATTTTTAGTCATTCCATTTTTTTGATACATATATAATATTATAAACTCACAAACGAACAAATTACATCTAAATGCAATATGTAGATGCAAAAACCAAAATTAAAAACGAACAACGTCTAGATATTGTATCCAGCAACATTTTAGATGCAATATCTGGATACACAAACGAACAGCCTCAAACAAGATTTGTAATTCTTCCAAATTATAACTTACTACAATTTAGAATAAAACTGAGTAAAGGAGCAAACTTGTGCTGTAAGTAAACCAAGAACACGAACCGGTCAATTACCATGCATGTTCAAGCAAGCCAGTGCCCTTGAATGTCTCTTCCATCAATCCATCGATCCGAGCTGCCATCTCTGGAGTCAGGTAGTTCTGCCAATCTCCGACCTTTCCCTTCCTGAAATACGCGCTATTCGGATAAAAGCTAGAAGGAATGTCTTCTCTTAATTTCTTAGCTTTGATGTCCTTTCTTTCTTTCTCACCTTTGTTGGCTTCAAGATTCTTCAACGTCTCGAAACTGCAAAGATTCACAACTTTCTCAACAACCCCTTTCTCCTCTTCCTCAGCTGTGAATCCACAACCCATAAACTCAGCCAATCTCTTCACGTACGGTAAAGTATCATTTCTGACCGTTTCGTTCTTGAGGAACATAATCTGATCTGGATTCTCTTGGTAAGCTTTCCAATACGACATGACATGATCTAGATAAGGACCATACAAAGAAAAGCCTCGTCATAACATGTCAAAAGACTCCTCAAGACTATTGAGAGGGTCATTATCAGACCTTTCCTTTTGGAAGAAATTCCACATGGAGACATATGTGTCCTTTGGGTCTCTCCAGATGTAAACCATCTTACATCCCGATTTCGAAATTGACTGTGGTAATAATCCGTGCGGGATATGAGTCGAATACAGAATGTTCCCTTTGTCATTGAGAACATCATCTTCAGGGAATAAAGGAAACTCGGCCTCAATGAAAGGAACAAGCTCGTGTGGGTTACTTTTTAGAAGAGGGTTTGAAGAATGGTCAAAGCGAGATCGATTTGCGATGGCGAAAGTTAGAGCTTTGAGCCAAGTGGTACCTGATTTTGGGTAGCTACAAACGAAAAAGTCAATGGGTCGTGCTTGGAAGAAGTCTTGGGCGTGAAGCCAACCTTCAAGGAGAGGCTGTACTATCCAGTGACCGCCATACTCGATCAGAGGAGCTTTAGGTCTCCAGCCTTTGGCGTGAGCAAATGTGGTGATTAGGTCTTGGTACCGTTTCTGATTCTTCTCGAACTCTCTTGACTCTCTCTCGGTCTCGTCATGGTGGTTCGGTAGGGTCGTATCGGTTATGGTTTTTGATTCCATTGGAGATAGAGAAAGAGGATATACATGTGAGGACTCGTCTTGTGTTCTGTGGGAGTTGAATTATATGGTCTGTGTCCGGATAAAGACTGGATTGGGTTTAATCAGTCTTGCATGAAGCTATCTGTACCCACGTGTAACGTGTTACATTAGAATCTTGTAAGAGTAACCGAAAGAAAAAAGAACTTGTAATTGTATGACCTTCTAACCTTAATAAAGGGAAACTTTGCCAAAGAGCCAAAAAAGTAAATAAAAATATAATATATGGCATATGTAAACAAAATTACCATTTCACTATTGGACAATTATGGAAAGAATAAAAACAAAAAAATCGGACTGGGTTTACAGTCATGCTCATGCATGTATGATATGGCATGTATAAAGAAATTTTTTAAAAATAGTAATATATGGTAATATCGAGAGAAGAGGATCTTTAAACAAAAGCAAACTTTGCCAAATGGAAAATTGTTTTCTAAAATATATTATATGCCATATATAAAAGAAATTACTATTTCACTATCCGATAATTAACTATGAACAATTTTCCAAAATAGAAGAGGATGATCTTATAATTGTAAGTTACAATTTGTAACACCTTTTAATTAAATACTTTAAATAAAGGGAAATTTTATTTTGCCAAATGGCATAAAAAAGTATGAAAAAAACTAAACTGTTATAACATATCTTCTGACATTAAAGATATACACTAGTTTTGATATAATTACTCGGAAAGTTACAAGAGTCGGCGGAAAAAATATATTTTTTCGACATCAAAAGCCGGCGGATAACGGATATATCTTCGAAGTCAAACGTCCAAATAACGGAAAACAAACTAAAATTCCAAAAACAAAGAAAAGACAACATAACTACAAATATTATGGCGTGCTTGATTCAATAAAATTCACTTAGATAAAAAAATATATAATTAACCAAAAGTTATCCAAAAGTTACATAATTATTTAAATAAGTATGAAAAACCAAAATACAATAATCCATATACCGTACACATATTAATAACATACTTCTTTTTTTAAGTCGCCAAGATTTTAAATCCAATGTAAACTACAAATTTGTGTTCTAAAACCTATCACGTTGTTATTTCTTTTATGTTTTAGCTTTTTTGTGGCTGTTTTACTTTCGAATCTAATTTTTTCGGTTTGGAACAATTTCTCCTATATGGTATTATGATGTGTAACCGTTTTTAAGTCTATAAATTCAATCGTTGCACACAAAAAAAAAACTATACAAAATTGATTCTTATAAATATATTTGTGTTCAAGATTTATCAAAAAGTTTTTAATAAAATATATAATAAACTATATGTAAATTCTACAAAGAAAAAAAAATTATGTGACTTTTGCGTATTTACTAAAATAGCAAATACACAATTGGTAACGAGGTTCATGAATCATGATCAATGTTTGGAGAAGCTTTATAGTTATTTTGAATTGCTATATGACAAACTAATTAACACATACTCAAACTGAATGTAAAAAGGTTACACAATAAATATTTATATCGTTCTAGTTCCTAAATTTCTAATTGTGTTAAACAAACTTTTAATTGTGAAGGGATCAAATCTGATGCAAGAAAAATAAAAATAGCTAGAATCAACTTACATCCCCTATATATTATTAATTGAAAATCATTTTTAGAGAGTACCCTTAATTTTTAAAATATTTACAGTGGTGTTATTTTTCTGATGAGTTACTACCATATTCATTCTCACCAACTTTTTTAAAAAAAAAAAACTTATTTCAATATACTAATTACACTATAAGCCATGATCTATTTTTTTTTCAAACATATGTTATTATTCATTTTCTAACAGAAATCAAAAGAAATAATATTACTCGAAATATATAAATCCAATTCTTTTATAAAAATTACCAGAAAATATGTTCATAATCATTATGTAAATACAGATAATTGCATAGCATGCCCAAATCGATCGACACCATGCCCAGACTTCACCAAATCAACCTGAACCTTCCAAACTTGAAGAGGAAATGGTGTACAAACCGAAGATACCTTATCCCTTGCCTCCTAGAAGATCTAAACAGGAGAGAGAGGAAGCTAGATGCAAGAAGATGATGAGTAAGCTGATGGTTGAGCTATCCTTAGTTGATGCAGTCCAACTTTCACCTGCATTAAGAAGGTATATCAAGAGAATGGTAGTCAATGGTATAAGCCCTGAGGAAGGAGCATTGCTTACCAGAGACATGAATGCAATTCTCTTGAACATAGTTCCAAGGAAGAAGAAGAAGGTGTGGGTTTCTGAACAAGTCAGTGTTGTGAGTCAGAGGAAGATTCCAGAGAAGCTACCTGATCCAGGAAACTTTGTGCTTGATTGCTCAATCTCAACAGGAAGGTTTCCTCATTCTCTCTGTGATCTAGGCTCAAGCATCAACTTGATACCATACTCTGTTGCTGTTAAACTTGGAATGACTGATTTCAAGCCAAGCAGAATTTCTCTTATCCTAGCTGATCGATCTAAGAGATTCCCAGAAGGTGTTCTAGAGGATGTTCCCTTGAAGATTGAAGGCTGCATAATTCCCACAGACTTTGTGGTTCTGAAGTACGATGAAGAGCCTGCAGATCCTCTTATTTTGGGAAGATCATTCTTGGCTTCAGCTGGTGCCATCATTGATGTGAGTAAGGGGAAAATGGAGCTTGATTTGGGTGACGTTGTCATGAACTTTGACATGGATAAATTAAGAGTACCATCCACCATTGATGGTCAAGCTTTTTCAGTAGAGATGTCCATAGATGAAGGTCTAATCATGGAAAGTTCGGATGCCATTACTTCTGTGTATGTCAAGGAGTTGGATTCTAAAGAGCAAGTGAACAAACTGGTTGTTCAAGAGGCATTAGCTGAGAATTCTGAGAAAGTTGTGGAGCTTGAAGATTGGAGTGGAAATGATCATATCTTCAGGACTTTGGGTGAGGATGAAGGTCTAAACAATGCCAAGTTGATGGAGGAAGACGTTTTCATCATGGAAGCAAGGATTGCAGAGCTAAATTGCAGAAAAAGTGCAGAAATTCGAACTGAGGATGTGGTGTTGATCGACACCAAGAGCGTCGATCGACACCCTTCGCGGATCACGCCAGAAGCTGTTTCCAATGATGCAAGTCCATCCTATATGGAGGAAGACGTTTTCATCATGGAAGCAAGGATTGCGGAGCTGAATTGCAGAAAAAATGCAGAAATTCGAACTGAGGATGTGGTGTCGATCGACACTACTAGTGTCGATCGACACCCTTCGCGGATCATACCAGAAGCTGTTTCCAATGATGCAAGTCCATCCTATGTGGTCAAACAGATGCCTCCACGTCCTATTGATCAGAAACCTCGAAGGAAGCAAAGATACGCACTCCCTGGAATCAATTTCAAACCCCCTGATCTTATCAATAAGAATACCAAAGGTTCAAAAGCTATTTCACGCTTATGCAAGCCACGAGATTCTCGTAGAGGGCTTGGTGTTTCTTTTGATGATTCTGCAGGAAAACGAAGTGTCCCACCCAAACTCAAGGCCCACCCTGCTGTTGTTCATCATTTTCTTGGTCGCTTTCATACACCTTACTGCTTATACACCGCCATGGATGAGAAGACATTCGTCTGGAAACCATTCGATGCCACTCTCTGATCCACCAGACGTCTGAACCCCGACACAGTCAAGCTAATGACAGAAAACGAGCGCTGAGTGGGAGGCAACCCACTGTTAGGTACGTTTTTCTTTTTTATTTTGTTTTGGTTTTACTAAGTCCTAGTTTCAGTCAGTTGAAAAAGACGACATTGGACTCGACTCAGGCCAGTGTCGATCGACACCACGCGCATACGAAGGTAAGTCTTCTATCTGGTCTTGTAAGTCGTTTCTAATCTTTCTTTTAGCCAACTTCGGGCTTAATAACACTGGGGACAGTGTTGTTTAAGTCTGGGGGAGGTGATTACTGATTTTGTGTTTTGTTTTGAGAGTCAAAATTTTTTTTTTTGAGAAATTTTGTTTTTATTGAGTCAAAATCAGTTAGAATTTTATGTTTTTCTAGGAACTAACCGCAGGAAGTTGACATTTGAAAGAATCATTGCTATAAGAGTTGATTGGAGGTTTTACTAGGTAGAAAGCTGCAAGTGGATCAATCTAATAGGGCGAGTTCAGATCCCCTTATAAGAACTAGGTATGCGCAGATTTTGATTCCTCTTTCAGTCTGAACAGATAAGCAATTGCAGTCTCTCCTTGATTTTCCCTTGAGAAAAGAAAAGAAAGAAAAAGAGTCTAAGTCTGGGAATAGTGCAAAGAACCTCATGAGCTTGTCTCCTCACAAGAAATAATATTAGTGAGTGTTCTTGAACCTGTCTTCTCACAAGGAACACAAGTAAAGAGTAGCACTATTTCCCAAGATTTCAAAAGAAAATAAGAGTCAGTGAAAAGATCTTAGAACACCCTGAAAATGGGCAGCAGTTGACTAAGGGAAGAGAAAATAGGAGAGCTGTATGAAGAATATCTCGTTCAGGCACTAAGGAAGGGCAAAGAATCTGTAAAGTTCTGTGGCAATACCACTATTAGAGTTCGAAATCTTACCAAGGAAAGGATCTGGATTCAAACTGGGAGATTGCTAAGCTTGTGGTAAGTACACTGAACTTTCCTAAGGTTGGCTCTATATCATGTGGATTCAAGA
>JAHZTW010000001.1:85707353-85784676 GCA_020283515.1 Alliaria petiolata
TTTAGGGTTTTTCAAAGGTGATTAATGAATTGTTAGGTCGAATTAAATTGTTAGGATAAAATCATTAGAGTTCTTCATCTGGATTTATGTTTAATGCTTATTCTAGCTTCATGACCTAGAATCTGATCTTAGGTTAATTAATAGATGCGAGAGTATTATTGATTGCCTGAACTAATGTTAGATGAGCCCTATTCACAAAGAGATTTGGTTTGGGGTTTTGTGAACAATTGAACCTGTTATTAATGCTTGTCTGAATCGATATGATTTACAAAGAGATTTGAAATTCTAGGGTTTAGATATAGATAATCTTTGCAGCGAGAGTTGCTTGATTTTACATTAGTATTTCAAGTTCAAGAACAGTTCTTCATAATTCCTAACATTCTGTCTAGACCTGCAATTTGGATCACCTGAGAATTTCCTTGAACCTAGCGCCTTAGTCTCCTGAACTTTAATCCATCTTAATATCATTTACTTAATTCGCCTAGTTGTTTATTTAAATTCGATATTTGATCTAGCTTAATCTGAACTTAGAAACCTTAGTGTAGCATCTACTTCCCTTGGGATTTCGATACCCCTTATACTACGATTGCATTTGCTGTGCACTTGCAGTAGTTTTATTAGGGTAAAACCTGAGCCCTATCAACCACAATTAGATATATAAAAATTAATTATAATTTCTTAATTATTGCTATATTAGATAATAAAATTAGGAGTTAATTATGAATTTATTCTTATTTTAGGTAGTAAAATTAGGAGCTAACTATACAAATAATTTATTCTTATTAAAATTAATTTAGCATTAAATTTTGATGTAATTAATATTATAGTTTAGTAGTCAATTGTTAAAAAATATCAATGTTAAATCATCTCATATACCATGATCATGCATGGCCTAACTATTAATAGTATTGTATGATGTTTAATTTTTAAATTAATTTACTTAACAATTAAATTACACTATGTTTCGTAAAATCTATAAAAAATATATTATGAATGTTATACCATAATATTATATAGAACTCATATAAAATAAATTATATTATTATTATATGATTTTAAAATTATACCAAATTAAATAAATGATATTTTTCATTCTTTGCAGAGCACGAATTATTACCTAGTACATAGTTATAAGATAACAGCTAAATTCAATTAATTAGTATCCCCAGTCTTCAATTTTTTTGGTGGTTGTGTATCGCCATGAACAAAGTGTGTACAAATGTGGGTTGAAGCTTGTTATAAATAATTTTTTAGATAAACAAGCAGGGTTACCCAAAAACCAGCTATAATAAAAATGAAAATATAATCTATATTCACAACATAAAAAAAATGACTACAATAATTTTAAAATGGCACTCATGCCCACAGAGTTGTGGTCGAGTGGTTGGTGAGATCTGTAAATGTGCTAAAACACTCCCGAGGTTTGAACTCGAAACAAAAAATCATATCTATGTGGGAAGTCTGGGCTTGAACTTCGGCCCATACAATTTAGATGGTAGTTCGGTAACAGACAATGTGGTGACCCTTCGAAGAGAAGTCCACTCTATAGCACTTCGGTGCGTTTCTGGGGTTAACCGAATCAGCCGATAGGGTATAAAAAAAAAAAATATATATTTAGCACTGATGGGATCATACTCGCTCTATAATGTCCACGAGAGTAGACCGAAACCATTTTAGTCGAGAAACAAACTTGCCCATAATCCCTTCGCCAGAGAGAATACAGACCGGGATGTGATACTTAAGAAGTCCGGTATTAAGCAAATTCTAACGCCTAAGCCACATATTGTATGTCCCTATGAGCTTTGTTAATCTGTAATACTCAACAACTGTTTATATACCCTTGATCGCCGGAATAAAGTACCGATGTGGGACTAAAGTAGGATTAGCCCACAATTCAGATCACATCCTTTGTTTAACAAGATCACGTGATAATTTTTCCTTTTGATTAAAACCCATGCTTAACTCACGTACGTCAGTTTCCACAAATTGTCTAATTGGAAAACCAAATTTCAATCGAACTATCTTTTTCAATTCACGATCACTATCGTTTTAGTCCCTCCTCTTTTATCCAAGACCAATGTGGACTTCTACCTGTTGGGATGCTTCTCTGTCCGTCATCACGTCGTGCCCACTCAACAAATAGAGGAGGACGAAAGAAGATGATATGTTTCTTGGCGCGCAAGGAAACGTTCTAAGGTTAGGGTTTTGATGGATGAGAGAAGGTGAACAGGATGTCCAGGGTTTCGAACATGCTCAGAGCAGTGAACGAAGTTTTGACAGAGTAAGTTATAACATAGATTTTGGACGTTAGTTATTTCCAATTCAAAAATTGTACCAACAAAAGTTAGGTTTGGCGTTTTACTTTTCCGCGGTTTTGAATTTCTAAAAAAATGGAAATTAATGAGTCCATTAATAACAGAAAAAGGTAAAAAAAAACAAATACAAAAAGAGTACTCTTTTGTTATATTTACTAAAGTAGCTAAAAAGGTAATTAAGAAACTACGCATTGTGGAAATTTTCCATATAGGGAGCCAAATCTCAATGGAACAGACGAACAAAAATGTACAAAATTAAGAGTTGAGAGACGAGACGAGAGGGGTATAAATTAGAAAGAGCAAGATGCAAACATGAAACATTCTCTGTCTGTCTACGTAATTCGCTTTCATTCTTACAATATGGGAGTGGGAGGCACAAAACGAAAAATAAAAATCGAGAAAATAGAAAAGAAAAACGCAAAATCGGTTGCTTTCACTAAACGTCGTAACGGTCTCTTCCGTAAAGCTTCTGAGCTCTGTCTTCTATCTCCCGGCACTCAAATCGCAATCTTAGCGACTCCTCCTTCTTCCAATTCTCACGCTTCCTTCTACACTTTTGGTCATTCCTCTGTTGACCACGTTGTCTCCTCTCTGCTCAACGATCAGTCTCCTCTTCCGACGAACCAAGAAGAGAACAGAGGATTAGGGTTTTGGTGGGCAGACGAGCGTTTACACAGGTTGGAGAACGTCGATGAGTTGAAAGCTGCGACCGATGCGGCTAGGAGGATGTTGAACAATTTGAGGCTGCGATTAGATGCTGTGAAGAGTAATCAAATAGATGCAGGTTTAGTGATTCATCAAGAGGAGGTTCCTCAGCTTCGTAACACCAAGATGGAAAACAACGAAGAGACGACGAAGCAAATTACTAAATTTGAAGGAACTTCTGGTTCTGAAATCTTGCTAGGGCATAATGAGGAGGATATTCTACCTATCGATGGTTTTTTTCCCGATGTCAAGATAGATCCATTATTTTGATTTGATAAACTTATTTTTATGCGTAATGTACGATTTAGACTTATATATAATCTACCGGTGTGTTTGTGTGTTTTTAATTCACGAGTTTAGACGAGTTAGTGCATCTCGATCAATACTTAACTATTTTAGCTCTTCTTCTTTGTCTTTTATTATCTGCACTGTGAACTATACTAAGAAGATATGTGAACTACCCCACCGGTTTTGTTAGCCGGCTCTTTCTTTTGATCAATAAGGTTGGCAAATAAAACAAAACATACCAAAAAAAAAGACATAAGGTCACCACTTTCGTCTAGGCAAGAGATTAGGTCATAATCCTCTTCCTAATGAAGTAGTGTGTTCGTCAAGCAAACCTTCGACAAGATCATTATCCTCTAAGCAATAAACTAATTTGTTTTGTATGTCACTATTGTCTGTATCGTTTTGTTTATTACTTAACAAGGGAAGATCTTCGATTTATGACCCTTTATTGCCAGAATTTTTACTTTTCCGAAAATAAATTTGGATAAAAATTACAAGTTGCAGAATGCAGAGGATCAACACTTTGCACACATCAAGCAAAGATGAACTAGTGTGTTCGTCAAAGAAATCTTCGACAAGGTCATTAATATCCTCTTAAGCAATAAACTAATTTGTTCTGTATTGTCTGTATCGTTTTATATATAACAAGGGAAAGATCTTCGATTTATGATCCTTATAGCAATACCTTTTCCAAAGATACACATTTGGATTCAAATATGAATGGCTACAAAAACCAAGTTTTGTTTTCATAGAAACAGTACATTTTGGATAAAACATAGGCAACATTTGTTCCTCCACAATTACATTTTAAAATCAAACTTAGAGAAGGAGCAAAACTTCTGCTTGCCAACTAAGTATATAAGAATCGGTAGTCATTCACAATGTTCAAGCAAACCGGTGCCTTTAAATTTTTCTTCCAACAGTCCATCGATTCGAGCTGCCATCTCCGGAGTCAGATAGTTGTGCCAATCTCCAACCTTTCCCTTCCTGAAATACGCGCTATTGGGATAAAGTTTCACAGGAACGCCCTCTCTGTTGTTGGCTTCAAGATTCTTCAACGTCTCGAAACTGCAAAGATTCACAACTTTCTCAACGACCCATTTCTCCTCTTCCTCAGCTGTGAATCTATAACCCATAAACTCAGCCAATCTCTTCACGTACGGCAAAGGATCAGCTCTCATCGTCTCGTACTTGAGGAACAAAATCTGATTTGGATTCTCTTGGTAAGCTTTCCAGTACGACATGACATGATCGAGATAAGGACCGTACCCAGAAAAGCCTCGACAGAACATATCAAAAGACTCCTCAAGACTATTGAGAGGGCCATGGTCAGACCTTTCCTTTTGGAAGAAACTCCACATGGAGACAAAGGTGTCCTTTGGGTCTCTCCATATGTAAACCATCTTACAACCTGATTTCGAAATTGATTCCGGTAATAATCCATGTGGGAGATGAGTCGCAAACAGAGTGTTCCCTTTGTCCTTGAGAACATTATCTTCAGGGGAGAAAGGAAATTTGGCCTCCAAGAAAGGAACAAGCTCGTGAGGGTTACGCTTTAGGAGAGGGTTTGAAGAATGGTCATACCGAGATCGATTTACGATGGTGAAAGTTAGAGCTTTGAGCCAAGTGGTACCTGACTTTGGGTAGCTACAAACGAAAAAATCAATGGGTCGCGCTTGGAAGAATTCTTGCGTGTAAAGCCAACCTTCAAGGAGATGCTGTATTATCCAGTGGCCACCGTAGCAGATCAGTGGAACTTTTGGTCTCCAGCCTTTCACTTGTGGAAAGGTGGCGATTATGTCTTGGTACCGTTTCTGGTTCTTCTCGAACTCTTTTGATCCTTTCTTGGTCTCGTCTTGGGTCGGTACACTCGTCGTGTCAGTTAGGGTTTTTGATTCCATTGGAGATGGAGATAGAGGATTTGAGGACTCGTTTTTTGTTCCATGTAGAAGGTGTAGTGAATCAGATTCATTTCCATTGAAAAATACATGCCATATATAATACACACGCCTAGAGATCTCTTGTAAAGACTAGAGTGTCCGGACAAAGATCGGATTGCGTGTTTAGTCATGAACTCATGATGCCATTTTTATCCAGGTGTTAATATTTCTTAACTTCAAATGCCACCTATCCTTCTTAGTGTCATAATCTCAGCCATTATATCTTAGGGAATCTTCAATCCCAAGAAATGGTGTATGATGTCAAACCAAAGCAATACAAGGAAAATTTATTATATTTTTTTGGCGCTTGGTATTATAATCCTATAAAATAAATGTCTTTGTCCATAACTGGAAAATAGACAAATCAGTCACACAAAAAAAAATATATATATATATATATATATATATATATTTCCTGTAATCTATTAATTTAACCATAAAATATACACACTCTTCACTTGCGCAACAAATATGAAAATCTGCGGCTTTTATTATAGATAATGTATAAGAATCAACGTCCTGATTGATATCTATCTTCCTATAATGAGTTGGACGAAGAGAACAAACTCTATGTTGGAACTTGCGGTCCTACACTCTAAAAGTCTTTTAAACCCACCGAGACCGCTTGTCGAGAGACTATGAAACTTGCGCATTGACTTGAGTACTATAAAGTAAATGCATATGTGTCCAAGAGTTTTGGACCGAGACCATCTTTCGTGATACAGACTTACCCCTTAAACCGTTTTGCCAAAGGTTTTATGGACTTAGCCCTTGCCCCAAGTCACGTGTACCTCATCCTTCCCAAAATGTCTAATTAGAAACCCTAATTTCAATCAAATTATACATATACAGATCTGAAATTTATCTTCTCAATTCACGATCCGTAAATGTTTCTGTGAACTCTGTCATATCTCGTCTACCCGAATCGACATCTTCTCCTTCTAACTCTTCTTTCCTCCAAAACACATCTTCTCCTTCTACCTCTTAGTCCATTATCACGTTGTAACCACTCAAGACCATGAAGAAAACCATAGGATGTTTCTTGGCGCGGAAGAAACAGTCTCTAGAGGCCTTGGTCTTGAGCATACATATGAGATTCTGCCTCAATCGCCTCTCGTATTGTAGTAACGGTGGAATCGTTGATTGCATTAAGGATTTTAAAGGACATTGTGAAGTTTTGCTGCATTTTGCCTCAAGAAAACATTGTAAATTCCGAGGGCAGAATTAGTCGGAATTTCGTCGGAAACACGTGTTTCCGATGCAATTCCGACGAAAATGAGATCGTCGGATTTTGAGCCTCGGAAATGCAAGTTTGTCGGAATTTTGTCAGAAGTTTACCGAGGAAAGAAATTGTCGGAATTTCGTCAGAAAATCTTGTCGGAAATGTCTCAAAATGTTTACGACAAATTCTCGAGGAAAATATTTATGAGAAAACTGTAGTCGGTATTTTGTCGGAAAATTTTGTCGGGGATTCATCGGAAATTGTCTGAGGAGTTTCCGAGGAAATAGTACTAGCCGGAAATATGTAAAACTTTCCGACGAAATACCGAGGTGTATATTTCCGACAAAATGCCGAGAAATGTAGAAAAAATATTTCCGAGAACTTTCCGAGGAAAGGGAAAAAAAATATAAAAAAAAACGTAAAATGCAAAAATTAAAATAAAAGACAAATAGTCAGTTTATTACACATAAAGTTAATTTAAGTCAAAAGTTGGCAGAGTAGAAGCATTTAAATTTGTAGTCCCAATTTGTGTAGAATTTCCGGCTTGTGTTGTGTTTTGGCGAGACGGCGGGACATGACCTGGAAAACATTGACTCATAACACTACTCCAGTAGATGGCATCTTGGCAAGAATTTTTTAATTCTAGAATTTCCCCTCGTGCTTCAACCAACTCTTCTCGGGTTTGGACATATTTTTCTTGGGTTTGGACATATTTTTCTTTCGTTTCAAGATATTTTGCTTCATAATCTTGGTAGTTACTTGGACTGGACCCATCATTAAAAGGAATAGAACCATATCCAAATTTCCTTCCTTTTCGAGTTTTGATGGCCTAAACAAAAATTGAAAGCATAAATAATAGAAAATTATATAGAATTATACAATTATATTTTTTTAAATATACAGAAAATTATACCTTAGAAAAAATTTCATCTTTTTCTTTTTGGGTGAGTGAGATATCACAGGCCGAATCTTGGTCTTGGGACATTTGAGTAAGCTTTTCTTTTTTCATTTCCCGGCACAATTTTGCAATTGTCTCGGCTTTCTTATCAACATATTCTCCGGTGGTTTTATTTGTATGGCTAACCTCCATAAACGTCACCATATCGGGAAGCTCCCCCGTTTCTTCGTCTCTCTAAAATATTCTTAGTTAAATAAAAAAAATTATTATATTTAAATTTAAAATTAATGTATTTACCATATCTTCTCGCATCCGGACATAAGGCTTTGACCCGCAAGTATGTTTGGCTATTCCGTAACCGCCCCGTTCACTCAAATGATTTTTTGAATTTTTTTTCCCACGATTATCGTTTTTCTCGAGAAGCCAATATGCAATTAATCCGCTCCACACCGTGTCTAGCATCCACGTGGGTTTGGGCTTGCCCTTCTTCCACAATTTATTTTTCCATTCGTAAACGTAGTCCAACAACCTTGCCGAGACTACGGTAACAAACTCTCCGTGGACATGGGTGTTTTGAGCAATGTCCCAATTGTATTTTTGCTAAAACATTATTTAGAATCATGATTAAATTATTATATAATGTATATAACTAAAACTATGTTAACTTTTTAAACTAAAAGGTAAAAAACAAATTATGTTAACTTAGTTAAAAAAAAAAACATACCGCAAATGCTTTGTACCAACGGTCTCGGGTATCTTGGGGGACTAAGGTCCAATTTGGAGCAGCGTCCGGATAATCATTCTCAACAATGAACTTGATAGTATTTGTGATCCCTTTAGTATATTTATACCTTGCATTGAAATAATCTTTGTAATTAAAACTAAAATCTTATTATAAAAATTTAGTTAAAGAAAAAAAAAATCAAACGCATTTACCATCCCGCTCCGTTGGCTCGGCTCGGAGCAAGTTTCGGTAGATCATTCCGGCCCGGTGCTAACAGCAACTCATTAAGCGTCATGTTTTGAAGAGGATGAACGGGTGCATTTGGTATGAATTGTTCGTCTTCTTCCATCGGTTGACTGGGCGGCTCCGTTTCGTCCGTAGTTGGAAGAGTCGCTGAAGTCGATCCTCTTTGCGGTCCGGAATTTCGAATATAACCCCCCCATGTTGGTGGATCCATAACCACAATCTAAAATAAAGCAAAGAAGAGAGACAGAGGTCAAGAGAGAGAGAGAGAGAAAAGAAGTGAGGAAAAGAGAAGAAGAGAGACAGAGGTCGAGAGAGAGAAGAAGTGATGAGTGGAGAAGGGAAAGTTTTCGGTAAGTCAAGTTAATAGATCGTTTCCGACAAAATTCTGACAAGCGAGACTTACCGAGAAATTTCCGACGAATCCTAACAATCTCAGATTTCCGAGAACTTTCCGACGAATCCTAATAATCTCAGATTTCCAAGAAATTACCGACAAATCAACAAATTTCTTCGCTGTGTTACCGAGAACTTTCCGATGAATCCGAACAATCTGATATTTCCGAGAACTTTCCGACAAACCACCAATTCCGACATAATTCCGAGAACGACCGCATTGCCATCTGTCTGTTTCTACAGTCTAAACAACCTTGGCTGTCCGAGAAAGTTCCGACAAAGGATGTCGTGTTCCGACGAAATTCCGATAAACCCGACATCCTTTGTCGGAACTTTCTCGGAAATCTTAGATGATTTTCATAAACTCCATAATTAGATCGAGTATTGTTCATGGTCTTTGTTAATTGATCTAAAATAATTGGAAAATATACCGTAACTTCACATAAAAAAGTATCCAAGCTGAAATATAAGCAAAAAATACTCAAAATCTGAATAATAATACAAAAACTGGAGAAACATTAAAATTTTAATCATAATCAGTATATTCCAACGATTCACCAGAACTAGACGACTCACCAAACTCACCGCCACTTTCATCACTTTCCTCATTTTCTAATATTTCCTCGAATTCACATTCATCTGCATTAACAAAAGTAACAGCATCAATAGAATGTTCTGATTGTTGCGTCGTCAATAATCCGTTCTGCTGTAAAGGTTCATTATCTCGCACGCCATCTACTCTTCCTCGGGGATTAACTTGTGTAACGGTAATCCATGGGTTTTGTCGATTTGCCACTCGTGGATATGGAATATAGCAAACTTGATCTGCTTGAGATGCGAGAATAAACGGATCATATTTCTCGAAACGTCGTGAAGAATGTACCTCTGTAATGCCGAATTTTGTAGCTCTAACACCCCGTCCATATGTGGGATCATACCAAAGACATTTGAACATAACACATTTTAGGTTGATGATACCTGGATACTCAACCTCAATGATATCGATTATTTCCCCGTAGTAGTCCAAAGCTTCAGTACGAACAACTACTCCATGGTTAACCGTTTTTCTATTTGTTGATCCTGACTTTTTCTTAAACACATATCCGCGAGTACAATACATTGGATAAGAAACCACTTGTGTGCAAGGCCCTCCTACCAACTCTTCAAGCCATGTTGGATACCCTTCGTTTGTAGCTGCACCACATTGTACCTTAAAAATAGCGAATTAGTTAGATGTTATATAAAATAACGAATTCATGAAGATTATAGTTTTTTAAAGAAACTCTTTTTACACTAACATAATATTTCAGCCATGAAGCAAAGTCTTTCTGTTTCATCGCTTATAATTGAATCAGAAATATTTCCATACTCTCCTTTGACTTGGTCAGTGAAAATGCTGCAAAATGAAATAATAAATGAGTAACAAATACTATGAATGAAAAATCAGCTAGTTCCATTTTTTATACCTTTCAAAATGCAACAAGTCTGCACAGTTACGGAGGATGTAAGTATGTATGTGTCCAAACTCTTTGTCTGATAGGCATATAGATTTCTTTTTCCCACTTAACCTTCCAATTTCCGAAAAAATTTCTTGAACATATGTGTGATACATACGTCTTTCTCCTCCATCGTCGTATCTTCCTGATTTTCTAGCCTTTGTTTGGACAGATGGCCCAAAATAGTAGGACGAGAAATAAGAAGTCTCCTCATTAATACTTTGCGCAACAATAGAACCTTCAACTTTACTGAGGTTCTTCACTTTTTTCTTGAGGTGGAACATGAATCTCTCAAACGGGTACATCCACCTATATTGAACTGGTCCACCAAGTGCCGCTTCTCTCGGTAAATGGATGGGTAAGTGCTCCATCACATCAAAGAATGAAGGTGGGAATACTTTCTCCATATTACAAATGATTACGGGAATGTTATCCTGTAGGATACGTAACCCGTTTGAAGTGAGTGATCTGGAGCAAAGATCTCTAAAGAAAGACCCAACGCCTGCATGTAATGCATAAACAATAAGTTTTTCAACCAAACATGTAACAATCGTGACACTTCATACATATAAACACAATAAAAGTTATGAAAATACCTGCTATAGCTTCATGGACTTGCTTTGGTAAGAGTTCAGCAAATGCAAATGGAAGCAACCTCTGCATAAATACATGACAATCATGACTCTTCATACCACTTAATCGACCGCTATGATCATCTACACAATTAGATGGATTTGACGCATATCCATCAGGAAATTTCACGTTGTCGATTATCCACTGAAAGAACTCCAACCTTGTCGATGCATCTAACCTAATGATAGGTACATGAGCTTTCCCGTTCTCCATAATATGTAACTCGCCTCTATAACAAAACAGCGGCAAATTCAAACGAGATTTGAGATTATCCTTGGTTTTACCTTGTACATTCAAAACCGTGTTTAGAATGTTGTCAAAAAAATTCTTCTCTATATGCATAACATCCAAATTATGTCGCAGGGGATGATTTTTCCAATATGGTAAATCAAAAAAGATACTTTTCTTGTGCCAATTATGATACTCTCCATAACCATTTACTCGTTCATGTCCATTTCCGCCTCACTCCATGGTTTGATCAGCACCAAAGTCACGTAATTGATTAAGGAAATACTCTCCATTATATTCTGGGGTTGGACCATCCCGCACTACGCTATTCCTCTTAAATAACGACTTACTCCGTCGATAAGGATGATTTTGAGGCAAGAACCGCCGATGACAATCAAACCAACAAGACTTTCGCCCATTCGGCAACTGAAACGCATCTGTATTATCTTGACAATAAGGACATGATAACCTCCTGTGGGTCGTCCATCCTGATAGCATCCCATATGCCGGAAAGTCACTAATAGTCCACATGAGAACTGCATGCATATTAAAATTACTCTTCATGGAGGCATCATATGCAACCACTCCTTCATACCATAGCATTTACAACTCCTGAATCAATGGTTGCAGGAACACATCCAGTGACCTACGAGGATGATTTGGACCCGGAACTAGTATGGTGAGAAAAAGGAATTCTCGCTTCATGCACAGAGCTGGCGGCAAATTATACGGTGTTACAATAACTGGCCATAGAGAATATTTCCTTCCACTCTTTCCAAATGGGTTGAAACCATCTGTGCATAATCCCAAGTATACGTTCCTTGGTTCATTTGAGAACTCCGGATATAAAGACTGAAAATGCTTCCACGCTTCTGCATCAGATGGATGAGAAATGTCACCGGTGAATGCATGTTCTGCGTGCCATCTCATTGGGGCAGCTGTGCGCTCAGACTGATATAATCTTTTTAGCCTATCTGTTATAGGCAAATACCACATTCGCTGGAATGGAATTCAGGTTCTTCCATATGATTCTTGAAATATCTGCTTCCCACAAAACTTACAAATGTCTAAATTTGCATCTTCTCCCCAAAAGATCATGCAGTTGTCTCGACAAGCATCTATCATTTGATATGGTAATCCAAGTCCAGAGACCAATTTTTGTATAGCATAATATGACTCTGGAGCTTGATTATTAGCAGGCATATAATCTTTTACAAAATCAGCAATCGCGTCAACACAATCCTCCGACAAATTCCATTCTGTTTTTATGCTCATCATCCTAGTCGCTGCTGATAAAGCAGATTGACCTTCTTTGCAACCATCATAAATGGGATTTCTAGCAGCATCTAACATATCATAAAACTTCTTTGCTTCTGCGTTTGGTTCCTCAACAACATTGCTCGATTCAAAGGTTTCTCGAAACGCATCTGTTACCATCAGCTCAATATTATCTTTTTCCCTATGCACTGAACTAGCTTCATTTGTACTTATATTATCATCTCCCAGCACTATCCGTTCTCCCCTAATAGCACGACTTGTACTTGGCAAACACCCAATATCCTCTCCATGTGAAAACCATACATAATAACCTGGTGTGAACCCTTTCCAAAACAGATGATTCCATATAGTATCCACGGGAATGAATTTTTCATTCTGACATTTTCTACAAGGACAACTCATCTTACCGTGTTGTTGCACAATATCTTGATTCGTAGCAAATCTCATAAACTCCGTAAGACCCGTTTTATATTCGTTGCTAATCTCCCCGGTTGCATCATCCAAGCGTTTGTACATCCATTCTCGAATTTTGTAAATACTATGAGAAGACATTTTTTTTTTCCTCACACAATTTTTTTTTTTAACTTAGTAAAGTGTGATTTTCGCCGGTTCAAGGGTGTGGGTATATATAGGAAAATTTTCCTACCAGAGATTTTCTCGGAATATTCACAGAAATCTTTTCCAACATATTTCCGAGAAAATTTCCTACAACTTTCCGACCACGAGTTTTGTCGGTATTTTCCGACGAGTTTCCGATACAGTACCAAGACTTTTCCGACGACATTTTCTCGTCGGAAATTTCCGAAAATATTCCGAGAAGATTTCAGATCATTTTCCGACAATAATGTTTTGTCGGAAATTTCCGACAAATATCCGACAAATATTGTCCTCTCTCGAAAATTTGTCGATAACTGGTCGGAAATTTCCGACAAAATAGTTTTGTCGGAAATCTTCATCGGAATTCAGTATGTTTTCTTGTAGTGAAAGTACCATGTAATTTTACTTTATCAATATTATCGACCATAGTAAACGGTATCAAATTATCAAGTTAATACCATATTAGCATAGCAAATAATTAGAATATGAAAGTCTGAATAATGGAAATAATGTGATGAAACTTCTGGATAAAATTCTTTTCAAAAAAAAAAAAAAAACTTCTGGATAAAATCACAAGTTGCAGAAAATCAAGACTTTGCACACATCAGGCAAAGATGAATGGCTAAAAATTAAGCCAATTATTCGTTTTATAGAAACAATACATTTGGACAAAACAGAAACTTAATACACACAGAATCAAACTGAAACCAAGCTTAATACACACAGAATCAAACTGAAACCAAACTTAATACACACATAATCAACTATATACACAGAATCAAACTGAGAAAAAAGTACAAACTTAATACACACATAATCAAACTGAAACCAAACTTCTGCTTTAAACTAAGCATCTAAGGATCAGTCATTTACAATGCTCAAGCAAACCGGTGCCCTTCAATTTCTCTTCCATCAATCCATCGACAAGAGCTGCCATCTCCGGAGTCAGATAGTTCTGCCAATCTCCAACCTTTCCCTTCCTGAAGTACGTGCTACTTTATTTTATGGTTGATGTGGAATACGCTTTCCCTTCAAGGATCGCTGTTGACGATAAGAACGGGTTTATATCCATGGTTGATGTGGAATACGCTTGATTACCTTCTAAATGTGGTAGATGTGGCCAACTTGGACATAAAGTCAAGCGCTGCTTGCATGCAGAGAGTGATCCTAATTTAGTTGCCGATGCTACTAAGATTGCTTCGAATGCTACTACTGTGGTAACGACCAAGACATCCAACACTGACCCCATTCAGGCTCAAAGTAACACTACTTCTACCCCTATAGTCATTGAGGTATCTCCTACAAACATACTTCTCAATACAGATAATGAATCAAACACTGCTGATCCAATTACAAGTTCTTGTGCGGACGATATTATTTCGCTAGCTACAATATCGAGTCGAGAGTATGTCAGCTTCTAAGATTATCATCAATGATGGAACTATAGAGTCTCCTACTTTGGAGTTTGCTCGTACTGTATCAGTCACTACTACTTCTATTGCTCAAACCTCGTCTACTGTCCAAAGGGAAGGTGGCAGATTAGTTGAGCCGGATCTCGGTACTAATAAGTTTGCCTCATTGATCTCTATGGAAGGAGAAGAAGAAGACTCAATGGATTTAGAAGATTTTGATCCGGTGGACCTTATGACACCTACAGGGAAAAGAATCTTTCGAGACAGACCACTTAAGCCTTCAGCAAAGGCTAAGGAGATGATTTGGCAGCCCACGACCCGTGGACGTGGAATCCGAGGACGTGGAAACAGGGGTGGACGCGGCAAGCAGTTTTCTTATCTTACGCTGTAAAGCCAATCGAAGCGGAAGATTCGATTGTTTGTGGTTCATTTATGTTTCCCTAACTTTTAAAATATTTGTAATCGCTTTTTAAAACTGTATGACTACGATCATGTAGTCATGGCATGTAACCCTACTTCAATAATAAAATATTTTTAACTAAAATAAAAAAAAATAAAAAAATAAAAAAAAATAAAAGTACGTGCTACTCGGATAAAATTTCTCTTTCTTAGCGACTCCTGCTTCTTCCAATTCTCATGCTTCTTTCTACTCATTTGGTCATTCCTCTGTGGACCACGTTGTGTCCTCTCTGCTTCAAGGTCAGTCATCTCTTCTGACAAACGTGTTAGGTTATTTTCACCAAAATACATCTGATTCCTTTATTCGAGTTAACACGGATTAATGCGTTTAAGTAAATTAAGACACAACAATTGTTCACCCAGTTCACGGTTGTAACTGCTATGTCTGGGGTGGATTCGGGATCCACAACATCCACTATAAAGGATCGAAAAACACCTTCGATATGATTTACAAGATCACTCACTCTCTCTTTCTCTTGTCCTAGAATCTAAGAGAGTACAAGGAAGAAACAATGCTATAAGCAAAGCCTAGAAACAGAGGAAACACTACCTCTCTTGTTCTAGCTTTCTCTCTTGCTTTACGAGCCGCCTCTGAGGCGCTCGGAATCCTCCGACTTCGGATTAGGGCTTTCTTGCGCTATAAGCTTGTATTTATAGCCAAGAACCCTAAAAGTCTTTTTGCATTGGCCCAAACCTTAATTGCTGGTGCAAGTCGTGAATTGACTGAAATACGATATCTCACAAAACGAAGAAGAGAACAGAGGATTAGGGTTTTGGTTGGAAGACGAGCATTTTGACAGGCTGGAGAACGTTGGATGTCGTTGCTTCCAGTGTTCATGAATCAGACACCTGTATTTTTCAGTTTTAAGGTATGAGTATGAGTATTAATATTCTAGAAAACGACAAAAACATAAGTTAAATTTGAAATTTTGACAGTAACGAAAATTTGAAGCCGAAAAGAAAACAATATGCTCATCTAGTTTGCATAGAAACTTTGTCTGGCATGCGTTTTCCAAACGGAAAATGTTTCGGAAACAAAAACTCTCGCAAACTTGTTGCGAAAAATCACAATTTCTAAAAATTATTGTTTGGAAACAGATGGAAACGCTCATTTTTATTTTGGAAACTTACTTTTTGTTTTCAGTAATAAATAAATAATTCTAAAATGAGATTAAGTGATTAGTTTCATTCTTTATTGAAAGTTAATAATTAATTTGATTTATTAGAGTAAGTTAATAATTATTTTGATTCATTAGATAAAATTAATTAATTTTGATATTATTGAGTTTAAAAATCTTTTTTTAGCTCGTTGAATTAGAAATATAGATACAGTAGTTTTGGTTGATAAATCTAATGAAATTGATGATGAAGATTTTTTTTCTAAATTTGAACTTTAAACGTTCTGATATTTCTATTTGGTTAGACTATTTAATAATTATGTATTGGATTTTTGTTAGCTTAAATATTTTACTTTTAATATAATTTATATTTGATTAATGTTTTAATATATACGTTTCAAAACGTTTTACTCCTATATTTTGTTTAAATGATATTTCACGTTTCAAAACGTTTTAGTTTTACATATCAGTTTCCGTTTTTATGCAACCTAGATACTCATTATGTTTCTGAAAATGAATTTGCTTCATGGCAACATTTTTGTATTTTACTGCTATCCTATTACCAATAAATATGCTACTGCAATTAGCTCCATTAGACAATTACTACTATTAATTCTCTTAACTACTATCCTATTACCATTAAATATGCTACTGCGATTAGCTCCATTAGACAATTACTACTATTAACTCTCTTAACTACTACAAGTGGAGTATTAATTAAATAGCCAACAATTTATGAAAATAAAAAACACCGCTTCCTCTATACCTTCACCATCTCGTCTCCACCATCCATTCCATCCTTTATTTAATTCTTTATTAAATTCTTTCTGCGTTCTCCTTTTTCCTCTGCATTTTCTCATCATCGTTTCTATAAATGGTGATCAAACGACATCGATGAGAAGACTAATGGAGGTAGAGAATTCGGGACACAATAACTATGACACACAGATATGTCAAAAAAAACACCCACATGCCCTTATTTCCCAATTTCATACACACTCTTTCAAAGTTGCTCTCTCTCTCTCTCACTCTCACTTTTGTTTGGTTATCTCTGAAGAAGATGAAGAAATCAAGATTTGTCTTCCTTTTGGTTGTAATAATCCTCTGCGTCTCACTTGTTTCTTCTGGTAACCAATATTCCTCTTCTCTTTAACAATTATTTTTACTCTCTTTCATTTTGTTTTTAGGGGATTAATGAATCACATATCGGAAATGGCAGAAATGAAATTAGGTTTGGAGGATTACCATATTCCGGCGAATGCATCTCCGGTTATGAATGTGATTGCACCAGGTCCTGTTGAGCATCCAACAGTTTGAGTATGTTGTCATGTTGAAGTTGAAAGTTGCGACCGATGCGGTTACGAGGATGTTGAGCAATTTGAGGCAGCGATTAGATGCTGTAAACATTAGTATTAGTCAAAGAGATACAGGTTTTGTAATTCTCTTTATGCATAATATTGTACTTTGACTTATATATAATCTACTGGTGTTTTTGTTTTTTGTTTTTTGTTAAAGCTAAATCTTTTATAGTTATAAAAAATGCTAGCAAATTGAAACCAAAAATTAGTTCGTTTTGGTTGAAATACAGTAAAACTTTTAAAAATTAATAATGTTACGGATCTCAAAATTTTATTATTTTATAAAATTATTAATTAATCGATAAATTATTAATTTTTAGAGGTTTTATTGTATTTCAACCAAAGCAAACTAATTTTTGAATTTATACTTTTTCCAAAGATACACTAGGATATTACAAGCGCAAATTTTTCTTATAATAAATTGTTGGAACAAGTTGTTTAATAAAAAAATGAATTATTCACCAAATCTATTACCAATCTTAAATAATATTTAGAAATAACCATAATTTTGAAAACGTCTTAGAATATCAATCGACATTTACAATATTTCAAAAATTGTATTGTCCCTCACTTTATATATAACTCGGATGATTCAGATCGAAGCGAATGTAATTTATGAGTGTGCTGTCTTGTTAGATACAATCACATCATGTGAAACATCTGAACTGTAAACAGAGTCGGCCCGTACCCATTAGGCGCCTAAATCCCATCAAAAAAATAATGCTCTATATTAAAAGAATCTATAAAAATTTGATGCCCTATTAAATGATGGTAAATTTTGGCGCCTAAAGCCCTTGCTTCATCGACTTTTAGCCCAGGGCCAGCCCTAACTGTAAAGTAAAGTCATATGGTCCAAAAAACATATTTTTTTGTTTTTGATAATAGTCGAACAAAAGGGTTTGCCCCTTATCAATTACTACCAAACCATGGTGGTTGGGTTGCACATTTCTGGAATGTCATTTTTTTCTTCTCATTCCAAATAATTTACATTCTTCTCGTTTCTCTCCTTTTTGACTATTCTAATTCATACCCTCTAAATAATATTTGCTTTCATGTTTACATCCTTTAACTACTACTTCTCCATGTTGAAAAGTGTGTGACATGTAACTAGTCCTGAAAATTTCGGGACGGGTTTCCGGTTCCCATTCGTACCCGTTTCGAATTTTCTGTCCCGTTTCCGCTCTCGTTCAAAAAAATTATCATTCAGAACCATTTATTTTATTCAAACGGGTACGGGAAAGGTACGGGAATGAGATCGGATACCCGAACTTCCCGAAATTTCCTGAATTTTCTTGAATTTTCCCAAAATTTTCTGAATTTCCCGAATTTTCCCGTAATTACCCTAATTTCCGGAAATAATTACCCTTGGAAAAAGATTTTAGGTAAGGAAATTTCCCGAACCCATCCCGTTCCCATCATGTTCCCGTCCCATTTTTATCGGATTCCCTTTTGTGAATTATTTTTCAATTCCCAAATTTCCGTTTCCGTCCCGTTCCCGTAAATTTCCATCTTGAAATCCGAAATTTTCAGGGCTACATGTAACTATGTTTTTTACCTCTTCTCTTATTCTCGACTCTCTAAACGAAACTATACTTTTCTTTCTTCTATTCTCAACAATTTATATAAAGTTTTGAATAATCTAATCCAATTTTCAATTCTAGCATCATACTAGAACGTTATCGAACATTTGAACCAGTCTTAATTAAAAAAATGAATGCAGAGCTCTAGACATCACATATGAAAAAAAAAATTATGCTGCTACGAAGGGAGATGGTGGGAGGTATGGTGAACCGAAAACATATAAATGATATGGATGAAACTGAAGTGTGAGAAATATGAAGCAATTTTATGGTCGAATTTTTAAAATTTCAGATAAGTAATTAAAGTTAGATCATAATTAGGAAAATGGTTAACAATTTTTTTTTTTGTTAATAAATATTCAGAAGACACGTGGCACTTCCACAATAATTAAAATTGATGATGTGGTGTGTTATGGAGAGGGTTCACCTCTATTCATATGTATGATTTGGATAAAAATAAAAGGTTGCAGTCTTGCAAGAGTATAACACTTTGCACACATTAGGCAAAGATATGAATGATTAGAGAGCCAAGTTTTGTTTTTAATTAAAAAAAACAGTACATTTGGATAAGTGACATAGGCAACATTTAATTCCTCCACAATTACAGTTTAGAATCAAACTTAGAAACGGAGCAAAACTTATGCTCCTATCTAAGCATATAAAGATCAGTCATTTACAATGCTCAAGCAGACCGGTTCCCTTGAATCTCTCTTCCATCAGTCTATCGATTCGAGCTGCCATCTCCGGAGTCAGATAGTTCTTCCAATCTCCAACCTTCCCCTTCCTGAAATATGCGCTATTCGGATAAGGACTAAGAGGAACGTCCTCTCTGTGTCTCTCCATTCTGTTGGCTTCAAGGTTCATCAACGTCTCGAAGCTGCAAAGATCCACAACTTTCTCAACAACCCCTTTCTCCTCTTCCTCGGCTGTGAATCCATAACCCATAAACTCAGCCAATCTCTTCACACTCGGCAAAGGATCAGCTCTCATCGTCTCGTACTTGAGGAACAGAACCTGATCTGGATTCTCTTGGTAAGCTTTCCAGTACGACATGACATGATCTATATAAGGTCCGTACCAAGAAAAATCTCGACAGAACATATCAAAACACTCCTCAAGACTACTGAGTGGGCCATTGTCATACGACCTTTGCTTTTGAATGAAACTCCACATGGATACAAAGGTGTCCTTTGGATCTCTCCAGATGTAAACCATCTTACAACCCGATTTCGAAATCGATTCAGGTAATAAACCATGTGGGAGATGAGTTGCAAACAGAGTGTTCCCTTTGTCATTGAGAACATCATCTTGAGGGAAGAAAGGAAATTTGGACTCCAAGAAAGGAACAAGCTCGTGAGGGTTAAGTTTTAGTAGAGGGTTTGAAGAATGGTCATACCGAGATCGATTTGCGATCGTGAAAGTTAGAGCTTTGAGCCAGGTGGTACCTGATTTTGGGTAGCTACAAACGAAAATATCAATGGGACGCGCTTGGAAGAACTCTTGCGTGTAAAGCCAACCTTCAAGGAGATGCTGTGTTATCCAGTGGCCACCGTACTCGATCATCGAAACATTTTCAAACCAGCCTCTGGCGTGAGGAAACGTGGCGATCAGGTTTTGGTACCGTTCCTGATTCTTCTTGAACTGATCTGTTGACTCTGTCTTGCTCTCTTCGTTGTTTGGTACGGCCTTGTCGGCTATGGTTTCTGATTCCATCGGAGATAGAGAAAGAGGATTTGAGGAGTCGATATGTGATTCAAATGTATACCGATTATTTAACATCTCCACTTGCTTAACTCGGACCACACAAAAAAAGGACTCTGACCTGTTGAACTGATCTGTTGACTCTGACCCCACTAAAATCTAAAATTTTAGTTATATTTATTTAGTAAATTATAGAATGCACTCATAAATTTTCATTTATTAACCCACTCATTGTTTGTTCAAGTCCCTCCTCCTTCTTTTATTTATTTTTTGACTTGTTTTATTTATTTTTAATTTATTTATCTTTTTTCCATTATTTGATTACCTTTTTTTTGTTTTGGTTACCTTTTTTGTTTATTTTTTTGTAAACACTGCATTTAGTACCTTAGTAAATAAAGTGAAAATCATGATATAAACACAACTATAATAGTACTATATGATAAGATTGTTTATTAAATAAATAGTTCTAACACTTTCATAAATAAATAAATAAAGTTACTTTTAATTGACTTACCCATATATCTAAATTTAAAAGTAGAAAATATCTTTATTTATCAAAATAATTTAATTTTGACTTTGTCACTGAATCATTGGACGAGGTAAGTTGGTTTTGCAATAAGTGCATCCACAGGGAACAATCATGTAGAGCAAACTTTTGTTAAGGGTCTTAAATATATTTTAATATTAAATATATTATTAATTTAAGTTAAAAAATTTATTAGTTTAGACCATTCCAATGGAGACATTTAACTTGAGTGTCTTAAAATTTTACAATAATAAAAAAAAATTAATTTTTGAAAAGAAAAAAAAGGAAATACGATTTAAAAAAAAATTAAAAAAATATAATATGTGACGAATCGCGTCGTGAAATGTGTCATAAGACACCCTGAAAAAGGATCTTAAATAAGACACTTTTCTTCTCCTTAAGACACCAAGTGTTGTCATGTCATTATTCTTTTTTTTTTTTTTTGAACTTAAGACACACAAATGTCTCCATTGAAGATGGTCTAACTGTTAAATATTATAATATTAACAATGCTTATCCATCAGACCGACTTAGACACAACCGACTCTATTGTTTAATAGTTTTCATCCCCTATATATATGTGGTTCGATCATCTCTTGTAAATGGTAAGAAAAAATAAAGTGAATTACTTCACTCTCTCACTTAATTACAACACATATAATAATAATAATATAATATATATACAAACACACATATATAAATCTCATCCAGTGTAATAATTAGTTTATAACACGTTATCAGCACGAACATCTCTAGATCTCTTCTATACCAAAAAGGTCAGATTTATTTATATTTCATTAATTATTATTATGCCGGGATTGTAGGTTTTCCTCCTCCGAGCCGATCGTTATGTTAGGCTATGCCTTCACGATCGAAAAAAAAATTACTCCCTCCGTTCCATAATAAGTGTTGTTTTGGGAAAATGTATCTGCAATAAACTGGATGTATCTGGATGTGTTTTGAGTTTAATACATCCAGTTTATTGCAGATACATTTTCCCAAAACAACACTTATTATGAAACGGAGGGAGTATATCGTTATGCCAGGATGATAGGCGCTGCCTTCTCCGAGCTGATCGTTATAATAGGCTCTGCCTTCACGATCAAATGATCATATGGTTGACTATGTCACCTCGGATCATATTTTATGGAGTGGGAGATTAAAACCCCCATCCTTGTTTATTTATTATGCAGTTATTTATTTATTGAGTGGGAGATTAAAATCCTCATCTTTATTTATGTTGCTTTTAATTATCGTCTTCATTATGCCGTTATTATGCTCAAATTTTTATAAATATTTTTTAATCGGTTAAGTTTTTGTTATTCAGTCATAATGACAAATCTGGCAATGCTCGAAATTGATGCCCTTGATATAGCCGGGAAAAATTATATGACATGGGCAGTGGGTGCGAAAACGCATCTAAGAGGAAACTGGCTTCTTGATGCCATCGATAAGTCGAAAACGACTTCAGATGAGAAAAAGGCAAAAGCCATGATATTTTTACGTCACCATATCCACGATGGTTTAAAAGATGAGTACATCATAAAAGAAGATCCTGCAGATCTCTGACAATCTTTGAAAGAAAGGTTTGATCACCAGAAATATGTGATCTTACCAAAAGCCAGACATGAGTGGTTACATCTCTGGTTTCAGGACTACAAAAGTATTAGTGATTATAATTCTGCGATGTTTGGTATCACATCCAGAATGGTGCTATGTGGAGAAACAATAAGTGATTATAATATGATTGAGAAAACTCTCTCCACATTTCGCCCGAGTAATGTAGTCCTTCAGAAACAATATCGGGCGAATAGATATATTCGTTATTCGGAGTTAATGCATGTACTTCTTGTTGCAGAACAGAATAACGAACTCGTAATGATAAACCATCAAGGCCGTCCAACTAGATCTGCACCATTCCCATAAGCGAATGTTGCATCATCCAGGTATAATAATTGGGAAGAACGTAGAAGCGGACGCGGTCAATACCGTGGTCGAGGTCGTAGACGTGGACGTGGACGTGGTCAAGGACGAGGATACCGTCCTCATGATTTCAACAATGAAAAGGATAATAAAAATTTCCAAGGAAATGATGAAGGCCGAGAATTTAAGAAGAAAAAAGAAACGGCTTGTTACAGATGCGACATGAAGGGACATTGGGCACGTACCTGTGGTACACCCAAACATTTAGCCGATCTGTACTGGGAATCACAGAAAGCAAAAGAGAAAGAAAGAGAAACCAACTTTCTTTCTGGTGAACCCGGACCTTCGTTTCATGACCTAAATGATGACACTCATCTGGATGTTATAGATTTCCTAGTTGATCCAGAAGAATCAAGGGAAACGAAGCAACAGAAAATCGATGTAATATGATGTCTTCCTGAAGAAGACAAGAAAAAAAAAAGTTTAATGTTTGTTATAATTTATATACTTTTGTGTTTTAATGTTTTGTTATAAAAACAAGTTTTATTGTAAAATAAGTACTTTTATAACATAAGATTCTTTTTATTAACGTTCATTAATGCATCTTTTATGAACATTTTAAATTCAGAAAATGTCAGACTTTGAGACTGAGGAAGGAGATATATGTGTGGCAGACAGTGCGACAACGCACACGATTATTAAAAATAAAAAATATTTCTTCTGTCTCAAAATGAAAGATTCCGCCGGAAACGTGAATACAATATCTGGTGATGCAAAAATTATTATGGGCTCCGGAAGAGTCAGATTTTCAATGCCAAGGGGAACAAAGTTTGAAATAAATGATGCGTTATATTCCCCAGAGTCTTACAGAAACTTGTTAAGTTTCAAAGATATTCGCAGAAATGGATATCATGTAGAGACAATGAATAAAGATGGCATTGAATATCTTTGCATTACATCGGAGAGGAAACATATATTGGAAGAATTGAAAATGTTATCCTCCGGAATATATTGCACAAAAATAAATATGACTGAATCATATGTTACAGTAAACCCGAAGTTTACTAGTACATTCAAAATCTGGCATGAAAGACTAGGGCATCCTGGTTCAGTCATGATGAGAAAGATTGTGCAAAATTCTAATGGCCATCCGTTGAAAAACGAGAAAATTTTGAAAACGGGCGAGTTTTTATGTAATGAATGTTCTCAAGGAAAACTCATTACTCGGCCATCGCCAGCCAAAGTTGGGAATGAATCACCATAATTTTTAGAAAGAATACATGGTGATATATGTGGGCCGATCCACCCACAATGCGGGCCGTTTCGATATTTTATGGTATTAATTGACGCATCCAGTAGATGGTCACACGTGTGTCTATTGACAACACGAAATACGGCTTTCGCTAAATTCATTGCCCAAATAATCAGGTTGAGAGCACAATTTCCTGATTATGCCATAAAGAAAGTAAGATTGGATAACGCTGGTGAATTCACATCACAAGTGTTTAATGATTATTGTATGTCTTTGGGAATCGATGTTGAACATCCGGTTCCGCATGTTCATACACAAAATGGCATGGCTGAGTCATTAATTAAACGGTTGCAATTGATTGCAAGACCGTTAATATTGAGAACAAAGCTCCCAATTCATGTTTGGGGACATGCTATTTTGCATGCTGCGGCACTGCTCCAGATACGGCCAAGTGCATATAATGAATATTCTCCATTACAGTTAGTATCTGGTCAGGAGCCAAATATATCCCATCTTCGTGTTTTTGGAAGTGCGGTTTATGTTCCTATAGCCCCACCGCAAAGAACCAAAATGGGGCCACAAAGAAGATTGGGAATATACATCGGTTATACATCACCAAGTATAATTCGGTATCTGGAACCAAAAACTGGTGATATGTTTACGGCACGTTTTGCCGATTGCCATTTTAATGAAGATGAATTTCCAGCGTTAGGGGGAGGAATTAAAGAAATTCCAAAGGATGTTACATGGTGCACAACGTCTTTATTGCACCTTGATCCCCCTACGAATCAACGTGAACTGGAAGTTCAGAAAATTGTACATTTACAAAATATGGCAAACCAGTTACCAGATGGGTTCATAGATACAAAAAGGGTGACAAAATCATATATCCCCGCTGCGAATGTTCCATCAAGAATAATTGTTCCTGAAGAACAAATGGATAGGAACATAGCAAATGAACCTAGGGTTCAGTTAAAAAGGGGGAGACCGATGGGTTCTAAAGATAAATATCCCGAAAGAAAAAGAATATGGGAGAGCAAAGTAAAATGGTTTCAGAAGAACCAATTAGAGAAAAAGGTCAATATGACATAAATGAAAGGGTTCCAGAAGAACCAGATCTGGAAAAAAGTCCAGAAGATGAAAATGAAACAGAAAAATATGAGATTTCCATCAATTACGCCCAAAATGGAAAATTATGGATCAGAGATAAAATAAAAGATATTGATGGAATATTCTCTTTTTCTGTATCTAAAGAGCTTGATCATGAAAGTGATGATCCAGATCCAAGGTCCATATTAGAATGTCAGAAAAGACATGATTGGGAGAAATGGAAAATGGCCATAGAAACAGAATTATTCTCCCTGAATAAAAGAAATGTTTTTGGACCTATTATCACAACACCAGAACATGTAATGCCAGTCGGATACAAATGGGTTTTTGTAAGAAAGAGAAATGAGAAAAATGAGGTCACAAGGTATAAAGCCCGACTTGTGGCACAAGGTTTTTCTCAAAGACCGGGAATTGATTATGAGGAAACATATTCTCCGGTAATGGATGCAATAACATTTAGATTCTTAATGAGTCTAGCAGCATCTAAAAACCTAGACATGTATCTGATGGATGTTGTGACAGCATATTTATATGGATCACTTGATAATGACATATATATGAAAATCCCTGAAGGATTTAAAATGCCTGAAGCATTGAGATCAAACTCGAAAGAGATTTGTGCGATCAAATTACAGCGATCACTTTACGGATTAAAGCAATCTGGACGCATGTGGTATAATCGCTTAAGTGAATACTTGTTGAGTAAAGGTTACATCAACAATGCGATATGCCCTTGTGTTTTTATTAAGAAAGCTTTATTTGGGTTTGTGATCATTGATGTTTATGTTGATGACCTGAACATAATCGGAACTCAAATAGAGATTGATGATGCAAGAACTTATATGAAGGAAGAGTTCGAAATGAAAGATCTTGGAAAGACAAAGTTTTTTCTTGGGCTCCAGATAGAGCATTTCCAAGACGGAATATTTGTTCATCAATCCAATTATACGAAAAGGATCTTAAAACGCTTTAATATGGATAAAGCGACTTCTTTGAGTACTCCGATGGTCAATAGATCGCTTGATGTTAATAAAGATCCGTTTCGACCTTGTGAGGATAGCGAAGAATTATTAGGTCTTGAAGTACCTTATATGAGCGCTATCGGTGGGCTTATGTAACTTGCAAATTGTACTCGACCGGATATAGCTTTTGCTACAAATTTACTTGCAAGATACAGCTCATCTCCTACTCGTCGACATTGGAACGGAATAAAACATATATTTCGTTACCTACAAGGTACGATTGACTTTGGTTTATTTTATTCTAGAAACGTCGAGATTGGTCTGGTTGGTTTTGCAGATGCCGGATATTTATCAGATCCGCATAAGGCTCGATCGCAAACTGGATATGTTTTCACTATTGGAGGAACTGCGATCTCTTGGCGTTCTCAAAAGCAGACTTTAGTTGCAACTTCTTCAAATTATGCAGAAGCTATTGCATTACATGAAGCTTGTAGGGAATGCGTATGGCTCAGATCTCTGATTCATCACATAAAAGAAACAAGTGGAATGAAGACAAAGAAGGAACCAACAAAAGTGTTTGAAGATAATGCTGCATGTGTCGCACAACTCAAAGAAGGTTATATCAAGAGCGACCGAACGAAGCATGTCCCTCCAAGATTTTTCTCCTACACACGAGAGCTTGAGAAGAATTAAGAAGTGGACATTCAATATGTTCGTTCATGTGACAATGCCGCCGATCTATTTACGAAAGCGCTTCCCACGACAACAATCAGAAAACGCGTTCAAAGTATTGAAATGCGTCATTTGAGAAATCTATGAAGAGAAGATGATATCCATCATTCCCCAGGGGGAGATTACGTTACTGTATTCTTTTTCTCTTGTCATGATTTTTATCTCATTGAATTTTTCCATGTTAATGTTTTTAACGAAGCAGTACGTAATACATCATTAGTGATGGATAATCAAAAAAGAGTGGTAAATATTATAATATTAACAATGCTTATCCATCAGACCGACTTAGACACAACCGACTCTATTGTTTAATAGTTTTCATCCCCTATATATGTGGTTCGATCATCTCTTGTAAATGGTAAGAAGAAGTAAAGTGAATTACTTCACTCTCTATCTCGTCCATCTTCTACTCTCTCTCTCACTTAATTACAACACATATAATAATAATAATATAATATATATACAAACACACATATAAATCTCATCCAGTGTAATAATTAGTTTATAACAGTAACTACTATATCCATGATAAATTTGTTTGTAATTTAATCGGATACAAAGGATCTCCAAAATAATGAATACATACAAAAAGAGGGTTTTCTTACATTAAATGGAATAGAAGTTTGTGGATACAAATAGTTAAGATTTTAAAAGATTAACTAAATACACCAAACAAGTAGCTGTAAACAACCGAATAGGACTAAACTTAGATACTTACCAAAGAAGCAGTGATTACAAGATGCCGTTATGGATCCAACGACCCAATTAGTCAGCTCTTTCTCTGCAACACCTTGCAAAGACATTCCTCTAAAACTCGAGTATCAGTTTCAAGAAAAACGCCTCCGCAAGAACAACACCATCCAAGTAATTCACACTGAGATTTTCCTCATTCATTCTCTTGCAAATATCATCGCTAACAAAAGGGAAGAACAAGCCCAAACCTTTTTCACTTCAAACAAGAGCCAAGTCTGCAATTGCAACACTAATATCTACTTGTTCGGTACTTCCTTCGTTCAAATTATTGCTAGAGCATACAAATGATTTATGTTGCAGATTAAGGAACTCAACTCTTATGTTGCACTAAGAAAAACTTTATGATATACTACACGGTTTTGACAAAAACGAAAAAATCAAACATTTTAGAAAAAATGATTGCCAGCTACACGAGAAACGAAGATACATTTGAATAAAAATCACAAGTCGCAGAGGATCAAGACTTTGCACACATCAGGCAAAGATGAATGGCTACAAAGCAAAAAAAAAGTTTTATTGAGACAATATTTATTTTTCCAATATGCTTCTCCGTTTCAAAATAAGTATCATTTTTAACACTTTTTTCTTGTTACAAAAAAATGTCATTATCAGATTTTAATACAATTTTTAACAAAACATTTCTTTTTTAACCTTAAATTAAATTGATCAGATATTAAAAATTAAAATTAAAAAATGTAATTATGTAACCAGTTTAAAGATATAAAAAATTTTAACCTCTTTTCTTAATATGTATGAAAAATATAAAAATAACACTTATTTTAAAACGGAAGAAACGGAAGAAGTACAATTTAATAAACAAATAACAGAATCAAACTGAAAACAAAAAATATAGACTTAAGCTGTAAAACTAAGCATATAATGCTCAAGCAAACCAGTGCCCTTGAATCTCTCTTCCATCAATCCATCGATTCGAGCTGCCATCTCCGGAGACAGATAGTTCTGCCAATCTCCAACCTTTCCCTTCCTGAAATAAGCGCTATTCGTATAAGCTTTAATAGGAACGTTCTCTATGTATCTCTCCCCTTTGTTGGCTTCAAGATTCCTTAACGTCTCGAAGCTGCAAAGATTCACCACTTTCTCAACAACCCCTTCATCCTCTTCCTCAGCTGTGAATCCATAACCCATAAACTCAGCCAATCTTCTCACGTAAGGAAAAGGATCAGCTCTCATCGTCTCGTACTTGAGGAACAAAATCTGATTTGGATTCTCTTGGTAAGCTTTCCAATACGACATGACATGATCTAGATAAGGACCGTACCCAGAGAAACCTCGACAAAACATATCAAAACACTCCTCAAGACTATTGAGAGGGCCGTGCCCTGACCTTTGCTTTTGGAAGAAAGTCCACATGGAGATGAAAGTGTCCTTTGGGTCTCTCCATATGTAAACCATCTTACAACCCGATTTCAAAACCGATTGGGGTAATAACCCGTGCGGCATATGAGTCGAAAACAGAGTGTTTCCTTTGTCCTTGAGCACATCAACTTGAGGGAAGAAAACGAATTCGATCTCAATGAAAGGAACAAGCTCGTGAGGGTTGCGTTTTAGGAGAGGGTTCGAAGAATGATCGAAGCGAGATCGATTAGCGATGGCGAAAGTTAAAGCTTTGAGCCAAGTGGTACCTGACTTTGGGTAGCTACAAACGAAGAATTCAATGGGTCGCGCTTGGAAGCATTCTTGCGCGTAAAGGCAACCTACAAGGAGAAGCTGTATTAACCAGTGACCACCGTAGCCGATCAGCGGAGCATTTGCAAACCAGCCTTTCACGTGAGGAAACGTGGCGATTAGGTCTTGGTACCGTTCCTGATTCTTCTTGAACTGATCTGTTGACTCTGTCTTGCTCTCTTCGTTGTTAGGTACGGCCTTGTCGGTTAGGGTTTCTGATTCCATCGGCGATAGGGAAAGAGGATTTGAGGATATGAACAAAGATGCGTATACAAACAATATTAACACAACATAAATTTGAGTCTATCTCTTGTAGAGACTAGAGTAATGGTCTGTGTCCGGACAAAGATCCGATTGCGTTTAGTCATGAAGCTATTTTCACCCACGTGTTGATATATGTCATAACCTCAAAAAGTCAAAATGCCACCTAATCCCTACTTAATGAGTGACATAATCTCAGCCATTAGATCTTGGGGAATCTTCAATCCCAAGAAACGGTTTATGAGTCAGTAAGTAGTAGCCATTTCACTCATCATCATTACATATCTCTTTTTATCTTGTGGGGTTGTTGTGTCAACATCAGATGAGTCCGAAGAACCCAACCATCGCTGACACCTAAATCATCACAGCTCATTGAACCAGCCAATAATCCAACCCGGGTCTGTACCGTGGAACGGTAATATTCTACCACTAGACCACTGTTGCTATTTGTTTAATGTTTTCCTTTTTATTTATTTATATATAAGTTAGAGCTTTGAGGCAGGTGGTACCCAGGGGCGGATCTAAGGCCATAGGAGGTGGGGCACGTGCCCCATACTCTTTTTTTTTTTTAAAGTTCAAAACAATATAAAACCCATTTCGAAAAAAAAAAAACTAAAATTTTGCTGATCTACGTGACCTAGCCACACACCTCTCTTGATTTTTTATTTTTATTTATCTTGTACTCCACGTTACCTCTTTTTTGAGAAAAAAAAATTATAAGGTAAAATCTTGTTTTTTAATTGATTTTAGTTTAAGTTTTGTCTCTCTTTAAGTTGAATTCTCTTCAATTTGATTCATTATTCATATTGTTTGTGGGATAAATTCATACTTTTTGATCAGATATCAATGGAAAGATATTTTAAAAGAAAAAGTGCATCAACGTCTGAGAATAATTGTGATGCTTTACCTTCGGATCCAGCAGATAGGAAACGAATACTAGATTATCATCCTAATAAAAGAGATGAAGTAAGACGCAAATATCTTATTAAAGGTCCTTGTCAACCTCATGGTCATGATTTTCCGAAAACAGCGACAGGAAATAAATTGAGACGATTCAATTCGTCGTGGTTTGATCTTTATAGTCGTTGGTTGGAATATAGTGTGAAGACGGACAAAACCTTTTGTTTGGTTTGCTACTTGTTTAGAGACTACACAGAAAATAAATGTGGAAGTGATGAATTTGTGATAAAAGGCTTCAATAGTTGGAAAAATCCAAAGCGATTGCAAGAACATGTGGGATCGGTGAATAGTTTTCACAATAATGCATTGAAAATGGCTGATAATCTGATGACACAAGGTCAATCAATCGTTCATGCTTTTTATAAGCAGGATGACGCGATCAAAAATGAATACATGATCAGATTGAATGCTTCATTTGATTGTTGTAGATACTTATTACGACAAGGATTACCTTTTCGAGGTCATGATGAAAGTGTGGGATCAGCTAATAGGGGAAATTTTGTAGAGCTTTTGAAATACACTGCAGAGCAAAATGAGATTGTAAGCAAGGTTGTGTTGGAGAATGTTCCAAAAAATAATCATATGGTGTCTCACAAAATCCAGACAGACATAGTGCATTGCTTTGCAGAAGAAGTTATTGGGTCTATTATTCAAGAAGTTAATCATGATGTTTTTGCTTGTTGGTCGATGAATCCGCAGACGTTTCTGATAAAGAGCAAATGGCAGTGGTTTTTCGTTTTGTTGATAAAAATGGGATAGTCAAAGAGAGATTCATTGGTCTTATTCATGTTCTGGAAACATCTTCTTCCACTCTAAAACGTGCTGTTGATTCATTTTTTGCTAAACATGGATTGAGTATGAAAAAGTTAAGAGGACAGGGCTATGATGGAGCAAGCAACATGAAGGGCTAATTTAATGGGTTGTGATCTTTGATTTTGAGAGAAAATAGTTCTGCATATTATGTCCATTGCTTTGCTCATCAGCTTCAGTTGGTTGTCGTGGCAGTTGCAAAAAAACATTTCGAAGTTGGAGATTTCTTTGACATGATTAATGTCTTGTTAAATGTGGTTGGAGCTTCTTGTAAGAGAAAATATATAATTCGTGAAGACCATCGGAAGAAAATCGAAGAAGGAATCTGTAAAGGTGAAATTAAGACTGGAAAAGGATTGAACCAGGAGCTTTCATTTCAAAGACCTGGTAATATTCGTTGGGGTTCTCACTACAAAACCTTACTACGGTTGGTTAGTTTATTTTCTTCTATCATTAAAGTGCTTGAGTGTGTTGAAATCGACGGGACTGATAGTATCAAAAGACGCCAAGCTAATGGTCTTCTCAAATACTTTCACACATTTGACTTTGTGTTCTACTTACAGTTGATGTTGCTTCTTCTTGGGCTCACGAAGAATCTATCAAAGGCTCTACAAAAAAAAGATAAAGACATTTTTAATGCTATGTCTCTAGTGAAATCCACTAAGCAACAATTGTGCAAGTTCAGGGATAGTGGATGGGATTCTTTCATTGATAATGTATCATCCTTTTGTGAGAATCATAAAACTGAGTTGCTCATTATGGAAGAGGAGTTTGTCGATCCAAAGAAGCCAAGAAAAAAAACCAACATAACGAACTTGCATCATTATCAGGTGGAATGCTTTTACACAGTATTGGATATGCAAATTCAAGAGTTTAATGACCGTTTTGATGAGGTAAACACTGAATTGCTTGGATGCATTGTGTCTTTGAGTCCTATTGATTCATTTCGTGAGTTTGATGAATCAAAACTTCTGAGGTTGTCTGAGTTATATCTAGAAGATTTTAGTCATATGGAACGGTTTTCTTTTCGGCATCAACTTGGTATTTACATCGATAATATTCGAGATGATGAAAGATTTGCTTATTTGGAGAATCTTGGAGATCTTGCACGTGTGATGACAGAGACAAAGAAACATCTTTCACATCCTCTTGTTTATCGACTTTTGAAGCTTGTGTTGACTTTACCTATAGCCACCGCCACCGTTGAGAGATGTTTCTCTGCAATGAAGATTCTGAAGACAACCTTAAGCAATCGAATGAGTGACCAGTTTTTAAATGATTGTCTAGTTTGTCTTATTGAGAAAGAACTATTTGATAATGTGACAAACGATGTAGTGATAAAAAGGTTCCAGGATATGGAAGATCGTAGGGTAACTTTGTAGGAGTTTTTTAGTTTTTCTTTTTGTTTGGTCATGGGGTTTTTTGTTTTTTTCTTCAATAAATTATTTTATTCATTACAAAAAAATTATGTGCCCCATGCTAAATAAATTTCTGCGTCCGCCCCTGGTGGTACCTCACTTTGGGTAGCTTAGCTATAAACGAAAAAGTCAACAGGTCTCACTTGGAAGAATTCTTGCGCGTAAAGGCAACCTTCAAGGACAGGCTATAATTATCCAGTGACTACCGTAACCGATCAGCGGGGAATTTGCAAACCAGCCTTTTGCGTGAGGAAGCGTGGCGATTAGGTCTTGGTACCGTTTCTGATTCTTCTTGTGTAAACACACAAAAGAGCAAAAGAGCTTTTGGGAACTTGATTCTTATTGACATAGGTCATCGCCTTATATATACACTTACAAATAAGCTTAGATAATATACATGATTATCGTATATCTAATGCTATCATTATCTCTATATAATGTAGTCATTATCCTAAGAATATATACGAATATACTTGACGGTTCTAGAACCATCTAGAACCTTCTCTGACACTCCCCTCAAGTTGGTGCGTGTAAATTTTGAACGCCCAACTTGGACAACAAGTAGTCAAAACTGGATCTCCCTAATGCTTTGGTCAAGACGTCGGCTAGTTGCTCCGTTGTTCGAACACGAACAGCATCCCGCACACTATGACAATCTTTTTCGATGTGTTTAGTTCGTTCATGAAATACCGAATTTGCCGCTATATGTAACGCGGACTGACTATCACAAAACATCTTCATAGGGCCATCGTGAGGGACACCCAGATCAGCTAACAAACTCTTCATCCATTTGAGTTCCTTGAGAGCCTCTGACATGGCTCTATATTCTGCCTCCGCCGACGAATGTGACACCGTATTTTATTTCTTGGTCTTCCATGAGACCGGGCAACCACCCAGCTGGACAACAAATGCAGAGAGAGACCGACGCGTGCGTGGACAAGAGGCCCAGTCTGAGTCACAATATATTTGAAAACGAAGATGACCATCCGCTTGTAGCATAATACCTTGACCACATGTACCTTTAACGTAACGCACTACTCGAACTGCAGCATCCCAATGAGCATCCCTGGGCTCATGCATAACTCGTGACAAAACATGAATGCATACGATAGCTCTGGTCTTGTTATAGTTAAGTATACCAAACGCCCAACTAGTCGACGGAAGCGCACGAGATCGTTAATAGGGGACCCTCATCAGAAAGTAACTTGTGATTTTGCTCAATCGGGATAGAAAGAGGTTGACATCCAAGTAACCCCATCTCTGCAACGATATCAATAGCATATTTTCTCTGTGTTAGAAAAATTTCTAACGGACCCCTAGCAACTTCAATTCCAAGGAAATACTTTGCTTTGCCGAGGTCTTTCATCTTCAAACACTTACTCAAGTATGCTTTGAACTTCTCGAGCATACGTAGATCACTACAACAAATGATTAAATCATCCACATACACAAGTACGCGCAGTTGAATCTCCCCGTTAATATATGTGAACAAAGAATAATCTGCATAGGACTGAATAAATCCGAACTGAAGAAGGGCCTTAGAAAGTTTGGCAAACCAACACCTCGGCGCTTGCTTCAATCCATATAGTGATTTTGTTCGAAAGAATCAAACAACCACACTGTGTGGCATATACTCGGCGCCCATCTGCAAAAGATACAGGACACGGCAAAATATTTTGCAGCTGTGTAAGTATCTTCCCATCACCCGTCATGTGATGAGAGGCTCCAGTATCAAAAATGACTTCACCTGTCTGAGTATTACCATTCAGACGATCTGCCACTGGCGTTGGTTTCTGTTGTTCAATGAGGTGAGAAAGTGATGCCCATTGCTCAGCAGTAAATGATGGAAACGGAGACGGAGCGAGTTGTGGGGACGATGGTGCCTGAGCAACATTTGACCGGTACTGTTGTTGTGAGTAGCCTCCACGGCCACGTCCAGATGAGTAGCCTCCCCTGCCTCGTGAACTGTTACCACGACCACCCCTTTCTTTACCTTGGTTCTTTTCTAGCCACCAATCCGGAAAGCCGACAATCTGCCAGCAGTCTTTCTTCTCGTGCCCATTACCACCACAATGGGAACACACAGGAACGGAACCAGCTCGGGTTACAGCCGCAGTCACATTCGGAGCTTCTGTTGATCGAGAGTTCTCTGACGTGACCGCTACGAAACCAACCGCTTCTTGTTTGATTTCTCCACGAGAAGCACTCAGCCTTCTCTCTTCACGCACGACCTTTTGGTACACATTGTTCAGGTCAGGGAGTTGTTCCATCCCAATTATGTTTGTAACCACATTCCCAAACCGAGATTCATCTAATCCCATGAGAAATTGATGAACACGTTCCTCCTCATAATCCTTGAGGTAGGTGTCTCTCCACGCACACGTACATTGGGGAAGAGGTTTGTAGTTGAGAAGCTCTTCCCATCTGGACGACAACTTGCCAAAGTAATCCATCACGCTCATCCCATCTTGCCGACACGAAGCAAGTTCGGCTTTGAGTTGATGTACTCGCACACTGTTACCAATTGAGTAACGCTTCAATAGATCGCTCCACAACTTGTGTGCGTCTGAGGTAAATGTTACCATCGATCTGATCTTGGGAGAGATCAAAGCTCGAATCCACCCAACTATCATGGAGTTCACGGTATTCCATGCCTCTAATTCTCTTGGTTTACCGACCGGTTGAAGTAGAGTATCGTTGAAAAATCCGGACTTTCTCTTAGCATGAAGAGCGTTTTCTAGCTCCGACGCCCACTCAGCGTAGTTATCACCGGTCAACTGTACCGGTGTGATCGCCGTCTTATCGGATGGCGCCAATTGTACGGGGACACCACCTTGACATCGTCGTCGTTGATTTCTTCAGTAGTTCTTGGGTCTGGAAGGTTGTCAGATATGATGGAAAGAAGACTTGTAGACGAAGAAAAAAAACTTTACGATTTTATTAAGATAGCTCTGATACCATGTAAACACACAAAAGAGCTTTTGGGAACTTGATTCTTATTGACATAGGCCATCGCCTTATATATACACTTACAGATAAGCTTAGATAATATACATGATTATCGTATATCTAATGCTATCATTATCTCTATATAATGTAGTCATTATCCTAAGAATATATACGAATATACTTGACGGTTCTAGAACCATCTAGAACCTTCTCTGACATCTTGAACTCCGTTGTCTCTGTCTTGGTCTCTTCGTTGATCGGTACGGCCTTGTCGGTTAGGGTTTCTGATTACATTGGAGATAGCGAAAGAGTGTTTGAGGACTCACTCGTATGGTGTTCCCTGAGAGATTTATTGTTCTGATGCCATGTAGAAGCCAGAAGGTGTGGTGAATCAAATTCATTTCCATTTAAAAGAATACACGTGAATATATATATATATATGTACACACACAGGCCTAGAGAGGATGTGATGAACAAAGATACGTATACAAACAATATTGACACACAATATAAGTTTGAGTATATCTCTTGAAGAGAGACTTAAGAGTAATGGTCTGTGTCCGGACAAGGATCGGATTACGTTTAGTCATGAAGCTATTTTTACCCACGTGTTGATATGTCATAACCTCAACGCTCGTTTCACCAGTCGGGCATCGAACACGGGTCTGAACAGTGGCAAGATGCTATCTACCACTAGACCACTGGTGCTATTTGTTTATTGTGCTCCTTTCCTTTATTTATCTATAAAAATTCAACTTTTAGATCGGTCAAAATCTCCACACATTTTGAATATAATCTGATGTCGTTTGGTCTTTCTAACCGGTAGGAGGACAATAACAGTATAACTCAAGGGTGTTTTAATGAAATTGTACCTCGACAAGTACTAGATTGATGATACTATTGCAGTCATATTCTAGAAAAACAAGTATCACCATTTAGTAGACAGACCTAAACATGTAAAAGACAAACAAGAAGATCCAAACTTTTTGCTAAGAGATCCAAAGTAAAAAAAAAAAAAAGATCAGTCTTCATAGTCGCCTTGTGCATACTTGTTCTCGGGGTAATAAACTGCAACCACTTGGTTTCCTCCAAACGTTCTTCCGTTCAACCCCGATCTAGCGCTTGCTGAGCCATCCACATCAGCATACTCTAAGAAAACCTGCATCAACATATTATATAATTAGAGTATGCACATATATATAAATTGGTAAAAAGTTGTTTCTGAGAATTGAAACCACACCTTTCCAACTCCTGGTGTTGGATCATGATCCGGATTGGGCCTTGGAATCACAACATTCACCAAGTTACCTGCACGCAAGAATGAATTATCAAAAGTGTGGACCATGTCAAAGCCTGACTAGTGTGCAAATGGCAACATTACAACAAAAATTGAATTGCTTACCGAATTTTCCACCTTCTTCTGTCATGTCCTCCACTATGTCTTCATATGCGTCATCGTCTCCAAGATCATCAGCTGTAACCACTTGAGTCAAACAGACAATCCTGGTGGGCATGCCTCCTGGTTGGAGCATAAGTCTCTGTTACAGAAATCCGAGACACACTTAATCAGTGATTTTCAGAATGTTTAGATATAGCAAAAGCCAAACTATTTTATAGAGACAAAGCACGAAATAAACAGACAATCAATCGAGTTAGTCAAGCTTGGTCTGCACGGTGGCATACTATTCTACCAACCACCGGTGCTATTTGTCTATTGTTCTCCTCTTATTCATTTATATATTACTAGTTACTAGATTAAGACGTGTATACGCATATTTAAAATAATAAATTTTAAAACCCGCTAAAAACAAACTAAAAAAATAGGAAAAAATTGGATTACTGTTCAAAAAAATAACAATATTAAAAATGTCAAATCAAAATCTAATAACTACACTATTTGTTTATTTTGATTCTCATTTGTTTCTAATTAAATTTTATTACATATTTTAAAAATATTTTTTATTACAATGTGTCAAAATTTTATCAATTAACTCACATGCGTTGCGATCATTTTAATATCTATTTAAATCCACATACTCGTTGGTTTATAATTTAGCATATCATAAGTTGTACTAATAAAGCTACAAACAAAAAAGTTAGAAAACAAAATTATTACATTTAAGAACATAAATAAAATAAGATTGAAAACCTTAACTTAAAACCCCTCATAAAAAATTAAAAATAAAACATAATTTGATTCTCTTATTTTATTTAGTTTTGACTAAATTTTGTCACATATTTTCTAGATTACGAGAGATTGTACCTGTTTACAAAGAAATTAGTAGTGTTATCTTTTTTTTAGGATTAGTTATTCAGCTTATATGTTTCATATTTGGATTTCTTTTTCTTAATTGAAATATATCCTAATTAATCTTATTTTCTATTTTCTTTTTCTTAAATTGAAATAGATCCTTTTATTTTGACTTTTTCCTTTTTTGGAAATTCTTTTTTTTTTTTAGAAATAAACTTTAATTTAAATTGATAAACTCGACTTTTTTTATTTTTCTTTACTTTAGATATATCTTTTTAATTTTTATTTTTTTAGAAATTTATTTTTTTATAAATAATATTTTACCATGACACATGTTAAAATCTAAATTGATAAATTTGACACGTGTCGCGATCATGTTAATTAGCAATTTTGATTTAAATATATACTAGGTGTTTTCCCTGCACCTTGTGCGGGGTTCAGTTAATTTTTCAAAAAACAATGTTTGCCTTTCAGTTCATTTTTCAAAAAATAATATTTGCCATTTTTCATCGATTTGGTCAATTGCATAGTGGTTTGTATGGGATAAAAAAACAATCAAACTCGTTTCGACGAACCTTGGAGGTGAGCATTGACTATCAATTCAACATCTCGGCCTCGCCGTGAAGTCTCCATCGACACAAGAAAGTCATGGCTCCAATTCGTTGTCAAATTAACTTGAAATCTATTTGTTTTGATCAAATTTTTATGGCTTATTGTGTTTATAAAAAAGATGGATAATTCACTTACTTTTTTAACAATTCATTTTTAGTTCATTTTTTCGTGGGGTTCAGTTCATTTTTTAACAATTGGTAACATTGGTTTATTTAAATGTGAAAAATGGTTTTATAATTTGTCTTTATTTAAAATCAAATTAATATATTTGTAAAGAAAACCCAATTTTCATGAGCAATAACTTGTTTTCTATTATTCTTTTTGTATTATCCGATAACAACCCACAAATATCTAAATAACATTACAAATTACAACTCATACATTCAATTGAGAAATCACATTCGATTGAGAAAATCAACTTATATAAAAAAAGTTCTATTAACCCGTCTGTCTTAAACAACGAACCGTGTCTATTTTTTGCAACGCCTTATTTGCAACACCAATTTCGCAAAGGAATGCACATTACAATATTTACAACATAATGGCAAGGAATCTCGTTGCATTATTGGCAACGGAATGTTGCTGCATGCTTGCAATGGAAAAGAGAAATTGCAATATTTGCAATAAAATTATTTAGACGTTACGAATTTATATTTGAAACGTTGTTAGCAACGATATTTGGAAACTAAATATGAAGAAATTGCAATAGTTTTGTAATGTATGATTATGAACGTATGAAATTTACATGTTAGAATATAGGTTGCATTTGTAACTCCATAACTTAGGTGGAACTTGTATGAGGAAAAGGATCCAAGCTTGACAATTCCAAAATAAGCAATGTAGCAACGGAATTGCAAGGAACTATAGAAATCTGTTACAAAATTCAAGAAATCTGTTACCAAAATTAAGAAATCCGTTACAAAACCAAGAAATCCGTTAGAAAACACTTGCAATTCCTTTGCAAACAGAAACTAAAAATTATCCAAGTGTTGAACCACATTGTCTAAGCTAAGTGTTATAAACCGATTCTATCGGTTGTTATTCTTGTTTTACTGCACACTGAAACTTTGTTTTGCCAATATTTGATCAGAAAATAAATAGTGGAGGGGAAAATAACTTATGATCATAAATTTGAGTTAATTTGTATAAGTATTAACGCATTATAAAGTTGAAAGTTGTACTTTTCAATATTTTTAACATGACCCAATATGGTTGAGGTGTTTTAAATTAATGAACGTATGAAATTTATATATTAGAATATATGTTGCATTTGTAACTCCATCACTTGGGTGGAACTTGTATGAGGAAAAAGATCCAAGTTTGGTAATTCCAAAATAAACAATGTAGCAGCAAAATTGCAAGGAATTCAAGAAATCCGTTACAAAACTCAAGAAATCCGTTACAAAAATCAAGAAATCCGTTACAAAACCAAGAAATCAGTTACAAAACACTTGCAATTCCTTTTCAAATAGAAACCAAAAATTCCCTAACTGTTGAACCACAAATATGTCTAAACTAAGTGTTAAAACTAATTCTTTCGGTTGTAATTCTTATTTTCCTTCACATTTAAATAATTTGTATTTGCTCATATCTCATTATAAAATCTATGGTGGAGGAGAATATGTCTAAAATCATAAGTTTGAGTAAGTGTGTATAAGGGTTAACTCATTCTAAAGATGGAAGTTGTAGTCTTCCATATTTTTGACATGAATCAATATGGTTGAGGTGTTTTAGTTTAATTAACGTATGAAATTTATGTGTTAGTATAAGTTGCATTTTAAACTGCACAACTTGGATAGAAGTTATATGAGAAAGAGGATCCAAACTTGGTATTTCCAAAATGAGCGCGTTAGCAACGGAAATGCAAGGAACTCAAGAAATCTGTTACAAAACTTAAGAAATCCGTTACAAAACTAAGAAATCCGTTACAAAACCAAGAAATCCGTTACAAAACCTTTGCCATGCCTTTGCAAATATAAACCAAATTTTGTTTTGTGTTGAGCCACAAATATATCTAAGCTAAGGGTTAAAACCGATTCTTTTGGTTGTTATTCTTATTTTCTTCACATTGAAGTTTTATTTGCTCATATTTGATTGGAAAATCTATGGTGGAGGGAAATATGTCTTAAGATCATAAGTTTGAGTAAGTGTGTATAAGGGTTAACTCATTCTAAAGATGGAAGTTGTAGTCTTCCATATTTTTGCCTTGAATCAATATGCTTGAGGTGTTTTAGTTTAATTAACGTAAGAAATTTACATGTGAGAATATATGTTGCATTTTAAACTGCACAACTTAGGTAGAAGTTATATGAGAAAGAGCATCCAAACTTGGTATTTTCAAATTGAGCACGTTAGCAACGGAATTGCAAGGAACTCAAGAAATCATTTACCTTTATCTTTACCAAGAAATCTGTTACAAAACTGTTACCATTTCTTTGAAAATATAATGAAAAAATATCAAGTGTTGAACCACAAATATATCTAAGATAGTTGTTCAAACTCATTATTTTGATTGTTATTCTTATTTTCGATTAGAAAATCTATAGTGGAGGAGAATATGTTTTGAGTAAGTGTGTATAAGGGTTAACTCATTTTAAAGATGGAAGTTGTAGTCTTCCATATTTTTTACATGAATAAATATGGTTGAGGTGTTTTAATTTAATTAACGTCAGAAATTTACATGTTAGAATATATATATATATATATATATATATATATATTGCATTTTAAACTACACAACTTGAGTAGAAGTTATATGAGAAAGATGAATCAAACTTGGTATTTCCAAAATGAGCACGTTAGCAACGGAATTGCAAAGAATTCAAGAAATTCATTACAAAACCAAGAAATCCTTTACAAAACCGTTGCCAAGTCTTTGTAAATATAAATCAAAAATTTCTTAAGTGTTTAGCCACAAATATATCTAAGCTAAGTGTTAAAACCGATTCCTTTGGTTGTTATTCTTATTTTTCTTCACATTGAAAGTTTTATTTGCTCATATTTGATTAGAAAATCTGTGGTGGAATGGAATATGTCTTAAGATCATAAGTTTGAGTAAGTGTGTATAAGGGTTAACTCTTTCTAAAGATGGAAGTTGTTGTCTTCCATATTTTTGACAAGAATCAATATGCTTGAGGTGTTTTAGTTTAATTAACGTATGAAATTTACATGTTAGAATATATGTTGCATTTTATATCGCACAATTTGGGTAGAAGTTAGATGAGAAAGAGGATCCAAACTTGGTATTTAAAAAATGAGCACGTTAGCAAAGAGATTTGTATGGAACTCAAGAAATCAGTTAAAAAACTCAAAAAAATCATTACAAAACCACGAAATCCGTTGCAAAGATAAAGCAAAAATATCTTAAGTGTTGAACCAAAAATATGTCTAAGTTTAAGTGATAAAACCGATTCTTTCGGTTGTTATTCTTATTTTCCATCACTTCAAAAGTTTTATTTGCTCATATTTGATTAAAAACCTATGGTGGAGGGGATTATGGCTTAGGATCATAAGTTTTAGTGAGTAGTGTATAAAGGTTAACCTATTCTAAAGATGGAAGTTGTAGTCTTCTATAGTTTTGACATGAATCAATATGGTTGTTGTGTTTTAGTTAATGAACGTATGGAATTTACATGTGAGAATATAAGTTGCATTTGAAACTACACAACTTGGGTAGAAGTTATATGAGGAAGAGGATCAAAACTTGGTATTTCCAAAATGAGCATGTTCGCAACAAAATTGCAAGAAACTCAAGAAATCTGTTACCTCAAGAAATTCGTTATAAAACCAAGAAATCCGTTTCAAAACCAAGATATATGTTACTATACCGTTGTCATTTCTCTGCAATATAAAAAAAAAAAATTAAGGGATGAACTACAAATATGTCTAAGCTAAGTGTTAAAACCAATTCTTTTGGTTGTTATTCATATTTTTCTTTACATTTAAAGTTTTATTTGCTCATATTTGATCTAAAAATATATGGTGGAGGGAAATACGGCTTAGGATCATAAGTTTGATTAAGTGTATATAAGAGTTAACTAATATTAAAGATGAAAGTTGTAAAGATAAAAATTTACATGTTAGAATATAGGTTGCATTTGAAACAGCACAACTTGGATATAAGTTATATGAGGAAGAGAATCCAAACTTGGAATTTCCAAAATAAACACTTTAGCAACATAATTGCATGAAACTCAAGTAATCTGTTACAAAACTCAAGAAATTCGTTACAAAATTGTTGCTCTAGTTCTAACATTTCAACTACTTCATTTAATGTTATTTTGATAGTAACAATATTTTTGATATTTAGTATATCTGCAATTAAGTGCTTCCTCATTGTCAGCTTCGGTTCAATTTATGTTCAATAATATGGCAACGGACAAACGTTGCAAAGTAACGAGTTGACGTGAAAACATTTTGTAACGTTATCTGCTGCAAACATTTTCAACGTTCTTTCGTTGCAATTTTTTGAAACAATTTGCAACGAAATCTGTTACGAGAATGTACCGTTGCTAAACTATTGCACATGAGTTGCAATTTTGTGACGATTTCGCAACTGTTTATTTTTGAAAATTTTGCAACAAATCTGAAACGTCGTTTTTTTCCCAACGGAATTACAACGGAATTGCAACGTATTGCGTTGCAAATATTTGCTACGAAATATTCCCTTGCAAAACTTCATTGCAAATTAGCTACTTTCTTGTAGTGGACACAATACCCGTAACGTCTTCTTCGTAGCCCAATGGCTCGTCTCCACGATTGCAAAAACACACTCAAGATCACGGCTTAACGAATCTACATCAGACAAAGAAAAGGCAAAACTAATATCAAAAACCAGAAGAGCGTAAATTGAAAATCCATAACCCCAAATAAAACGGACCAGAAGACCAGAAGACGGACATAAAAATTATAAAAAACCCTAATAATCATATTCAAGATAGACACCTTTACTTGTTGCCCGCAACAACACAGTTCCCACAAATACAACATATTATTGCAAAAGCCATGGGACTTATAAAGGGGCAATGGTGATCGTGGGACACATATAAAAACCCTAAATCACTATTTAAGATAGGCACAATATGAAAAAATCGTGAGGCACAAAGTGTATATATATAACACAAAGTATGATATCATGCATTAAGTAAATAAATTAGGGTTGGCCGAAACCATAACTATTACTAAAGTCGGCCGCGGATTTTTACTATTAAGTAGCCGCAAACGTTTTTTCGGGTTAAGAAGATTATTAGGGTTTTTCATTAAGTGTAATTATGTAATATTTAGTGAGATTGAATGAGAGAGCTCCATTCACCAAAATCACTTAGCAAATATAGATATAGATTTTTGTTTAATTTTTTCTTTTTTTGTAAATTCATTTTTCTTTAGAAATAAAATTTTACTAAAACACATGTCAAAATCTAAATCGATAAACTTGATATGTGTCGCGATCATTTTAATTAGCAACTTTGACGCATCCAATTGTATATAATAAAAAAAAAAAAATTCAACTTCGACTAAGATTATACGCCGCCCCTCTTATTCATTTATATATAATAATAATTCAACTTGGACGAAGAGTATATGAAAATAAGAACTTGAAACATATTTATAAAGTATGAAAATAATGAATTTTAGTATAAAATAATTGATCTCAAATAACTAAGATGAAAGAAAAAAAATTAAAATTTTAAAAAATCTCAGCAACCAATAAGAACATAACACAGTCTCAAACTATATTTTATTCTACCATCAATTTATGTGTCCAATTGTTGGACTCCATTTTTTTCCGATTCAATATATTTAAAAAAATTCAAAATATTTTAATCCACATCCTTTTCAACAAAATTCAACATGCCATTACCCTACTTCAATTCAACGGTTGAATTACAAAAATTCAACATGCCATTATGCCATTGTAGATAGTCTAATAATAATTCAACTTCGACGAAGAGTTTACGCCGCCCTTTTAGATCGGTCAATATCTCTGTTTGAATCTGTCACCTTTACCGGTCAACATACATAAAACTTAAGGTTTCTTATATGCATTTTGTATATAATCCGATGTTGTTTGGTCTTTCTAACCGGTAGGAGGACAATAATATTAATGAAATTGTGCCTCGACAAGTACTAGCTTGATGATACTATTGCAGTCATATTCTAGAAAAACAATTATCTCCATTCAGTAGACAGACCTAAACATGTAAAAGACGAACAAGAAGATCCAAAGTAAAAAAAAAAAAAAAAATATCAGTCTTCATAGTCGCCTTGTGCATACTTGTTCTCGGGGTAATACACAGCAACCACTTGGTTCCCTCCAAACTTTCTCCCGTTCATCCCCGATCTGGCCCTTGCTGAGCCATCAACATCAGCATACTCTAAGAAAACCTGCATCAACATACTATATAATTAGAGTATGCACTTGCATATAAATTGGTAAAAAGTTGTTTATGAGAATTGAAACCAAACCTTTCCAACTCCTGGTGTTGGATCATGATCCGGGTTGGGCCTCGGAATCACAACATTCACCAAGTTACCTGCACACAAGAATGAATTATTATCAGAAGTTTGGACCATGTAAAAGCCTGAGTAGTGTGTGCAAATGGCAGATTGTCAGGAACATTACTACAAAAATTGAATTGCTTACCGAATTTTCCACCTTCTTGTCTCATGTCTTCCATTATGTCTTGATATTCTTCATCGTCACCAAGATCATCAGCTGTAACCACTTGAGTCAAACAGACAATCTTGGTTGGCGTGCCTCCTGGTTGTAGCATAAGTCTCTGTTACAGAATGACTTAATCAGTGATTTTCAGAAAGTTTATATATAGCAAAAGCCAAACTATTTTATAGAGACAAAGCACGAAAGTAGACAGACAATCAATCGAGTTAATCCCTCACCTGCAAAGCAATCTGCTGTTGGGCATGAAGTAGTACTTCTTCTTGCTCAGGTTTAGGTTGAATCGCACCCTGGATTGCACGCCTAACCGTAAGTGTCTTATCGCCCATTTTAATCCCGTTTAGAGCGGCACATGCGATATCTGTTACCGAAGGATCTTGGTAGACACAGAACGCATATCCCTTCGAGTTTCCAGTTTCCCTGTCTTTAACCAAGTTGAAACCTCTTAGGGGCCCAAAAGACTCCAAGAGCTCTCTGATCTGTTCCTCCGTGAAGTAGTAAGGAAGCCCGCCCACAAAAATGCGGTCAGGACCCTCAAGCCCACCAGTAGACCCAGAAGACAATCCAACAGCCGCCAAGTTGAGATTGGGATTAGGCTGGCTCGGACCAAGAGCTGCAGCAAGGGAGGGGTTATAGTCAGTTGGCCTCCTCACCTTTACAGGAACTCCCTACAGATGATCAAATCTATGATATCAATACTCACCAATACATATTGAAATTAATAAAGACTCAACATGTAAATTGTCAAAGAGATAATGAATCACCTCTAATATAATGCCGTCTAATGCCATTGCGTTACTAGCCTCCTCAACAGATCTCATCTCTACAAAAGCAAACTTCTTCTCATGGTTTATATAAACATTGACCACCGCATCACCTATGAATAAAAAATACACAAAAAAAAGAGGATGAGTTTTCATCAAGATATCTCGCAAATCTTGGATAACAAAAAAATGAATTTTTCAATACCTGGCCCAGCAGTGTTTCCCCCAATGGCGGACATCACTTGGCTAAAGAATGTTGCCACCGACTAGAACATGGAAACCCAATCTCATAAGTCATACAATGGATATTGCCAAAAAATAGTGATGTAAAAAGATCATTATGTACGAAATGTCACAAACCCTTAAAACAAAATCGAAGAGTAACAAACCTGTTCATTTGCAGTTGGTGGAAGACCACCAACATACACTCGCCGAGCATGCCTAGTTGCCTGCGAATCATAACACATTTTTGAGAAGGGAATCTAGACAAAAGGTGAAGAACCAAAGAATAACATAGATTGATAGATCTTACCTGCTGAGTCATTGCCTGAATTGGCATTCCAGGAAGCGCGCTCAGTTGCTAAGTGAGAAGAAATAATGAGAAGTTATGAGTATGTTCGCATAAAAAAAACAAGAGAAATAAGGAATATATAGATATAACTAAGAGACGCAAAATGTGAGGATTTTTACCTGACTAGGGACCATTGGGAATATGTTGGGGAACATCCCTGGAATAGTAGCAGTAGTTGGCACACTAGGAACCTGGCCTGCTAGAACAAGTAGTGCACATCATACAGTGTTCGTCAGAAACTATCATTTTTCCGGACAAGCAGACCAACCAACAAGTACAAAGCTAAAGATAACACATTCCGACCAAGAAAACCCGCCAGGACAAAATAAACCAACATATTAAAAGATTAAAAGTGTAACGTAATATCTGTTTTCAAGTTGTCAAAAATTGCAAGGCTAGAAAACAGGCATATAGTTGCCAGTCGAAGACGAAGAATACCCATGACAACCGTTGCAATGATTCCTCCTTGTACAATTAAAGCTAGAGAGGTCGGCTCATTGTCAGCACAGTGGGGCAACTAACCCAACATAGCCTTCTTACTACTACAACAAAAGACACAGAAACAAAGAAACACCACCAAAAAAAGACAAAAACAAAAATGTCTCTCAGTTCCAGAACCACTTCACCAGGGAACAAAAATAGTAAAACAACCTAAGAAGAGAGCAAGGATTTAAAGTCCTCCGCAATCAAAATGCAGCTTACCAAAGTCACACCGTGTAATTGATTATTATCTTTCCAAACTACGTAAAATCAAAAACAACAAGCAGTTAAGAAATATAATGACGTTGAGTAGATGACTGAAGCATATACCTGCTGCAGCAACAGCAGTAGCAGCTAGCATTGCAGAAGAAGGGGGCGCCATATCAAATCCACTTTTCCTCTTGCTGAAAGAGAAGAAATTGGAGTGGTCAGACATCAGTAGAAACGATTACAGAAAACAAAAGCCTGAACGAAAACTAACAAACACATACATAAACAAAGAAAAACGCAGACCACGCTAAATCATCAAGATTAGTAACGATATTCTCCAGATCCGTACAGGTCATATAAGGGAGGAGTAATTTTCTCAGCAAAAGACCTTGATATAAGAAACAAAGACATCAAAGACTAAAGTATAAGGGGTTTATTTGACTAGATATCATAACACATTGCAATACCGCCACAACTATGACTTGAGTTGACATGAAAGATAAAAAAAATAAACAGAGAATCCATGTACCTCTTTGAGCGTGACCGTGACCGCGAGCGTGAACGTGATCTATGTTCAGACTTGTGCCTATGTTCTGACCTTGACCTACGTTCAGAGCGGCTCCTTGAACGAGAGCGTGAACGTCGCCTGTGTCTCTCCTCTCTCTCACGATCACGAGACCTCCTCCTGTCGATAAATGATGACACCATCAACTTAAGAATGAAACAAACTTAAACCAGGAAAAAACAATTGTAACACATATCACTACCTGTCACGGTCCCGACTTCTGTGATGATCATCATCATCCAAATCATCTCTCTCACGTTCCCTTTTCTCACTACGTTCCCTGCTAGGGTCCCTATGACGATCCCTACGATGGCGGTCTCGTTCCCTATCTCTATCTCTGCTCTTCTCCCTATCTCTGTCCCTGCTCTTCTCCCTTTCACGGTCTTTCTCACGATGTTGATCGCGATCCTTGTCTCTATCCTTCTCCCTGCTTCTTGAAGACTCCTTTTCAAGATCATGAGATTCCTGCTGTGACACAAATGTCAAAGGCATCTCCATAAGTATATATGAACTTGGCATCATAAAATAACATCTAATGCCAGAGACTCCCCACCAATCCATGCTAGCTCCTAAGGCACACACAATCTTATTTCTTGCAAACGAACCGATAACATATCAATAAATTTAACACTAACAACAATGAAAAGAAGAAAGATACAGATCAGAGCGTAGCTCAATCATAAGTCTAAAATCAGAGAATTCAACGAAACGGAAGAAAGTGGTACTAAATTAAAACAGAAAGAAGAGGAGAAAGACAGAATTGGAACCCATGAATCCTAAATAACAACCCAGAGAGAACACTCTTTCATTACTCGTCTTAACGCAACACAAACTAAAAAGCCACTGAATCGAACCAAAAAAAAAACAAATTAAAGATCAAGAGTACATACTCGAGACTTGGAGTCTTCGTGGCCGCCTTCGCCACCAAGAGGCTTAAAAGGCGAGCTTTCCAGAGCTATGTAGTTCTCGCTCTCGTTGTTGTTGTTGTTGTTGTTGTCATCGGTGGCGACAGCGACGCCATCTCCGTTACATTCGTAGCTCATCTTTCCTTTCGTAATCTCTTCTCCTGTTGTCAATTTCGTGAGTCTGAGAAGAAGGTAGAAGAAACCCTAGGGATTCTAGAAGAGATTAATGGAGAATGAATTGTCAAGATTCTCTAGGACGTAGCTTTGCTGTTTGATGTTCCAGCCGAAGAGACGGGCCTACACCAACCGTAGGTGGGCATAAGTAGTCCAAAATTTACAAACCAAAAAGCCCATTTAAAGAAGATAGTTTTTTCTAGGCCTGTCAATTTCCCAGAGCGAATAAATATCGACGACAACGGCTAATTTGGATATTGAAAATTATTATCTGAAGCATTATTGGTAAAATACGGGATGAGAATTTCGAATAACAGGATAAATTCGGAAAATTTGGAAAAATAAAACTTCTATCCAAACTTCACTAAATTAAATAAGGGTTAGTTTCAGGACGGGAAATGATTAGCTACCGAATTAGTATTTCGGAAAATGTAGAAATTTTAGAGAAATATGGAAAAAAAATTAAATAATTTTCATAACCTTTTACAATATTGGAATTGTCCCACATTGAAAATTTAAGAGATTTGTGGACAATATATATAGTATGTAGCAACCCTTCACTCTTGAGCTAACTTTTGGGTATGAGTTAGGCATATTACTATATGGTATCAGAGCCAGGTTTTGGGTGTGAGTTAGGCTCATTACTAATATGTTATCAACTTCTCTATGGTATCAGAGCCAGTCCTGAACGTAAGGGGGGTGTATTGGAATTGTCTCACATTGAAAGTTTGGGGAGATTTGTGGACAATATCCCCTATAATTGAGAAACATTCTCACAAACTCATTCTGACATATCAATTAATTAATAGTAATAGTAATAAAATAATTATAAATAAAAAAATACTAATTTCGTTTTTGGGGGAATTGAACTTGAGACATTGAAGACAACTTAATAAGCACACAACCACTTTCACAAAGACATTTTATATGTTTCCCAATCAGTTTCTTTTAGATATCTATAAGTTTATTTAAAAATAAATGTCTCTAAAGACATATGGTAGTGTCTTAAAATCATATTATTATTTATTTCAGATATTGTTTTCATAATTTATTTATGATATCTCTTCATTTATCTTTCTAATTTTTTTAATATCATACAAATTTAAACTTTTTCCTACTATATTTTCAACATAACAATTTATGTTATAAAAAAATGAATTAAAATATTTTACTATAGTTTAATTTTTCAATTATAAAAAACATAATAATAAATAAATTCAACTTCACTTAAACAAAACTAAATATTATTTTATTAATCTCGTTGATTAATAAGAATGAATTTAATGAAAAATTGATATTAAAATAATTAGAAATTATTATATTTTAAATTCAAATTCACTTACCCGAAAAATATAAATCTTTCACCCTGCGCAGGGCGCGGGTTATCACCTAGTATATAGTATGTGGCAATCCTCCACTCTTGATCTAGCTTTTGGGTGTGAGTTAGGCCAATTACTAATATAAAAAGTTGAATTTTCAAACGGATTTTTCGGGATATATCGTCCATTCGGTATATACCCAAATCGTTCTCTTCTCCGATGAACTAAATTATATATTTCTAAATGAATAATTATTTGAACGAGAACAAATATAGGAGAAAAGGTACGTGACAGACCGGAGTTCTCATCTCAAAATGCACAGACCCTAGTTCTTTCTTCTCACACGACATGCTTGAGCAAATTTGGTATGCTTTTCAACGATATAACAATTAAGTCTTTTTCAAACTCATACACATGAACACAAGAATCTAACTAAATATTTGAAAAAAATTTTGTATAGTTGAAATAGTTATAATAACTAGGATTTTTCGTTTCAAACAAAAAAGAAAAAAAAATACTAGGATTTTTGTATTTCTCCCTTGTTGAATATTCCTTTTCAAGATCATGAGATTCCTGCTGTGATATAGATGTTCAAGGCGATCCCCATAAGTACGACGAAAAGTAAAATCAAAAATGCAAATAATATCTCTTATCTCTAGATATCGAATATCTATGAAGCCAGAGGCTCCCACCAATGAAAGGTCTACAGAAACATAATATGCCCAAACCCAACCCTTTACATTTATGTCCTTAGTGAGAAAGGTATGCTAGCTCTTAAAGCCATACACAATTACACAAAGTTCTTCAATTTTCTTATGGAGAATGAATTATGAAGATTTTAGGAAGTCTATTAATCATAAAACCATGGGCTCATTAGTCATTATGATTCATGGGCTTAACCATTTTAGTTTATTTTGCTTGTATCCAATATCTATATTTTGACACAACCCCTTTTTACCGGTAGAAGATTAGAAGCATCCCAAATTTTACTAATCGAACGTGGGATTAATTAACCATCAAAACACTCAAAACTATAAATCAAATGCATAAATTATCAAACCTATCACAATTTCTAAATACATCTACATAAATTTTCGAAATTGAAAAGGCTTGTACCATTATTTTCTAGGCACACTAATGAAACCTAATAACCATATTTTTTTCTCAACAAAAAGAGACGGTGCGTCACGGCGGTGACCATTAGAATGCTAATCCATATTGTTTTAGTTTGATTAGTAAGTTTTGTCAAACAATTGACAATCATAATAATCTTTTGAAAATTAAAAATGATATGTTTCTCTATAAAATATGTAGCAGTAACTTCTTAAACTTATAAGAGATGCATGAATGATGAGAGGGAAGAACAAAAAAGGGAGGGATGGAGGAAAAGAGAAAAAGACGTTAGATGTGACATTGACAAGTGATAGAAAGCAATAAAAAGGAAGAAAAACATAAACAGTTTTTATTTTATTTTGGGACGAATAAGAATAAGAAGTTTTTTAGTTGAATTTAAAGAGGTAAAATATTACATTCTCTTAACAGTTATATTTTTCTGTTATTTAATTAAGTTATTTAAATATATTGTTTTTGGCATTTAACTTGTTATAATTGATAGCAAAATAGAATAGAGATGAAGATGATGAATATTCTGATTTTTAATTCATTCTTTCTTAATTGATTACAGAGACTTAGAGATTCTATTTATACACAAACGGTAAAACCCTAGATTCATAGACAGATGGCAAGATCATACTTCACAGTCTGAATCAAGGGCTGCAAATTGGTTTGTCAGCTTAACATTAAATGCTTTCGCCGTACAGTCTGGCTTGAAGACCACGCTCTGCTTTCCTTCTGTTTTGTCGTTGAGTGTGAGAGGAGAAGATGATCGTTGTGCACAAATGGACTTTGATTTGTTGTTTGTTTGGCCCATTTGATCATTTTCTTTTGCCCCATTACTCGAAGTGATATCGTTTTGAGTTGCAGAACTATTCTTCGGCAAGGACTGTTTCCAGAATTGCTGTTTTGCTAATACACCCCCTCAAACTTGGAGTAGGAGGAAGTTTCACACCAAGTTTGTGCCTCAGACGAGTGAATGGTTCGAAGGTGAGAGACTTGGTGAAGATGTCCGCGATTTGCTGATAACTTGATATGTGTTTGACCACCAGAGAACCGAGAGCAACACGTTCTCGAACATAGTGATGATCAACATCGAAGTGCTTTGTTCTGGCGTGAAAACAGGATTCACTGTGAGGTAAACTGACGATAGGTTGTCGCAGTATAACACTGGAGTGTGAGGCAGAGGAACTCCCAATTCACAAAGAAGCGAACATATCCACTTGATTTCAGAAGCGGTCTCGGACAGAGATCTGTACTCTGCTTCAGTCGAGCTCTTGGAGACTGTGGGCTGTTTCTTAGATGACCAAGATATGAGATTATCACCCAAGAATGTGCAGAAACCGCCAATGGATTTTCTTGTTTCCTCACAATTTGCCCAGTCACTGTCACTATATGCTCTTAAGACAGAATCTGTGTTTTGTTGAAAGAGATTCCCATAGTGATTGTGCCTTTGATGTACCTCAAGATCCTTTTCAGAAGATTGAAATCTGAGACCGTTGGCATATGCATCTTTTAGCAGACGTAGTTCACAACAAACTGTATATCTGGTCTAGTTAAGATAAGATATTGGAGTTTACCTGCTAGGCTGCGGAAGTATGTGGGATTTGAGAATGGTTCTTGCTGATCTGGGACACGATCAAGTTGAAGTGGTAAGGGAGTTGGCATAGGAGAGCATTGCTCCATCGATGCAACCACTAGTAAGTCCTCCGCATATTTCTGTTGCGAGAGAAACAAACCATCTTCATGTTTTTGAACCTGAATTCCCAGAAAGTAGCTTAGTTGACCCAGATTTTTCATGCGAAACTGTTTATTGATTTCTGCAAGCAAGCGAGTCAAAGTAGCTGAATTGTTTCCCGTAAGCACCATATCATCTACGTATAGGAGAAGCATAATGATGTCTTTCCCATGAGCATATACGAATAAAGAAGGATCTGGATGACTGCAAATGAATCCAAACTCCAGAAGAAAGTTACTGAATTTGTCAAACCAAGCTCACGGTGACTGTTTTAAACCATATAGAGACTTGTGAAGATGACAAACGTGATTCGGCTTTGTTGGATCAACAAATCCAGCAGGCTGCTTCATGTAAACTGTTTCAGTGAGATCACCATGAAGGAATGCATTCTTGACATCCATTTGCTTCAATTCCCAATTCATAATTGTAGCTATATGAAGGACCGTTCTCACAGTAGCTGAACAAACCAGTAGGCTGTAAGTTTCCAAATATTATATCCCTTCTCCTTGATTAAATCCTTTTGCGACTAAACGAGCTTTGAGTTTATCAAGAGTGCCATCAGCATTTAGCTTGGTACGAAAAACCCATCTGTTACCAAGGACATGCATATCTGGTGTGTAAGGAACGAGAGTCCAGGTACGCGTTTCTTCACAATTGTCTATCTCTTCCCCCCATAGCACCGTTCCATCCCGGATGCTTTAGTGCCTCTGTTACTGTTCTTGGCTCAGGGTTAGAAGTTTTATGTGTGAGAAGCGCATACCTCTTGTTTGGCTTAATAATTCCAGACTTTGCTCTTGTTACCATATGATGACTTATCGTACCAGTTGATGCAGGCTGAGCCGAAGCTGGAGCTTGAGATACTTGAGACGTATCCGACGTAGATGGTGAAGGAAGTGAGCTGTCACCACTGTTTCCAGAATTTGTGTGTGGCGTATGTACATAACTCTCTTCCACCACACCAGTAGACACATTTAGTTGATCCACCGTTGGTGTTGGTGGTGATCCTTGTAAAGGAGGAAAATCTGAATCGGTAAACAAAGATTGCTGCTGAGGGAAAATTGCAGGAGATTGAGAAACTGCAGGGAGAGGTGCATGTTTCACAGTAGGCACAAAATTGCTGTTTTGCTGATCTTTACCAACAGAAGTCTGAAAACTTTGTTGCCACGCTGTGAGCAAAGGAGTAGGTCCTTTCCGTTGCAGCTTTTGATAAATGCATGTATAGGGAAATTCAGATTCATCAAAGATGACATGCCTCCTTATGTAAACTCAGCCTGTGGGAGGATATAGGCATCTGTAACCTTTATATTTTTCATTGTACCCAAGGAAAACACACTTGAGTGATCTAGGATCAAATTTGTTTGAAGCATAGTCACGCAATGTGGGAAAGCAGGAGCAACCAAACGTTCTGAGTGTTGTATAGTCTGGAGCTTTTCCATAAGCTTTCTCATAAGGGGATACTGAATTTTCCAGAGCTGATGTAGGGAGAAGATTACTCAGAAAGTTGGCGGTGAAGAACGATTCAACCCAATACTTTTGTGGAAGCTTACTCTGAAACAACATAGAAAGACCTAGTTCAGTGAGATGTCAATGCTTTCTCTCAGCCAAACCATTCTGTTGAGGAGTGTATGGACACGAAATATATTGTTGTATACCACTGTCTTGCAAGTGTTAAAGGAATTTTGAATTGGTGAACTCTCCTCCTCCATCACATTGAAAAGTTCTAATTTTGCAATCAAACTGAGTTTCGACCAATTTTTGGAACACCAGAAAGATTGCAAAGAAATCTGATTTCATTTTTAATGGATAAAACCAGCTCAAGCGAGAGAAATTATCAATAAAAATGACATAATATCTGAACCCTTGTACAGAAATCATTGGAGAAGGACCCCACAAATCGCAGTGTATCCTCTCAAGTAGTCTAGATGCAGTAAAAGTAGAAGCAGAAAAAGGAAGTCTTGCGCTTTTCCCTAGCTGACAAGCTTCACACACCGACTTGGTAATTTTGTTGATGCAGATAGAGTTGGTTTTGGAAAGATGTTGGAGGACTTGAGAGTTAGGGTGTCCAAGATGCCTATGCCATACTTCATCACTTGTGGAGTGCTTCCGAGTGGAATAGTGAGTTTGTAACCGAGGTTCCTCCAGGCAATACAATCCATCATGGGTGCTTCCCATTACCAATAGCTTCTTTGTTGCCTTATCATTGATATGCACACCATCACAGTCAAATTCAAAAGAGCAGGGATAATCTTTTGTGAGCTTAGAGACAGACAAAAGAGACTTTGCAATATCAGGACATACTAAAACTTCTTTAAGCGGTATATTACCTGATGTCGAAGCTATGCTAGCAGAACCTGTGTGTGTGATGGGGAGAAAATTACCATCCGCAATCATCACTGTGTCAGAACCAAGATACGGCTGTGACTGTTGTAGAGACTGATTATTGTTGGTGATATGGGCAGAAGCACCTGTGTCAGGAAACCACTCTTGGTCGTTCTGATCTGAGACATCCGTGATGCGCATTGCTGCGAGAGCCACTGGTGGCTCCTCGTATTGATAGATGTTGTTGAACCTGTGCCAACACTTGAGTGCAGGATGACCAGTTTTACGGCAGATTTGACAAATAAGACCACTGTTTCCACCGTTGTTGTTGGAAATCTGCTGGTGAAAGCCTCTACCTTGAGTGGAGAATGATCCTCTACCACGGTTACCCGAACGACCGTAGGAGTTTCCTCGGCCTCTGTTCTGAAAAGGATAACCATCAGATCTGGTGGTGTTGAACGCTATATGAGGAGAGACAGAAGGTTCAACATAATAGTTTTGTTGACGGTCATCATAGTCAATGAGTTTTGGAACGATGTCTTCAAAAGATGGTTGAGGAAAGGTGTCGAGTGAGCTTTCTATGCTCGTTTTGATGGGCTCATACTCCTTTCCCAACCCATATAGGGCAGCAAAAACCTTCATTTTCTCACTGACCGGATAGCCAGCAGAGTTTAGTTGCTCGCTGAGAGGCTTAACCTCCTTTAAGAAATCCACCATGGGTTTGTCTTTCTTGGTTAAAGTGTTGAGCTTTCGCTGGAGCTCGAATAGCCTTGAAGACGAAACTCTAGTGAAATGCTTTGCAAGAGTCAGCCAAATATCTTGTGAGGTTTGACAGCTGACAACCACGCCGAGCAGATCTTCAGGAAAGGAGCCGCGGAGCCACGCCTGGATGACATGGTCTATACGAAACCATGTGTGAAAGTCTGGATTTGGCATTTCTGAGGATGTGTTGTTGATGCCTGGAACGACAATGACGCTCGGAGGTGGAGGATAACTTCCTGTAACGAAACCGAAGAAGCCTTGGCCAGAGAGAAAGGTCTCAAATTGAGACTTCCAAAGAGCATAGTTACGCTCAGTGAGCGTGACTGTAACACAATTTGTGATACTGAGAGACGGAATAGAAATAGGAAGCAGGTCCATGGATCTATTTTCCATGTGCTCTGATACCATGATAGCAAAATAGAATAGAGATGAAGATGATGAATATTCTGATTTTTAATTCATTCTTTTTTAATCGATTACAGAGACTTAGAGATTCTATTTATACACAAACGATAAAACCCTAGACTCATAGACAGATGGCAAGATCATACTTCACAGTATGAATCAAGGGCTGCAAATTGGTTTGTCAGCTTAACATTAAATGCTTTCACCGTACAGTCTGGCTTGAAGACCACACTCTGCTTTCCTTCTGTTTTGTCGTTGAGTGTGAGAGGAGAAGATGACCGTTGTGCACAAATGGACTTTGCTTTGTTGTTTGTTTGGCCCATTTGATCATTTCCTTTTGGCCCATTACTCGAAGTGATATCGTTTTGAGTTGCAGAACTATTCTTCGGCAATGACTCTGTTTCGAGAATTGCTGTTTTGCTAATAATAATAACTCAATTTTTTTTTTTTTTATAAACCCTATCGGCTGATCCGGTCAGCGTAGAAACGCACCGAAGTGCTATAACTCAATATTTTTAAAAATGTATTGTAACAATCCTAATTCCAACAACTTGCAAACTCGAATCTCATCTCACTACTTATTCATCATACTTAATTCAAGAAATTGAAACCAACATAGCATACTTATCATTATCACCTCGATAGTTTATTAGATATATGGTATATGGACGTGCTAATTATCGTCACAATAATATATCTCACTATCTTATAGTCTTATACAATCTCTCAAAAAAAAAACAATTAATGGTTAGATGTAAGACTGATTATAAAATGGTCATAGTGGATAGGATCGATCCTTCGTTTGGTGGGTGGGGAACGAATCAGATCCATATTAGAGAATTAACTGTTTAAAAACTGAAAATAAATTAGGTTAAACAATATTTTAATAAGACAATTAAAGGAGGTAATCAAGATCTTGATACTTAGCAACGAGGAGTACGGCAAGGAGAGGGACAAATTAAAGGCTGAAACAGAAGAGTTGGTTTCTCTCTCTCTTCTTTTGTCTCGATGCGTTACGTGACAACCACATCACCTCTTCTTTTATTTTACATATACTTTCTACGCAATCACATGCAATTCTTCTGTTTTCAATTCATTATTTCGTCCTTTTCCTTTCCAACAACTATTTCTATTCTTTTTTTTTAAAACCTGTTTACACTTTTTTTAAACAAACTGAAGTTGTTGAATCATTGTTTATCTCAGAAGAAAAGACAGAAATGTTGATTTTTATTTACTGTTTACCGTTTACTTTTGGAGTTTTCGTCTTGTTCATAGATATGTCGACGAATAAAACAGTGTAAAGAATTTCGTACACATTGATAATTTTGAAAAAAAAGGGTTCATAGATCTTATGAGTGACGTAAAGGTAGCAAAGACATAAAATTTGAAAACATTTTTGTTATCGTGATATTATTTTGTACGTCTCTCCCGCTCTCCGAATATATATTCAAGAAAGAGAAAATAAAAAGTTATGTTTTGAAAAAGAAATTTCGTAAAAATAATACTTTTTTAGTCATGATATCAAATAGTTATTTGTAATTTTTGTTGATTTGTTTTCTTCTTTAGAATCTGAGTCAACCCAAAGATTTTCCAAGCCGAATCGAAATGTCCACATTTAAAATTCACTGAAAAACAATAATTGAATATGATGATTTCAGATTGAAAACGATTTTTAAACTTTCTTATACGTTTTGGTTACTAAAACTAGACGGATTTTATTTAAATTAAAAAACAACAGAAAGTATATTATTGAGATTATAAGCAATGAAAAATGTTGTAAGTGAAATTATAAGATCTATAATTACATTAAATATTAAATATTAACTTTTAAATCTAAATAAAAATATTTTCAATCAGATATAAGAAGTGGTATAATTTTATTTAGAGCTGTCGACTGTTGTCGTATTTGATATATTTCCTTATGACAGCTACATATCATGTAATTTTTGATTTATATATGACTTTTCTAATGTCAAATTTGGTGTGGTTTTTAGCTATTTCTCATATACGATGATGAACGACCATAACGCTGGATTACGGTTTTGTAATGTAGTATAATTTCCCATATGCGATGATGACCCACGCTTATGATTTACAAATTACAATTATAGTTTGAAAGAAAAGTTTTCATTGGATGCTTCGAACGTTGAACTAAAATAAATTAATAATAAAGAACTAAAATACTCGTAAGCGTCGATGTTCTGTCTTCTTCTGCTTGCTCATGTTCGATTGAGTTCAGATATTTAAATACATATGCATACCATCCACGTCTATATTTTAATATATTTTCAAGCAAAATATCCGCGGCAACAGATTTTGAATTCACGTTCATATGAAAACAATCGCATTAATTTCAAGCGGGTTTTTTCATAAACACGTATATATAATTACGGACACGTTCATGTAGTAGTATATTTTTACATTTTTAGTCTAGTAATTGCCGAAAAGTTTGGATCTACTCTACAAAAGAAAGAACTGATATCGTCTAAGGTTTAATTAACAAATGCGGCAGTCTAGCCCTATTATACACAGTTTTGACCAAAGTATTATCAATTATGCAAGTGGCAAGAATGAATAAGCTCAATTCATATATATATAGCAAATTCATTTTTAGAAGATAAATAAAGAATACGTGGTCGTTTGCAACATGTACGAAAGATGTATATGTGATATGTCAGTTTCTCGCATGTAAACTTCAAAAAAAAAACAAAAAAAAAAGGTTGTCGCATGTTAATTATGATAGGGATGATACGTTGAGAAATTTGGCGAATCAGCATGTATTTGTGCAACTCGGATTCGAAAACCTATTATCCGATATCCGACTGCATAGGTCATATATAGTTTCTATAAACAATTTACCTTTCATAATAAAAGATTTTGTTTGTGTAAACCATTCACCATAAGAAATTTGGTAAAAAAATAAAATTTAAAAGGGGTAAAAAAGAATTAAAAAAGGGTAAAACTAACATTCACCATTCAAGAATCAAGACCAACGTAAAATGAAACCTCTCTAGCTTCTGACTTCAATATCTTCTTTCTTGCTTGGTCAAAAAAAATATCTTCTTGCTTCCAATGAATTTTTGCAGTTAAATTAGTGATTTCAACGTAAGAGAGTAAACCCTTTAGTAAATTAAAAAAAAAAACGTAAGAGAGTAATAAAAACTTGAATTACAACGTATTTATGATTGTATAGGATATTTTTCTTAATGTTTGAATCTGCTATATGCTCTATATGATTTTTTTATATATATATACTAGGAGAGAACCCGCGCGATGCGCGGATTTTATTTTAATTTAAGTTTTTAAAAATATATTTTATATTTATATTTTGATTATTGATTTTATATTTTTTTTTAAAAATATTATTTTCTACTTTATTTTTTGATGATGTGTATAATCTCTTTCATACATTATTTCATGAATGTTTATTTATTCTTCAATTTTCATACTATTTTCATTTGTCTAAATCTTAATATTATGATATTATTATTTTTTTTTCAATTTATTATTTTGAAGCTTTTTTGTATATCTTTCATTGAATCCATATATTTTTTTCATTTTTTAAAATTTTGTATATTTTTGTATCCATTTTTCTTATTTTCTATTTTTTTATATAATTTGCTATCTTCTCGATTTTTATTGATTTTATTGTTTTGTTTTATGATATTATAGGTCGGAATTACCTTTTTAATTTATTCAATATCATTAAAAAATTTCGATTTGTGTTCGCGTAGACAGCGGTCGCGACCAAGGGGTCATAGGTGCAATGGTTTCTTAATGAAGAATCAAATCATAATTTTTGCATCTTCTTATCTTCTCGATTTTTATTGAATATTTTGTTGTGTCTTACGATTTATATGTTGTAATTAACTTTTTAATTTATTCAATATCATAATTTTTTTTCAGTTGTATCAAAGTTAATTATCCTAATTTATTTGCAAATAAGTATAAAACAACATAAAAAATAGAATGATATATATATAATTATGTATTATATAAGATTTATATATATGTATTTTTTTAAATTAAATTTGAATTTCACCTACTTACAATATTTTTTAAATAGTTGAATTCAAATTTCATAGTTTTTATGTATAGCTAATTATACATATGTTAATTTTTATTTATGTTGCATGATGTTTAAAAAAAATAATAATTAACTGCTTATATATTTTATACAAGTGGAAAAATAATGTTATGATTGACTAATAAGAAGAAACTGTTGTGACATCTTATAAAGAGTCTCATTCATCTGTTATATAGTAGATGATGATTTGTGATTTATAAATGTGTTATTTGTTTATTTTTTTCAATGATTTTTTTTGTTGTTGAATATGTTATTTTATTATTTTTTATACCGTAATAATAGATATTTTATTATATACATAACAGTTGACACAATTTAATCTGAAAGAATAAGAATGTTAAAATTGAAATTGTTTATAATTATGTTTAGTCTATATCTTTTTATCATATATAGTTGGATGCGTTTAAATTAGTAATTAACATGATCGCGACACGTGGTAAGTGAATTGGTTAGATTTCGACATGTGTTGCAATTTGAATATATTATATAGTTAAAATTAAATTTAATGAGTAGTTAGATTTTAATAAATAAATGAGTGTTAGTATGTTATCGATTATGAAAAAAAAAAAAATTAGCTGACTTCATTGTAAGAAAAGATAAGCTAAAACACTAATCCTTTAAAAAAATATAACTTGAATGCTTTTTTTTGGGTTTTGTGAATAAGATTTTATTTGTCATTAATTACAATAGATATTGTATATAATTTAATGATTTGATAACTTATAGGTGGTGTTTATTTGAAGTTTTTTTTTTTAATTCTATAATGTATCCTTTTGATTTATTTTGTTATGTTATTTTCGAAGTTGTAATGTATATTAGAACACCATAGTTTTTTTTACGCCTTTTACTATTATTATAGTAATTTTCGCAAAATTTGAGAAGGAGTACTTATGACATAATGGATAAGACTGTTGATTTTCATTGAGAAGATTTTGGGATCGAATCCCCTTAGATGTGATTTAAAAGTATTTTGTTTGGTTCGCATTTAATGCCAAATGAAACAAAATTTAATAGGTACTAAAATTTTAAAATTTTTTCTTAAATAAACTGAAACTCACATGAGCAAAATGTGAAAAGAATAAAAACGGCCAGAGTTCTTTCATTTTCTTCCACAACTTGTTTAATTCCCACTAACTCATAAAGTTAAAGACTCGTATTTATAGCTTATGTTTCTTTCTTTAGTCCGGAATTTTTAAACTTTAATAAATGAGTTTTATCTCTATACCTTATATTAATTTTGGTTAATTTCAACTTATTGAGATTTTGATCGATTTTGATACATGATTGCAATTCGATATCACTATGAAAAATATTATAAATCAATATTAGATCACACATCTAAAAAAAATTTACGGGGATCTGCACATCCTCTCTGAGGCGTATATGAAACGATATTCATCAAACTTGTTGGATGATGCAAAAATTATGATTTGACTTTTCACTAAGAATGAATTCTTGTGTTTGAAAATTGATGAATGACAAATAGTACCCCTTGTATCTATTTCATCTATGCGGACTTTTTGCCTATCCCACAAGTATGTGTACAGCTTGATAAATTGAAAGGGTTATTTTTTGGAGAAATTAAAGAAATTAAGGTGTAAAATATATTTACCATTTAACTAATTATGAATGGATTAATACTAACATGAATGTAATAAATTTAAATTTGTTATTTCACTAATCAGAAATTTGGAATTTTGACTCACATCAGAAATTCAAATTTGAAGTCTAAATTTACATATAAAATATTTAAAACTATCAATGGTATCTGCTTCTAATTTAATGTGTAGAAAATTGCATAAAAAGAGCGAATATCACATATTTTTAGAGAGAATAGCCAAGAAGTATCCATGGTCTAATGGTTAAAATGATTGACTTTTAATGAAAAGATTGTGGGTTCGAGTCTTGGTGGATGCAAAACAAATTTCTAAAAGTTAAATAAAATTAATTTTTAAAAATTAAATAAAAAAATGACAGGTGGCACTCTCTCACGTGCTGACGTGGCATCACCAGGAGAGTGCCTTTGTGCTTTTATATAGTAGATTTTTTTTTGAAATGTTGAATTATATTTGCAACCAAGAAAGTCTGTTTACAATGAAATACAACTATTATGAATTGTGGTTGAAAGAATAAAAAATTTAAAGAATTGAATGAATCGACGAAACTAGAAACGGTAGAAGGCTAGCAAAGATTGGGTGTCTCGCTCATGGATGATTCTAGCAAACGATATGCTCTAGATGATTTTCTACAGCATATAATATTTAATCAAGTCCAAAGAATAGCTTTAGAAAATTAAATGCAAACAATATTCAATGGAGTATGTTTTTTTAATCTATTGTCTAAAATGAACCTAATAAGCACCTACCGTTTGTTGACAAAAAAGAAGAAGTACCTAACGTCTACATATGCATGCAACAAACTAAATAGTGGACAATATACGTAAGATCAAATTCGAATCGTGAAAATCGTATTAATTTATCTTTCGTTAATAATAGGCCGATATTCTTATAAATAAAGTCAAAGGCCAAAAAAATATCATTACAATATTCTGCGTAGGTGTGACGCATGGTGTAGAACACGCTCGAAGGAAAATGTAATATAAATTAAGTGTCCTAACTCATTTAGAAAAGTCTTAAGCAAATGTTTGTTTTGATCCAATTATTGATTTATCTTGAGCTAATTAAAGTGATCTAATGAGACAAACACAGTAGCGAACGTCTTAATTTGACTGTAGTGGGAATTTTGTTTTAAATGTAATATAGGAAGAAGATTAGGAATAGAAAGTCCAAAGCTAATCTCAAAATCTGGCATAATACACACAACTGACTAATGTTCGTTGACAACCCAAAAAAAAAACTGACTACTATTTCATGACCTTGAATTTTTTTTTCCACGCTTTGTTTGAATATTTTTTTTCTCTTTTCTTTTTATAAATAAAGATCTTTAATCAAAAATTCAAATTGATTTCCAGAGTTCGTAAAAAATGGTTATTTTTATCATTTAAATTTCTGTAATGACCATCTATACTATTAAAATAGTAGTGTGATGATTATAATCCTGTTCTTTCAAATTTAAAGTAAAGTTTTCAACTATCAAATTATCATAAGTTAGTTTTAATTAAAGTAAAAAGATGTAAAAGAGATCAACAATCTTATCAAGCTGTATACTATATATCTCATATATAAGATTTGAATTATCACATTGCTATTTTAATTATGCATAATGATGTAAATCCATATATTATATAGTATAATGATTTGTAGTAATGTAATTAATCCAAATTAATTAAAAAACTCGCATAATGCAAATTGTCGGTTCAATAAATATTGATATTTAGTTTAATTTTTATAAACAGATTTATATCACTAATTATAAACTACCATCACTTTATCAAACTTTACTCTCTTGTAACATAACTATAAATAACTAATAAACATTTTATATTAATTTTCATTAGCCTACTTTGCATTCCAAATAAGTTTTAAATTTTTGATTAAAAACATTTATTTAGAAAATTTAGATATATGTGAAAAAAAGTAACAGAGAACATTCACTTGGAATTTTTTAATTTTTTTTTTCATTCAGATATTAGAGAAGTAGTAACATAATTTACCAGATGTTAAAAAAAAAAAAGAACATACTATATGATTACCATCACCATTCTATCAGTTTTATCTTTTTAGGCCTTTTCAGTTTGAACCGTACAATCCCAAAAAATGGAAAACAGAGATATGTGGGGGCCAAAAACAGAAAAATAATAAAAACTTTTTAAAATTTTTTACATTGATTTAAAAAATAAATTAAAACAGATCGGAAAATTCGCTAAAAAGAAGACTCGGAGACTGAGAGAGGACCGGACCTTCGTGCATGGGCAACAGAACATTTATACAAGAAGAATTTCTCCGATTGAAGCAACAACGAAGACTAATCATCATCCTTTGCTCAATCTAGTGTTTCCTTCTTCTTCTTCTCCTTCTTTCTTCTTCTTCTTCTTATTCTTCTCGAGCTTTCAGGGAGATTCCAAGGTCCATCTCGGTGAGTATTCTGCGAATCGAGTCGATTATCGGAGTACTTTCCTTCTGAATTTGATTGGTTTGTTTCTCGAAATCTATCGTACTGTAGTCTCGTAAAGTCATTTTTCTGTGACTTGAGCTCGAGATTTCTTAGTTCCTCCGTAGAATTCTTACTTAATTTCAATGATTTTGTTCGCTTTCTCTATGAGCTATTTCGTTAGTTTTGCTATAATTCGCCTGAGACTTTTGTATTGAGTGCTGGGTGGAGTTGCAATGCGCTCATGATTTGTGTATTTTGGTGGTCAATCTCTAGAAAAAAAATTGGATTTTCCATGTTTGAAATTGAAACCACTGTTTAGCTTTACTGTTTGAACCTAATTTTGGTTGAATCTGAATTTGAAGCCGTGGAAGCTTTGAAAGGGATGGGTTAATTTGTGAATGCCAGCTCCAGGAGAATCTGTCATTTTCAGCACATTGTGTGGAAAATTATGACTAAGCATCTGAAGATTTCTGCCAAAATAGAAAGGAATAAGAATCTATGACCGATCTGAGTTTTGAAGCATGGAAACTCCACGAAATCCTCGTGGATTGGCGTCTCTCTAATGCGACTCAAGAGTTTTGGTAAGGCATCAAATGTAAAGCTGGATACAGTGTTCTAAAAATCACCAGGTGCTTGTCAAGATGGAAACGAGGTGTGTGTTTTCTTCTTTTCAACAGATCTTCAGCATTTGATTTTTCTCTTTTTTTTTTTTGTTTGGTTAGATTTCTTAGATCTGGAGTGTACTTTGTGTGTTTCCTCAGGCCTGGAGAGAGAGAATTCTCAAATGGCGATGTTTATTCTGGTCAACTCAAAGGAACACTTCCTCATGGGAAGGGAAAGTATGCATGGTCCGATGGAATCGTCTACGAGGGTGATTGGGAAGAAGGGAAGATATCAGGGAAAGGGAAGCTTATGTGGTTGTCTGGAGCTAAATACGAAGGGGATTTCTCTGGAGGATACCTTCACGGCTTCGGCACCATGACTTCCCCCGACGGATCTGTATACAGTGGAGCATGGAGAATGAATGTGCGGCACGGTCTAGGAAGGAAAGAGTACTGTAACTCAGATTCATATGATGGCTCATGGAAAGAAGGATTACAAGATGGCAGTGGTAGTTATACTTGGACTAATGGTAATAGGTTCCTTGGGAACTGGAAAAAGGGTAAAATGTCTGGGAGAGGGGTTATGAGCTGGGCAAATGGTGATCTCTTTAACGGGTTTTGGCTGAATGGTCTTAGACATGGCTCTGGAGTTTATAAGTATGCTGATGGCGGTTTTTATTTCGGGACCTGGTCAGGTGGCCTAAAAGATGGGAGTGGAGTGTTTTATCCTGCTGGGAGTAAACACCCGTCTCTGAAGAAGTGGCATCGGTCTTTTGGTTACGATGACACCGGAAACTTCGTCCTCTCTCATGATTCATCGATAAACCGTGAGGAAATACGGGCTTCGAAAGCTCTGTCACGAAGTCTCTCTGAGATAACCACAACAAGTGGACTGACGAGAAACTCGGGTAGAATGTCGGAGAGGTTTCTTGATGAAAATTGGACCACCAGTGATCCTCCTAGAGATTTTATGCATCATGGGCCCTCATCAAAGTCTGCACGGTCTGTAGAATCTGGTCTAGGCGAGGCACGCGACAAGAACCCTATCGTTTTTGAAAGGGAATACATGCAAGGAGTTTTGATTAAAGAGCGAATTATGAGTTCTATTGACATGTCACACAGGGCTAGACCTCTGGATCGTACTAAAGAAATCGCGATTAGCACTTGTGTGTCCTTTCTGGGGGGAAAATGGAACTATTATCTAATGCTTAATCTCCAACTCGGTATCAGGTAAACAAGATCGAGACACATTTCATTTATCTTTGTGGAAGATTATGAACAACATATCAGTTGTAGCCTAAAACACATAGTTATTTCTGCACACTATAACTTGATAAACGAGTCATACCAGAACACAAACAGTTAAACAATGCTTGTACTAGATATTCCTCTTACACAACATAACATTTGAAGTTCACAGGTATACTGTTGGGAAAATCACGCCAGTGCCTCGGCGGGAAGTTCGTGCTTCTGACTTTAGTGAAAGAGCCAGAATCATGATGTTCTTCCCTAGAGACGGTTCCCAGTATACGCCTCCACATAAGTCCATTGATTTCGATTGGAAAGATTATTGCCCAATGGTTTTCAGGTAAGCCTGTTTTCTTTCCGCCATATACCAAAAAGCTTAGAATCAACAAAAACAATAGCATAACAGGTTTCTATCAATACATCTATAAATTCTGAGAAACTGGACATCAATTTGAAATACTTTTGTTAAAGATGAACTTCACAGTGTTTGCCAGGTCTCTGAATTACCGATCTTTATTGGATCGTTTTTTTCCCTTAAGGATATCGTCATGGTCATGGCTTTTCTGATATCTGTTAACCAAAAAATGGGTAATAATGTTAAAAGGAATAATCATAAGTCATAACCATTTATAAATCGTTTAAATTAGTTAAAACAATAATTTCTGCGGGATGATGCTTTTTTCAACATCGTAAACTCCTACTCTTTGGCAGTTTCTGAGGCATTTGTAAATTACGAGGTTATATTACTCATTGTGTACTCAAGATTACATGTTCTTCAAATTATTTAATATGCATGTTTTTCAATGGCATTTCATAGGAATTTGAGGGAGATGTTCAAACTAGATGCTGCAGACTACATGATGTCTATCTGTGGTGATGATGGTCTGAGGGAAATTTCATCCCCTGGGAAAAGTGGCAGTATCTTCTACCTTTCTCACGACGACAGATTTGTGATAAAGACATTAAAAAGATCTGAGTTGAAGGTTTGATTTAACTTAAACCAAGCTCTTATCTTTTTCCTGCTTGACCTTATGCATAATAGTGTTTTCGGGATAATGTAAGGCCTTCTTAATTTCTGGTTATGGGAGCTGATTCTTGGTCCTTTTGGTTTTTCTTGTTTCCCTTTTGAGGATGCTTATATCTTCTACAGATAGTCGGGTCTTTGTCTTTACTTGTATATATTTTTCTTAATATATAACGGGATCTTTAATTTATAACGTAGAGTAACATCTCGATCGGTGGTATATATATTGTGACTGAGAGCATCCTCTCTTTTCTTGTAGGTTCTACTCAGGATGTTGCCTAGGTACTATGAACATGTAGGGGACCATGAAAATACGCTCATAACGAAATTTTTTGGAGTTCACAGATTAAAACTCAAGTGGGGTAAAAAGGTAAGAACTTGTCTGATCTCTTCTATATCTTAGATTCATTATATTCCATTTCTTTTAGCATGAGCGTTGTGATTCTCTGATAGGTACGCTTTGTGGTCATGGGGAATATGTTTTGCACAGAGTTAAAGATTCATCGCCGCTATGACCTTAAGGGCTCTACTCAAGGGAGATTTACAGAAAAGAATAAAATCAGAGAAAAGACTACCATGAAAGATCTTGATCTGGCTTATGAATTTCATATGGACAAGCTGCTGCGAGAGGCTCTCTTCAAGTGAGTTCTCTACTCAATCTTTTAATAATCGTTTCCATCCTCGATGAAAGATAGGCTATACATGTCAGCTGAATGATACATTTTAGTCATTTTTGCTACGGAACCTCTAGGTTTATGTGCCATGTGAGTTTTCCAGATAAGTATGCTTGCTGCAACCGGTTACTTTCTGGGAACATCTCATGATCACATCTCATCCGTCACAACTTTCTAGCACTAGTCTTATTGCCTGTTGAAAATGCGCGGGATGTCGTGTTGATATTTATGTTTTTCTTCCTTTTGGAAGGCTTATCTATATAGTAAAAGTAGATCTTTTTCAGGAGAGTAAGTTCTCATTGTTGCTTAAACTTATTAAATCCATTTCTACAAGACCTTCCTGATATTTAGAGAAGTAAAACACTTAATAATTTCTCCGTACCTAGACATAACAGAACCCTTGAATCCTATAATTTTGTAAATGCTTTTATTATAAATAGTTAAGATGATAGAAAAATTAGCTGCAGAGGAGAGGTTATACCAAATTTCTTACTTTCACTGCTTTCTCCACATATCCCTTTAGAAATAAGATGTATGCTCATCTCTGCCTAGCTTTAAGTTTAGTTCTGCTAGTGAATTATTTGTTTGATGCTTCTCCTGTGTTCCATTAACGTAATACTCCTAATTGCTGTAGTTTTGCATTTGTGTTTGTCTAATCTTTGTGGAACCTCTTTGTTTCCAAAATGGCAGGCAAATTTTGTTAGACTGCTCGTTCTTGGAATCACTGCAAATAATCGATTACAGTCTTCTGTTGGGATTACATTTTAGAGCTCCCGATCAACTTCATGATATCCTGGAGCCTCCCAATGAAATGTCAGATCAAGAAAGTGATAGTGTTGCTTCTGTTGAAGGTAGGCCTCAATGTTTTAAAAAGATTATCTTTTGTCCAGCGTAGATACTAGATACACTCACTAAGATAAACCAGGCGGCGATCAGTTTTTTACTGCTCGGTATATGATATAGTTCTAGTGCTCACACGTAGAACTATACAACCATCCAAGCTCGTAGTCAGTAGTATCGCTTACTTGTTTCTTTTTTGTTGTGTTTCCAACAGTCGGTGTGCCTCGTGAGCCCTCGATTCCTCCAAAAGGGTTGTTATTGGTTACTCACGAACCCAATTCCGTTAATACCGCCCCGGGTCCTCACATCAGAGGAAGCACACTACGAGCGTTCTCCGTCGGCGAGCAAGAAGTTGATCTCATTCTACCTGGAACTGCAAGGTCAGTCACTTCCCATTGCTTCATCACATCAAAAGCCGAAGTGGAAATTGATCTTCTCTTTATTAATTTGACCCGAAAACCATACCTTTTGGAATCAAAATTCAGGCTCCGGGTACAGTTAGGAGTGAACATGCCGGCTCAAGCCCACCACAAAATCCGTCAAGACGAGGAGGAAGCGGTGGAGCTCTTTGAAGTATATGATGTGGTCGTGTACATGGGCATCATCGACATCCTGCAAGAGTACAACATGAAGAAGAGAATGGAACATACTTGCAAATCAATGCAGTATGATCCGATGACGATTTCAGCCATCGAGCCAACGCTCTACTCTAAACGGTTCACCGATTTCCTCCTCAAGGTATTTCCTGAAAAAGCATAGAGAGAGAGAGAGAGAGAGAGATCAACGGACCATACGTCGATCTTGTTACCTTTAGGTGTAATGGTTCATGAATTGACTCCGGTCGATATTCTTTCTTACTGTTCATAAGCCATAAAAAAGGCTGAGGGATTTGGCTCGTAACGTTCTTCGTCCTTATTGTACACTAACATTTAGGATTCTTATACTTCAACAAGTTTTCTTCGTATTATTTTTTATGAATAGATCTGTGCCACACACTCAATGTGCCTTACCATTGAGCTATTGTTAGGTTGGGTTGAGGATATATATTTGTACTAATATTTTCGAAATAAATTGAAGTTACAAAATGGAATAATCTTTGTGTGTTTATTAACTTAAACCGGACATGATGCATAAAAGAATGTCATATAATCATAAAATGGTATCATTATTCCAAACCCAAAAATGGTATCATTATTCCGAACCCAAAATCCCTAAAAAAAGAAATACACCTCTAGCTTAAACCTGACAATGATGCATAAAAGAACAGTCATATAATCAAAATGGACCATCCATGAACTCAGCAAAAAACTCATCAAGATCCACATCATCATTCACTACCAAACTTTCAGAACCAGAAGCAGCTGCAAATTTGGGAATTTGATTCGTCGTCTCTTCGTTATTGTTCGTCTCTGTGTTCCAAAGCTGATCAAGAGCCTCATCCTCCTTTTGAAACCCTAAACCTACATCTATTTGCTTACCCTTCACGGCATCAAGTCGGAGCCTCAGATTGTTCAACATCCTCGTAATCGCTTCAGCCGCATCCTTCAACTCGTCTACGTTCTCTGATCTGTCAAGACCTTCGTCTTCCCACCAAAACCCTAATCCTGACTTTGTCGGAAGAGGCCACTGATCGTTGAGCAGAGAGGAGACAACGTGGTCCACAGAGGAATGACCAAAGGAGTAGAAAGAAGCGTGAGAATTGGAAGAAGGAGGGGTCGCTAAGATTGCGATTTGAGTCGTGGGAGAGAGAAGACAGAGCTTAGAGGCTTTGCGGAAGAGACCGTCACGTCGTTTACTAAAATACACCGATTTTACTGATTTATTTTCGACATTCTCAATCTTTATTGAGCGTTTTAAGCCTCTCATATTGTTATCGTTTTGAAAGAGAATCACGCAGAGTCAGAGATTGTTTGCATGATCTCTCTTTCTCTCAACTTTTTTGTTTTTTTTTGGGTGTGTGTGTGTGTGTGTTCTATTGATTGTATTTTATATTCAGAAAATTACCCTAAATTGGATGTGTCTGAATTACCATTTTAACTACTTTTTACTTTTTAGTATACACGAAAATCTTTTCTTTTTCCTTTTTAAATTGACTGATTTATTTCCTTTTTGGAAATTCAAAACCCGGAGAAAAAAGGTAAAAAAATAAACATGTTTTTTTGTCTTGGTTCAATTTCCGGACTAAAGACTAGAATATTTTTTGTTTGGGGTAACCATGAACTTCGTCTATTACTCTGTGGATGTTCGAAATTTTCGCATTTGTCAAAACCCTAACCTTCGAGACGGTTCCTTGCGCACGAAGCAGTAATCCAATCGTCTCTTTACTCCTCTGTTTGTTGAGTGGCTACGACGTGACGATGGACAAATGAGTCGTTAAGATGGATATTTGAGCGGCGTAGTCTTCGCCGAAGATTATAAAATTGTTCGCGGTGGAAGACGTTTAGGGGTCGTGATCGTGAATTGAGATCATTTTGATTGAACAGTGGGGAAAATGACGTGCACGTGACTTGGGGCATGGGTTAATTAACTTTATGCAAAAAAAATGATTTAAATTTGGGGGCTAATCTTACTACTTTAGTCCCACATCGGTTAATTAAGAATACTTTTTTTGTTTAGTTATAGAAAAGAAACTAAGAATACAAATTCCAGTTTGAGTTACTGATTTTTTTTCTTTCTTTCAGTATTTCATTTAGAGCCAAATGCAAAGGATAACTTGGGTCGAGATTTGTTCTTACCAAAGCCTCTTCTTTTTGTCGTTGCAGCTCCTCGAGCTCTCGATACCGTTCCTCCTCTTTCCTCTGCCTCTCCATCGCTTCTTTTCTCTGAGCTTCTTCCACTTTCATTCGGTTCTCTTCTTCTATTCTCTCCAATTCTTCTCTCTCTCTTTGTGCTCTTTCCTGTAACAAACAAACAATCGTATGACTCCTTGAAAAAGGCTATTTCTCTCAACAATGTTCTATGATAAACAGACTCACGCTGATACGATAAACAAGTTGAATCCATTGAATTCATCAAGAGAATCGGTTCATATATCAAAATGTTGCTCAAGATTCAGTTTGAGAATCCATTGCTCACGATTAAGTTTCTTTTGGCAGTCACTCAACTTTCAAAACGAATTCAGATGATGATCAACATTATCTATAGTAAAGATTGAACAAGAAAAGAACATCTGATAAAAAACAGAACAATCCTCGATGTGAAAAATGGTGTTTTTCAATGACATTACCTCTTTTTCTTTATCCTCGGTAACATAATTCTCCTTCTCCTTCTCAAGTTGAGCAGCTACTTCTTCTTGAAGTCTCTTCCGTTCTTCCTCCAACCGCCTTTGAATCTCCATTTTGATTTCTGCAGTCTGTAAGCTTTCCTCTACTTTTTTTGTAATAGCTTCTTCAACCCTTTTCAAAGTTTCTTCCTCTATTAGCTTCAGTTCCGCTTCCCGTTGACGCCTTGAAACAAATACAAAGCATAGTTAGAGGACAACCACAACAGATTCCAAGTCCCAGAACATTCCTTGACCATTTCCGTTTTCCCTCTCCCCAAAGCCACAAGTAAGTTTTGTACAGAATATTCTTTATAGTAACAGAAACCACAAATAAACGTTCATTATGTCATACAAGCATGCTTCTGTGTTTAATGCATCTCTAACTGAATCCTGATCCATATAAACCGACTTTCACAACTATGAAAAGAAGATTTCGAATCAGAGGGTTGAATACAAACGAGTTGAGCTATAGCAATATCTTCCTTAAAGCGAGGCCTCTGGGAGAATGCCATGAAACCTGTTGCACTTACAAGACTGTCATCAAGTACTTCGATTTTATACAAGAGTCACATTAAAGAACATAAAACCTTAGGTCTGAACATGCTTCCATTCTGTTATAAGCTTTTTTTTTGAATAGCTATACCTTTTTTTTTGTTCCGCAGACCCAGTGGTAATGGTGGGAGATCTTTTGTGAGGAGATGGAGAAGAACTCTTACTCCTGCTCCTTTGCCTTTTGTAACGTCTTGGAGTTGGGGAATCTCGCATGGGAGTACGAGAACGATTCCTATGACGCCTAGGAGATATAGAACGGCTTTTCCGTCTGTACAAATACCCGAAACAAAGAGATAAGCAAAACCTTAAAGCATAGGAACCACCACGCAGATGAAGATAAGGCAACAGGCAGCCCACCAGTTCTCATATCCAAAACAAAAGTAAGTGCAGATACCTCACACACTGTAAAGAATAATCAGCTCCGACTTTTACCACATGAAGAAGCTAACGCGACAAGCGATCAATGAAAGAACGCCCATCGGCAATTTATTACACTGCATTGTTTAAGACAATGTGGTTCATTCAGGCACGTTCTTGCTAACAACAAGCTTCGTTTCAATATATAAATCATGATAACTGGTCAAAAACACTTACACAACTACCAACAAGAACAACATATGATTTAACAGACAATCACAGTAGAAAAACTGAGAGTAACTAGATCATAAAACCAGTTAAAAATATCCTTGCTAAACTTGTGTCTATAAACTTGTGTCTTATTGAATATGCAGGCTACATTGCTACAACATAAAGCTCAGGTCTTTTTTACATCATTGTTACACAACACAGGTCACAAACAACTAAACTAATTACGATAGATTTTCCCCATAAGAACCATTACTCCACAAACAAATACCACAGACCCTGCAGCATCGGGATAACATACTTCTATTTCGGGAAAGAAAAAGAAACGGATAATCAAGGAGTGGAGAAGGATAAAACAGAATACAGCTTAATTTCTGAAAGCTTTGCATTTCTAAACTAATAAACGAACATAGAAGAATAGGGAGGAAACAAGACGGGATCACCTGCTGTTTGAATAAGATGAGCACGGAGAACGATTTGTGTCTCTTCTACTCCTCCTGCTATGTTTATGCCTTGAAGGAGATGGAGAATACTTCTTCCTGCGACGTGAAGGTGAAGGAGATCTTGACCTCGGCCTTGAAAGTTCCCGAGGCATATCTTGCTGCCGCAAGAAGAAGAAGTATCTTGAATTTACACAAACTCGGATTAATCTCCAGGAAGAAGAGTAAAGTGTTCTGCAAAGAAAGTCCAGATTCGAGAGTTTAGGTATATAATTGAAACCACACTAGCACAAAATTGGAATTTTTTTTCGTTTTCAGCAAACTTAATAGGTTTGAAAAGAGTAGCCGACGGAATCATTCAACATACATAATCAACAGAAACCTAGCAACAATGTGAGATTACGGATACACAATTCTGGGCAATATGTTTTCAAGAAAGTGTAAAAACAGAAAGAAAACAAAACTAGTCATCTCTCTCATCTCTGTTTAATCCCGACGATTCTCCGGGGTACGCCTCACACAAAACCCTAACGAAGAAAAATCTCGCCGGAGAAACTCAAATTCGCGACTATCAACTATCCCAGGAAAATCAATCAGCCGAAAATCGTTTGACTAGAGAGCAAGGCTTACCAAGGAATCGATACCAGTTCTTTGGTGAGCGAAGATTCGATAAAATTGGTCGATAGAAATAGTCTTTATTGGTTTAGCCCTCTAATGGCATTGTTCCGGTTTAGTTCAATTTTGGGTATCGTACCAAAGTTTCTCCTTGTTAAAATATGGTCGAAGCCTTTTCACTCAAAAGCGTTTTTCATATGGAGACATTCCTATGCTCACATGATAGGAATTGTTACGTAAGAGAATCCCACGAGCGGTAGATGTTGATCCCACGATCTAGATAATTAAGAGAGTGTCAGATATGCAATGTAACATCATACGGTATTTATTAAACAATTGTTTGTTGTTGTTTTTTTGCTACATATTTAAACTAAGCCTTCCAACCAAATTTTTGGGTTTTCGGTTCTAGTTCGGTTCCTTAGGTTGAACTTATCGGCCAGATTTGAAAATTGATTTGGTTATCGGTTCGGTTCTGGAGAACTGAACGGTTACCTTTTTTTTCTTTTTTTAAATCAAAATTATAGCAAACAATATCAAACTATACCGAATTATATCGAATCGAAGAACTGAACTACCTGAAACTACTGAACTTATCTGAATTTATTCGAATTTAATCGATTTTAACCGAATTTAAACAAAAATTTAAAAAGTTCGGTTAGTTTCGGATTTGAAATTCAAGAACCGAATTACCAGAGAACCGAACTGTATTATATTTCGGTTAGTTTCGGCCAAATTTTCAAAACTTAAAACTATCTGAAAAACCGAAGAACCGAACCGAATGAATCCGAACTATCCGAAGTCGCATGCCTAATTTAAACATTAATTGAACTTAAGAACAAATGGATATCTATACTATTAAAAGAGGATCACTTTTTTGGACACTTAAAAAGAAACCTTCTGTGCCGTGTTATATTACGGATTGTGCCATTGGTCATTAAACAGAAAAATAGAATTCATTAAGGGTAGTTTAGGGAGAAAAATACGTTTTTTCCTTACTAAAACCTGTTGCCAAACAGATTTTTTTATATATCTACATTAATGGACCGATGTAACTGAGTCGACTCACCTGGTTAAAAAAATACGGACCTGTTGCCAAACAGACATGTAGGAAGCTTCTCAAGATGGGCTGGGCCAACCTTATTTTATGAATTATATACCTATGCCACACTGATTTAAAAGTCATAAATGGACCACCATTATAAACAAAATGTCAATACAAACGTATTCGACCATAATACAACCTGCATAAGACGTGAGGTACGTATTCAATAAACATCATATAGAAAATAGACATTTACTCACAAAATATCATTTCTCATGATATCCCCTGGTTTATCAACCCATTCACATGAGTTAGTTCACAAAAAATATATGATAATGAAAGATTAGAAAATGTATTTTTGAACGTGATATTCGACCGTGAATATCATAGTATACCAAGTCATACACGACCTACACTATTGCATGCAGAATTATGTATATACGAATCATTTATGTTTTTACCATATCATATTGAATGATTTTATGAGTTAACCATCATATTAGATCAGTTCCGGTTAAATATCGCCTACAATATAGGAATTTGAATTTTTCATATACCAAAACGAAACCAAATCTAAACAATCTCTATGATATTAGATCGTCGCAGTAAATATCATTTAAGTTTGGTAAGATATTATAATTGTATTAAATCTTATATATGATTTAAATCGAGACGGTTTTTGCCTATATTATAGGAAATAAAATTTTAATAAAATCCACACAAATGAGTATTGAAATCATGTTTCCAAATCTAAACCGTCAATTAACTCATAGATTTTTATTAGAAAGCATATCCTTTAGTATTTGCTGTTTTTTAATAATTTTAGTTTCCTAATATTATCGTGCATATCGAATAATAATATTACCTGCTCTCCGATTTTGGAATATTAGATCGATAAAATCTTAATTTACTTAACCTCCATGGTTGTTCATCGTCACGTGCGGCTAAACCTAATTTTTATCGGCCAAACTATATAAGTACTGCAACCTTTGACTCTTCATAACACCATATTTTCATTAGTTTGTCATTTAATTTATTTATTCTACTAGGAGAATGACATCTAAACTATTGTCGCCCCTGGCTGATTTGAAACCTTTCAAATCAAGCTGGCGAGTCGAGGTCAAAGTTTTGCATTCCTAGAAACAATACATCCCCCAAGCTGGAGAGTCATTCGAGCTGATATTAGCAGATGAAAAAGTGAGTTCAAATAATATTTTATAATTAATAATTTTTATATTTGTATTTTAATCACAAATCTGACTTTTTCATATTTTTGGACCGTTAGGGTGACAAAATTCATGCTACATGCAAAAAATCCTTCATTGCGAAGTTTGAGAAGCACCTTCCTGTTGGATCCTGGAAATTTATCGAGAATTTCTCATTAGCTCCAACCTCTGGACAATACAGGACTACAAATCATGTGTACAAAATGAGTTTCACGTCCTCGACCGCTATTACACGGTCTTTGAAAAAATCAGATGATTTGTTTTTATCATTGACCA
>JAHZTW010000001.1:85786732-85922984 GCA_020283515.1 Alliaria petiolata
AACCATAGTTTAAGACTAAAGATTGGTTGTCCAGTTATGTTGTTAAGGAACATTGACCCCATGGGAGGGTTAATGAATGGTACTAGACTTCAAATTACTCAGATGGCAGATTTTATGGTGGAGGCTAGAGTTATAACCGGTGAAAAGGTTGGAGTAGTTCTAATACCTAGATTGTTGATAACACCATCAGATCTTCGACTACCTTTCAAGATGCGTAGAAGACGGTTACCACTTTCTGTTCTTTTGCGATGACAATCAATAAGAGTCAAGGTCAATCACTATCTCAGGTTGGTCTATTTTTACCTAGACCTGTCTTTTCACACGGACAACTCTATGTCGCTATTTCTAGAGTTACATCAAAGAGATGATTGAAAGTTCTAATCGTTGACAAAGAAGGTAAGCCAAAGAAGGAAACTGTGAACGTTGTGTTCAAAGAAATTTTCCAAAAGCTCAACAACCAGGGAAATATATAAATTAGTATATGTAGATCTACATTTTTCCCTTTTCCTGTTTATATATATATATATATATATATATAACTTATTTCCATTTTTTTCTATTCACCATTTTTAGAAGTTTTTCTCTTTTTTATATACATGGACATTTCAGCATTACAACTATAAATCAAAAAAAAATGGCAAGATCCCATTCCACAATTTTTAAAAAAATTTATGATTTTTATGATTTTATGGAAGAACTTACGGATATTGAGAAAGTCAAGTTTCCAGAAAAAATGGTAATTTATTTTTACGAAATTGTAAAATACAAATATTTAGTTTCTTATTCTTTGACAATTTCCAAAGTGGAATTAGGTCTTTTGGAAACCATATCAAATTTTTATGAAGGTATAGATATGATTAAGTCACATTTAAGTTGACCATTTATAAATTTTAAAAACAAAACTCTGAAAATGGAAATTGATTTTTACGAAATTTTAAAATTTATTACCACTACGCGTGAATATAGGTAATCGTGTGAGTTTAGATAAAAGATTTGATATGATTGTTAATTAATTCTAACCAACTCTTTGTTCGACATTTACTTCGGTTTATTTAAACACCATCTTATCGATTTTTACTCACATTACTTACCACAAAAGAAAAAAAAAAGGAACGGAAGAGGCCATTCACTTTAACAATATGGCTGACCTAGATTGCCTCGAGAAACTTGATACCTCTAAGCTTGGATGGAGAATCGTTGTGAAGATTCAAAAGTTATGGAAGATGGTTACGTTTGCTGGTAATGATATCGAGATGGTCTTGTGTGACGATAAGGTTAGTATTTTTTTATGAAACTTAAATTCTTTTGTGTTGATATTCTCTGGAACTTATTTATGGAACTTAAATTCTATAGTTAAATTTTTAATTTTTTTTTTATCCTGGAAAAGGGTATGCAAATATCGGCCACCGTAAGATCGGATTTACTGAATGTTTATGAACTTAGTCTGAGAGAAGGTGATTGGGTGGAAATCTGGGGATTAAAATTACTCTAAGCATCTGGATCTCTTCGAACTACTTCTAATGAATATCGAATTGAGTTTTGTTCTTTGACTGTTGTGAGACCTGCTAGGCCTAGATCGAACGATCTCTTTCTCAACTGTGCAAATTTTATCAATATCGCTACTCGGTCCTTTGATCATGATTTTCTAATCAGTAAGTTTTTTTATTTAATTTTTTTTTAAATATAACTATTTGTTACAATTAGTTAAACCTTTTATTTTTTAACAAATAATTAGAAACTTAAACTTTTTACATATTAGATGTAATGGGATCCGTGAGAGTTATGGGAGAGTTTCGCGATGTGTCCAACGATCATTACGAAGAAGATCTTGCTTCTGTTCGTTTCGAACTTATGAACTCAAGGTACTTATCTACAAATCTTAGTTTACGTATAAATGTTTTTTTATATATTTTTGATATTTTCTTCTATATACGTTCATGAGAGACTTTGTTATTGTCTGTATTGCCCGTGGTAAGCTTGCTAGGGATATTCGTGATGGATACATTTGGGTTCTAAACAAGCCTGTTGTATGTGTTCTTCGTTTATGGAAAGCTACTGACGGTCAAGGTAATATTTTGGACTTAAAACTTTCAGTATATAGCTTGAATGTTTGTAGTGAGTAATATCTATGTTATTATTTGTGTAGGAGAAGACGAAGGCTCTATTGTTCTTCGATCCATAGATGGTTGCTCGGATTTCATGTATGACCCAGTTGATCCTCATGTTGAAGAGTTTAAGTCCGAATGAGTATATTTCTTGATAAAATTCAACTTGCACTATGTTATCATTTTATAAAATAACTAAACATGTTTATATTTTATAATAATACTCCAGGTTTATGAATGTGCAATGTGTGTGAATCCAGAGTGGAATCGGAAGAACACAGATGTTTAAAACCTTCTTTATCTCTTAAGTTATTATCTTATCAGGACCTTATCACTTTGGGAATATTTTGATGTTTAATATCCTGCAGTGTTGAACTATTTACATTTCTGTTTTTAAGAACAATATCGTATGTTATGTTCGTTTGACTTATTCCAGTTTTATTTATTATATCTTATCTTAATGTTGATTATAATTTAGATTGTTAATATATTCTGTTTAAATTTGTGAATGTTTGAGATTTAAAAAACTTAAATATTTGTATAATATTTGTATGCCTAATATTTTAGAACTGTTTTTAGATAACCGATAATTATGGTAAAGAATATATACTGTCTTTTTATTTAAGTTGTTATAATCTGTTTATTAGGTTTTGTATTATAGTTATCTGTTAAGATGTTTTTTGTTAGTGATTTATTTATTAGTATAAATGATACTTTTAATATGTTTATTTCTGCAATAATATATTCTCACGAGATATTCACTGGAAAATCGTAATTAAGCAGTTTAGAAAAGCACATTTATATTATAAATTAAAAATATAATATCTACAATTTGCGTGATAAAATATTTAAAAAAATAGAATATAACAACTGAATTCGAACCCAATAGTTATGTGTGAGTTTAAATAAGTTGGACATTTTAAGTCAACCGAATTCGAACCCAATAGTACGGTGAATGTACTTTTAATAGGCCAAATGAATTCGTACCCAATAGTACGGTGAAGGTACTTTTAAGTCAACTGAATCCGAACCCAATATTACGGTCAAGGTACTTTTTATGATTTTTAGAAAAATACTTTGTCCGACTCTAGTATAAAATGAGTTAGAACGACAAAGACAACGACGACCGTCCTTTTGGTTAATTATCTAAGATAAAGTGCATACTAAAAAAAGAATTGACTTGGAAAACAAAAACTTAATGAAAACTAAGGCGATGCACAATTATGGCGACATTATGAGCTTGGGTAAACCTGAAAGAAAAGCGTAGAGATTAAATAATTATAACGAAGTTACAACATTTTGACTATAAATAGATCACCACACATATGGATATGTCTCACAAAACTTAAGTTCATTGACAAGAAAAAGAAAAACCAAAGCAAAATAAAAAGAAATGGCAAAGAATCTCAACTCCGTCGCCTTCACCGTTCTCTTGCTTGTCCTCTTGACGGTTTCCACCGGTATCAGTTTATGAAGCTCTCTATTATAGTTTTCAGTTGTCTTTTGATTATCTTGTGCTGATGATCTTGATGAATATGTCAACATGTAGGAATCCTCAAGAGCGAGGCTAAGCGCGACACCGCAGGTAGATGCCTTCCGCGTGGATGTACTAATCCTGTGTTCTCCGAGGAGTGTGGGCCGGAGCCGTTCACAGGTTCAAACAACGATTGCTGTAGCTGTTGCGTAGCCAAATACGGGATGAAAGCAGTCTGTAAAGGGGTTGTTGAGGGAGCCGACAAACACTGCCACTGCTACAAAGAAAGTGTTTGAAACAACCTCGTATAATTTACCAAGTGTAAATTTTGTATTCATTCGGTGTGAGGACGTGTGTATGTTTATGTCCAAGTTTCTTTTGCTTCCAAATAAAACATCAAGTATCAATGCTTGCCCCAAATTGTAAGCTCATGTTGTGTGCACCTTTGTTTCATTCTAAATACAATTTTTTTTTCCTTTTATTTTGGATTACCATGAGGTTTTGGGGGGCAAGCCCGTAATCTCACTCAGACCCAAAACTAGCCCTGCAAATTTTGGGACGGGTATCCGATTCCCACCCGTACCCGTTTCGAATTTTCCGTCCCGTTTCATTTTCTGTTCAAAAAAATTCCCGTTCGGGACCATTTATTTTTTTCAAACGGGTACGGGAAGGGTAAGGGAAGGGAACGGGAATGAGATCGCATACCCGAACTTCCCGAATTCTCCCGAAATTTCCCGAATATTCCCGATTTTTTCCGAATTTTCCTGATTTTTTCCGATTTTTCCCGATTTTTCCCGAATAATTACCCGTTTGGGAAAATATTTTTCCGTTCCCATTCCGTTTTTATGGATTCTCTTTTAGAAATTGAAAATCAATTTCCAAATTTCCCGTACCCGTAAATTCTCGTCCCGATTCCCGAAACTTTCAGGGCTACCCAAAACCACATACCCAAAACCACTTCATGTAATAATAACTTTGTGCTCCTCATTCATCCCTGCGTACATTCAAATTTTTGTCACAAGAACTTCTCTATATAGATTGACCATATTTTGATGTATAGATTTGGACAGTAAGATCAATTAAAGAATATAGAAGATTATTGCGTCATTTCAATTAGAACTCCAATGCTAAAACTGACTATGATAAATTCAGTTGATGTTTCAAACGGTGCCACAAGATGTTTACTAGAATTAATATATATAAGAGCATGTGCAACGCTAGTTGCTTAGGCCAGCTCTAAACTTCAAAAAAATAATAAAAAAATAGGAAAGTAAAAAATGTGAAGAGAAGCGATCCTTGCTACTCTTATTTAGGAGCCGGCTCTTCTACTGTTTGTGTACAAGAAAGACATGTGTCTTAATGCAAGTGACTTTTTTTTTATATATTTAGAATTTATTTATATTTTTATATTATATTAATATTTTATATTTAATAAACCTTTTTTCAAAAGTTTCTGCGTTGAACATGTCTAAACCCGCTCAAAGACTTTGTCTGTTGGCCTATTACACCATTTGAAACATCAATTTTAATCACTTACTGTTACTGGTTTGGTATAATCAAATTTTATACTTAAACCGAAAATCAATTTATTTTTCTTAAGAAAATTGAACCGGATCAAACCTTAACCTGGTATCATTTTCCTGTAGTGTACTAAAATACGGCTAATACAACTACAACTGTATACATGACGTATATATGTTTTACGGTGAGAAACTGTACGTTCTTAATGTAGACAACACCACTATACGGTAGAATATAAAATGGCCGTATATATGGAGTTACTATATAGTTTTGTTAAGTTTTAGATAAACAATATCTGTTTTAAGATTTTGTAATTCATGATTAATGCTAATGATGCTCATAATTACACATGCCCGTAGTCACGACATGCAACATGGATGTGCTTAACCTCTAAGAATGCTTACTTATTTTTATTTTATTTTGGTTAACAAACCCTATATATATTAATTCAATTTTGGCTGGTAAGACAATTTCTCTGAGGTGCAAACCCTACTGGCTCAGTGTGATACATACATTAGGTAACTTCAGTCTTCATGCTCGCGCTCTTTTTGCATGGAAGTCGGCACATACATTTAAGATACGAGAGATTAAAAACAAACTATCTCAAAACATTATCTTACAATGATAATCTTGTTTTTGACTGAAAATAACGCCAATCCACCGGATTCTCAATCATCTTTAGCAAGTTCAAAGAACCTGTCTCGAATCTAGGCGATAATATTCCTTTATCTCTTAGACATGGCATTGCCCAAAGGTTCTCCTCCAGCTCGGCGTGTAGTGTCCAGAGACTTCTACGACACCCTTGCAATCCGATGAAGTTATGTCCCATGTTGTCCATTAGGCATCATCAAAGACTACCGACCAGCCCATGATCAACCCAACAAGCATTGATCTGGCATGTCGGGATACGAGGGACCAAGGGGAGGGGAAACTCTCATGACGTCATGATACTGGATTTTTTTTCACTTCCTTGCAATCATTTTGGTTCGCGATTCTCCAACTTTCCACTTCAAGAGAAGCGAGTTGGAGAGTGTCCGCTGGTGAGATTTATTTTCAATTGAAAAAATTGTTGTTTCTTGCCTTTCATATATACCATATGATCTACAGGCAAATAGTTTTTACGGTTCAGAAAGACCCATTTTATTTATCCTCTAAAATAGAAAATCTAGATTTTCGTATAGAGATGTACATGGAAAGAAACTCGTAAGCGACAGAGAGTCTGAAACAACATAAACTAGTAAAGTCGGTGGTCATTCAAATAGAAGATGATTTATCGCTTCGGAGCACCCACATCTAGGCAACTCTTGTCAGTACCTTGTTGCCTAAATGTGAGACGTTGACATGTGTCCACACATCCAAAAAGTGCTTGCCACATAAAATGTTTGATCTTGCTAGAAGCTCTAACCTTCGACTCAAGCGTACCTCATGGGATGCTCGTAAGATATTAGTCTTTCGTGCCAAATTATATTCCTATTTCACTCTATAAGTTTCTCATTTCATATGGTTCCATGCTGACCCATTTAAAGTGAAGTTACGACGTTATCCCAATCCTAAAATAAGAGGGATATCTTCGAGTTGGAATAGATTTTGTAGTAGTAGTTCTTCCCACTCTTTTGTATTTCGTGTAATAAGATTATGTACTAAGAATTGTGGTTCTCTATATATGGAACGACTAAAGCCTCTCGACTAGGATCCAAGGTTCACTCCAAAGTTTGGTATTAAAGCTCAAACTATAGTTTTTCTAAGTCCCCAATTAAAAAGAGGTTTTTCAAATATGATGATCCGCCATCCAAAAATGGGGAATAATATTATTTGATATTTTTGAGTATTTGAATTTTGCAAATTTTTTATAATTCGTTAAATTATGTTTTTGATTAATTAATAAATAATGTTTTGTTTAGGAAAATAAAATTATAATTCGATTTTATCTAAATCATCTTATATTTTGGAATGGAAGTATAATAAAATCTTGGGTCGGGATATAGCACAACCTAGCCTTTACGAGAGCTTTAAATCGCGGTTCCTATGAGATTTCGGTAAACTACCTCGGGTAAACATAACACTGAATGACACGATCTTCCACACAACACTTCTTATGGAGACATCATGATAGGAATTGTTGTAAGAGAATTCTACGAGTGGTAGATGTTGATCCCACGATCAAAATAATTAGGGGATGGAGTGCCATATAAAATAAGTTATAACGACAAAGACAACGACGACCTTCTGTTTTGTTAATGATTTAAAAAATGCATGATAAAAGAAAAAAAAACTAATTGACTTGGAAAATAAAATCTAATAAAACATACGGCACTGCAAAATTATGGCGACATTATGAACTTGGGTAAACCATGAAAATAAAAAAAAAGCGGAGAGATTAGACAATTATAACGACGTTACAAAATTTTGGCTATAAATAGATCACCACACGTATGGATATCTCTCACAAACGTTAAGTTCATTGACAAGAAAAAGAAAAACCAAAGCAAAGCAGAAAGAAATGGCAAAGAATCTCAACTCCGTCACCTTCATCGTTCTCTTGCTTGTCCTCTTGACGGTTTCCACCGGTATTAGTTTATGAAGCTCTCTATTATAGTTTTCAGTTGTCTTTTGATTATCTTGTGCTGATGATCTTGATGAATATGTCAACATGAAGGAATACTCAAGAGCGAGGCTAAGCGCGACAAAAAGGGTAGATGCCTTCCGCGTGGATGCGATAATCCTGTGTTCTCCGAGGAATGCGGGCCGGAGCCGTTCACAGGTTCAAACAACGATTGCTGTAAATGTTGCGTAGCCAAATACGGGAGGAAAGCAGTCTGTAAAGGGGTTGTTGAGGGAGCCGACAAACACTGCCATTGCTACAAAGAAAGTGTTTGAAATAACCTCCTCATATAATTTACCAAGTGTAGGTTTTGTATTCATTCGTTGTGAGCACATTACATATGTGTATGTCTATGCTCAAGTTTCTTTTGCTTCCAAATAAAACATCAAGGGCAAAGCTTATCACTGCTTGCCCCCAAATGTAAGCTCATGTTGTGTGCACTTTTGTTTCATTTTGAATACTAAACTCTTTTTGGGTTTGTGCTTCTCACTTAATCCCCGCCTACATTCAAATTTATGTCACAAGAATTTTTCTATAAATATTGACATCATCTTGAGGTATAGACTTGGACAGTAAGATCAATTTTTAAAGGGCATGTTTCAATTTGAACTCCTATGCTAAAACTGACTATGATCAATTCAACTGATGTTAATGATGTATTGCGTTTTTAACGCATTCTAACCAATATTTTAAAAGGTTTTTCGAGTCTTTTCTATGCTTTTAGAGTCATTTCAGGTTAAAAGACGTTTGGATGGAGTCTAAGGCTAATGAGCAAGGAATAGGAGATAGGAGTACGAAGTAGTCATTCTCGGAGCTCAGATTGATCGATCTACTCCATGATCGATCGATCCAACATAAGAAGAGAAAATGAACTATTTCAGATCGATCCGATCGACTTGGAGGGATCGTTCTGCTTCAGATCAATCGATCATACTATGGATCGATCGATCCCATGTTTATTGAACTATCTCAGATCGACCAGAGCATTGCAGATCGATCGATCCACATTCAAAAACCAGCATTGCAGATCGATCGATCCCTGTTTAAAAACCAGCCAGACCGGTTTACTCGAAGAAAAAAAGAAATTTCGGTTTTTCCTTATTTTCGCTCGGTTTTGCCTAAGATTTCGACCAGAACGTGATTTTTACCTGTATACTTTAGTCTTTGGCCATTGTTGGGACCACACTTTTTTTACATTGAGATTTTGAGCTTTTGGCAATTTGTAAGCATTGGGGAGACGAAACTCTTACTCTGCATCTCTCAGAAGATTTCTGAACCCCTGTTGATTATTATTTTATTTATCATCATGAGCTTCTCTTCTTCTCTTTGCTTGATCTCTGTTTTAATGTCTGAGTAGATCCATTGTTAGGGTGTCAAGGGAATTTAGGAATCATTGAATTAGACATAGATAGGGATTTATCAATTGTTGTATTCATTTATCGTTGTGTTCATTGCTTAGACTGAATTGATCACTTAGTCTATGATTTAGGATTTAATCTATTCATCAAAAGTGTTATAGATTGCTTGAAAGAACATAGGTGAGCGGATTGTCCTTAGCCAACGAAAAATGATGCTAAGGCAATCTGTGAACAAATTGAACCTGCTCGTTAATTAATGCTTGTTAAGAATTTTATGTTCAAACGACAGTTTAGAATCTTAGGTTGCTAGATAAAGTGATTGATATCATGACGGTGTTTTGGTTATACATTTATGTTTGAGTTCAAGATTGTGCTTATCTTTTCCCTGAATAATTGTCTGGTTCATGATCTCCGAATTCCTGCGAATTACCCTTGACCTAACGCTTTGTTTAATTGAATTTTATTTCGTCTTATTTGCTATTTTCATTTTACCTTGGAAACAATAAACCTTATCCTTGTCTTAGCTTAATTTTAGTCTAAGGAATCGTAGTGTTGCCATTAGAACTTGTGGATTCGATCCCTAAATACTACGAAATTTCTGTGTACTTGCAGTAGTTTATATAAGGTTAAAACTATGTGTATCACTTAACGGTGCCAACAAAAATTCACTAGACTATATAACTCGCTCACAGTCTTTCCTTCCTTTTTGGCTTAGTACATTCATTAGATTTGTTCACTAAAATAAGTAATAACCCGGTCACAAACTTTGTATGTTGGCTTAGTACACCATTTGAAACATCAATTTAATCAGTTACTGTGGTTTGGTATAATTAAATTTTACACTTAAACCAAATATAATTTTTTTATTTAAAAAATTGAACTGGGTCAAACCTGAACATAGTATCCTTTTCCTGCAGTCTCTCTAAGGTGCAAACCCTACTGGCTCAGTGTGATACATAAATTGTAGGACCGCGAAAATTCAGATTGAAAATCACGAATATATCTAAAACGATTGATATCGATAAGAATTTATAAAACCTTTTAAGGAAAGACGAATACACGGAGTCGAGATATGATCTCTTTCCTTAATTCTTTAAATCTCCCGCAGTGTGGCGGTTTGTAGAGATTCAGAATCCCAGGATACAACCGTTTTTGAGACTAAAGTCGCAGCACTCGACTATAGAATCTGCGAGCTAAAGATCTACGCTATACTCTCGAGACTCACCCTAAAAACTGTAGAGACGTGAGGGATTTGCTGGATATTTGTGTTTACTCGAAAGTTATTTGTTTCGATGATTTTGTTGTTATAAATAATGAATGAGAGAGACCTCTATATATAGTGGAGGAGACTTGGGGCGCAAGTGACTTGGCGGCCAAGATTGGGGAGACTTGGGGCGCAAGCAATAGACTTGGCGAGACTTGGGACGCAAGCAATAGACAAAACGAAAATATTCCGCAATAATTATTCCGATTCAATCGTTAGGATTTATCGATTTATACAAAAAATCTTTAAAGAATATTAACATATTTATGAAAATATGTTAATAAGTATTTACTCCAAAAAGAACATCTTTTTGTGGGATAAAGCCCACATTCACCAAGACCCAAGCCCAAGCCCATGCCCGGCCCGGCGGTGGCGGCGCGCCTGTGTGTTTTTGCATAATGGTTCTTTCTCTCCTTCTCCACAATGTCCCTTTCCAAGGCTATTGAACCTTGTTGAGAGTGTGTCACTATATATACTAGTGGAAAATTCTTCAGACTTTCCATGTGAAACATTTTGAACATCTTGACACATATTGATTTTTTGTCTTGATTACAAGCCCACTTTGACCAAAGATTTCTCATTCAAATCAACTTCATTTTTGACAAGTAATTACATTATCTCATAGTGCTCATTACAAGGAATCCAAAGAATCCATAATCCGGTCATCTCGGTAACTGTGCTCACCGGAAATGTTGCCGGAAAACTGGCATGTGCCATTTGTCAAAAAATAAGTTCCAACATAAATTAGGTAGTTTCATGCTCGCGCTCATTTTGCATGGAAGCCGGAACATAAATTTAAGATACGAGGGATTGAAAACAAGCTACCTCAAAACATCCTCTTCCAATGATAATCTAGTTTCGACTGAAAAGAATGCCAATCCACCGGATTCTCAATCATCTTTAGCAAGTCCAAATAATTTGTCTCGAATCTAGCCGATAATATTCACTTCTCTGTTAGGCATGACATTGCCCAAATGTTCCCTTCCAGCTCTGCGTGTAGTGTCTATAGAATTCTACGGCAAGCTTGCAATCAATTCAAGAAACATTGATCTGGCATATCGGGATCCGAGGGACCAAGGGGAGGGTAAACTCCATCTCATGACGTCATGATACTTAATTTCTTCCACTTCTTCATTGCTATCCTTTTGGTTCACGATTCTCCAACGTTACACTTCAAGAGAAGCGAGTTGGAGAGTGTCAGCTGGTGAGATCTATTTTCCATTGAAAAAATTATCGTTCCTTGCCTTCCATATACACCATATGATCCAAGAGTAAATATTTTTTTTTACGGTTCAGAAAGACTCATTTCCTTTTTCCTAATAAAATAGAAATTATATATTTGTGTATAGAGATGTACTTAGAAAGAGTTAAACACGTAAGCGACGAAGAGTCCGAAACAACCTAAACTGGTAAAGCCGGAGGACATTCAAATAAAAGATGGTTTATCACTTTGTCCGGAGCAACTCTTGTGAATACCCTGATGCATGAATGTGAGACGTTGACATGTGCCCACACATCCAAAAAACGCTTGCCACATAAAATGTTGGAGCTTGCTAGAAGCTCCAACCTTCCACACTTGACTCTAGAGACACGTGATGATAATTTGTTCAAGCACCTCATGGGATGCTCGTAATATATTAGTATTTTGTGCCAAATTATATTCTTATTTGACGTTATAAGTTTCTCATTTCATGTAGTTCCATGCAGACCCATTTAAAGTGAAGTTACGACATTATCCCAATCCTAAAATAAGAGGGATATCTTCGAGTTGGAATAGTTTCTGTAGTAGTGGTTCTTCCCACTCTTTTGTATCTTGTGGGGAATTCGGCCAATTCATACCTCAACACGTTTATGCGGTCCCGATCCGCACCTACATTGTCAATCTGTGCTAAAACATACCTCAATTTAGAATAAATTTAAATTACATACCCAAATTACCAAAAAGCGGATAATTCCTACTTTGACTCCGTTTCCGTTAGTGAACCGTTAACGTTATCTGACCTGTCCGTTACAGAGTATGATGTGGCAATACAGTCACGTAATAATAAAAAATAAAACAGATTTAAAGAAAACGACCTCGTTTTGGTCTGTTTTTGTCGAATTTTTTTTTTGGAAAACGACGCCGTTTAACATTAAAACCTTCTTTCTTCTTTGATTACTCTGAGTCGTCTTCATCTCTTTCCCGACGATAAGTTAAAAGGGTTCAGGCTAGGTTGCTCGATTTCGAAGAGGACGAGTCGAATGTCTTCCTCATCCTATCTCAATTCCTCTTCGGGTTCAGGTTAGTTTTGTCGTATTTTCATTCAATTCAATTTCTAGGTGAATTAAGTTGATGAAAATCACTCTGCAATTGGCGCAGGATGTTGGTGAATTAAAAAGCTTGAAGAACATGTTTGTTTGTGGATTTGGAATCATTGTGTTCTACTATTGTTTCGTGTTGTAGATTTGGGATCATTTTGTTGTCTTATGTAATCCTTGAATTATGAGTTTGTGTCGTTTGAATGATGAGTTTGAGTCATTGGAATTAAGAAGTTTGTTTAGAAAGTGACAGTATTGACCATTTATCTCAAACCAAAGCAAGAGAATAATGAGACCAATGCAAAAGAAGGAGAATAAGAAACGGATTCATTGAACCAAGACTGTCATAACATAAGAGTTTCATCAAGAACCATTACAAAAGTGATAACAAATCCATCCTCATTCGAAGAACAATCCTAAACAAATCTGAAAGCTATCCCATAAATCATCCCAAAAACAACTATCACCATTACAAAAACTAACCTAAAAACATCCCAAAAGCAACCAAAATAGCAAACACGTGAAGCGACGTGCACAATTCAATACCATCAATAACGCCACAACCTCACCATTCATCCAACAAGCAACCTGCACAAGACAATACCATCAATAAAAGACCATCACAAGTCAAAGACCAAGACTAAATGATTGACACAAATCAAACCATATACCTGAAACTTATTCAATAAATATCACATAAAAATGTTCACTCGGACATTTTATCGAACACATAGTGTGCATAACAAATTCATCCTATCTACTTCAATATAGAAACACCCACAACCTATATAAGTTACAATCCTACCGTAATCAACCAAACCTATATCTTACTCAATTAGACTTCAATTTTAAATTAGACTCACCTCATTCTCGGATGATAAAACGACTCTCCACCTCAAGAAATAGCTTCATTCGAAGATGGATTTCGTCTCCCTCTCTATCTAATTTCATGTACTTTGCAACGAATTCCGAATCGCACAACACTGTCACGATTTTTGTTTTTCTTCTCTCTGTTACTTGCTCCACACAAACAAAAGAAGAAGGTGTTTATAACACTTTAACAAAACGACGTCGTTTTTTCTGATAAACAACAAACAAAAACCATGTCATTTTGCTTAACAAGCCAAGTCAAATCCAGGTCATCAACGTTTAACGGACTAATTACGGCGTCTAAGTAAATGCATGTTTTATCCGGTTTTTTATTGTTCAGGTATGATATTCAAAATAAAATTACATTTGGGTATATTTTAGCACAGATTGACAATGTAGGTACGGATCGGGACCGCTGAGACTTGTTGAGGTATGAAATGGCCGAATTCCCTATAATTTACCAAGTGTAGGTTTTGTATTCATTCGGTGTGAGGACATTACATATGTGTATGTCTATGCTCAAGTTTCTTTTGCTTCCAAATAAAACATCAAGGGCAAAGCTTATCACTGCTTGCCCCCAAATGTAAGCTCATGTTGTGTGCACTTTTGTTTCATTTTGAATACTAAACTCGTTTTCGGTTTGTGCTTCTCACTTAATCCCCGCCTACATTCAAATTTATGTCACAAGAATTTTTCTATAAATATTGACATCATCTTGAGGTATAGACTTGGACAGTAAGATCAATTAATTTACATCATCTTGAGGTATTGACATCAAAGAAAGTGTTTGAAATAACCTCCTCATATAATTTACCAAGTGTAAGTTTTGTATTCATTCGGTTTGTGGACATTACATCTGTGTATGTCTATGTTCAAGTTTCCTTTGCTTCCAAATAAAACAGCAAGGGCAATGCTTTTTACTGGTTGCCCCCAAGTTTAAGCTCATGTTGTATGCACTTTTGTTTTATTCTGAATACTAAACTTTCTTTTTCTGTTTGTGCTCCTCATTTCATCCGCCTACATTCAAATTTCTGTCACAAGAAATTCTCTATAGATATTGACCACATCTGGAGTTACATATTTGGACAGTACGATCAATTAGAATAAGATATTATTGAGTTGTATTTGATATCCCCTATACATGATTTGAGAAGCATTTTTAGAGAGTACCCTTATTTTTTAAAATATTTACAGTGGTGCCATTTTACTGATGTGTCACCACCACATTCATTCTCACCAACCTTCTAAAAATGACTTATTTCAATAAACTAATTACCTTATATGCTATTATCCATTTTTAATTTTTGATATAACCAAGAAATTTATAATTAATTTACTGTTATGATTCATTTTCAAAAAAATTCATAACCATAATTTTATACAAAATAATTAAACAAAATCAAAATTTACAAATAATTTATAGTATACAAAAAAATATAATATTTAATTTTTAATATAACCAAAAAGAGTATAATTCATTTTCTGTTATGATTCATTTCCTAAAATTTTATATAAAATAATTAACGAAATCAAAATTTATTATGATTTAATATTATACACACTCAATTACTACTTTGCTTAATTTTGTTTTCTCTAATCAGAAAATACTTTTTAAAACATACTATATTGTCAACATAACAGCTTATTATATATATAAAAAAGATTGGATTAAAATATTTTACTATGGTTTAATTTTTAGATTATACAAAACTAAATAAATAAAAAATTACTTACCATGCGCAGGGCGCAGGTTATCACCTAGTCTTATTATATAAAGTTGAATGCGTCAAAGTTAGTAATTCACATGATCGCGACACGTGTAGATTCAATTGATAAGATTTTGACATGTGTCTTAGTTAATTAACAATCATATTATATGAAAAAGGGAAAACTAATACGTTAATAATAACAAAAGAAAAAGAAAAAAAAATATTATTTTGGGTTGGTCGACTTATATTTTAGGTTGGTCGACTTATGTTATAACATTCGACTTATTTTGGATTTGTCAACTTATTTTAAAACAATCGACTTTATTTTACAAAAATAACTTATTTTACAACAATCGGCTTATTTTGGATTGGTAGACTTATTTTATAACAATCGGCTTATTTTACAACAATTTACTTATTTTACAACAGTCGGCATATATTTTGGGTTGGTCGACTTATTTTATACAATAGTCGACTTATTTTTCAACAGTCGACTTATTTTGTATTGGTTTACTTATTTTCAAGAAATTTTTTATTATTATGTTAATAAAATACGTTACATGCAACATTAAACAATTCTACGTTTAGACAACACCTACGTTACATGCAAAATTTATATTCCAATTACAAACTAAGGAAGGAAAAAAAAACTACTGAAAAGATATATATAAACTAAGAGAAGAAAAATAAAAGGTAAATAAGATTAATTTTAATTTTGGAAAATATAAGATGAACAACTAATGAAAAAAGAAAAAGGAATATATAAGCTGAACGACTAATCCTAAAAGAAAAAGGAATATACTATTCACATCTGTACAAACACCAAAAACCTTAAGAGCCAACAAAAGGCAAGGTCAACAATGACTAAAAGCTTAAATAAAGTGGGTTTGTATTTGCCAAATCCAGTCTTCTCTCACGGACAACTATATGTGGCACTATCAAGAGTGATAACAACTGCAGAACTTCAGATCCTTAAAACGGAGACAAAGCACTTTGACAATAGTGTTCTACAAAATATTGTATATCAAGAAGTTATTAAAATATATAAATACTAAGTGCTATCATTGAAATCAAAATACACTGAAATGGAACTCTAAAGTACTAAAACGACTACCAAGATACAATATCATACCAATGATACTTTTAAGAAAATTATGCAAGCTAAGAAAGAGCAAGCTCAATAATTGGATCAAAGAACTGTAACAAAATCAAAATTTGGCTACGTACTCAGTGCCAGGAATAGTCATACTCAAACGATGACGAGAAACGAGCAATTATCAACTGTAAGTATTGACAATCGACTCACCTAATGGATGGATTTGATTTTTAGAACCTCTTAAAGGTTCTTACTATTGTAGATGCTCTTAGTCGTTCTTACTTTTGGGTGATGATCTATTTAACTATGAAGTGAGACATATAATGCAAATCCACTGTAAAGATAGACCATAAGGTCCATAAATAACTAAAAATTGAGTGATATAAAGGCATGTTTTGGTTTGTCTTCTCCTTGTTCTAGTGCTTCTCTTTGGCTAAAATACTTTTATTTGAAAATAATATTAAAGTATATCCCCTTAATTATTTGTTATTTGTTGTCAATAATTAGGTTAAGACCTGTTTTATTTCAAACAAATCCATATTTTTGTAATGCTGAAAAGGTATTGGATATCTTTTAATTAGGTATAAACTAAGTATCACAAAATTTTAGCCATATCTTCCACTCCTAAATAATAATATATTGCAAATCTAAAAAGGCAAACGAAGAAAAAAGCAATTTTAAGGCTTTGTCTTCAAGTGTCTAGCATGGAACCGGAGTTATTTGCTCAAATATTGAAGTTGTCACCTAGTTCGTCTTAGAAGAATTTGGACAAATTTATCAATGAGTTTTGAAATAAATGGAATATGATGATGTTGTGAACTCACAACCAAACCTTACCATTGAAGATTTTTGTAGAGTGATTCATGTATTTATCAGTCTAGTCACCATTCATTATGAATGATTAAAGGTGCGTATTTAGGGTGCGGTTTTGATGTTTGTTTTATTTTTCTAATTCAAAATTGTAAAAAACAAAAAAAAACTATGGATTAAATACATCAACCAATTTATTCATAGAAACACATTTAGATCATCCAAAATACTTGATAAATAATATTTATTTTGCAAATACATTAACCAAATTATTCATAGAAACGGTGTCTTCCATTTATCTTCCCCCATTTACTTTGCATTATTTGTTTTTTTTTGCTTTTTTGGTAGGAACCGTACTTGAACTTGCATGACTTTTTCTTGTATCTGAATCTGTAGGAGCCAGACTTAAAGTTGTAGAAACTGTATTTGAACTTTCAGGAATCGTAGTTGAACTGCTAGCATGACCTTTTCCTGTATTTGAATTTGCAGGAAACGTAGTTGAACTGCTAGCATGACCTTTTCCTGTATTTGAATTTGCAGAAGCGAGACTTAAAGTTGTAGAAACTGTATTTGAACTTTCAGGAACCGTAGTTGAACTGCTAGCATTTATAAAATTGTCAATATATATGTTATATATATAGCTGCATCACAATAACATGTTAATGTATAAAACTTCTAAATCATATAAAGTATGGTGTACTATAAACTAACATATTCATAATTTAGATCATTAATGCAAATGTGACATACAATTCTTTTAATTATAATATGCATGACATAAACCCCATCAAAAATATCATTACTTCATAAAAAACATTAGTTTCACAAATTTATTAAGAAAATGAATAATTAATGAAAAGTAACTTAGAAAAAAAAACTCACTCCTTCGAAAAAATGAATTTGGCATTGTCCCAATATAAATCGATGATATCTCCAGTTTTGAGATCTCTGTCTTTTTTTATTTTTGAAAACCCCTTTGTGAATAGATATTTGTTGTCCATAAGACAAAGAGTTACACTATAGGATTTGTCATTATCCTTAATTTCCATTTGAATACCATTTTGAGGTAGTGTAAGTTTCATCTTTTTTAGTATGTTTTCTACCTTTTTTTTTGGTAAAATAAACTTACCAGCAAGATCAGAATATGTTAACCTTTTTGTTATCATCATATTTAAATCCATTATACTAAATTTTTATCTGTTTTAGGAATATAACTTATAAATAGTTTTCAGAAAATAAAATAATTGAGGAGTATGAAGAGCTCAACACATATATTTATATATAGCTTTCAGCCAAAGTAATATTCCTTGTCTTCTATATATGTTTATTTTAATATTATTAATGCTCTTAAAAAAATTCTCTAAATTTAGTTTCTTGCAAGGGTATGTTTTGTAAGTTAGCATATATTATTTTTCTAAATTTATTACTTTACAGATTTAATTAACTATTTATTTTTATTATGCTAAATTGTATTTATATCACCCTAGGTGTTTTTGGTTTCTAAAAAGATCTTCCTATATATGCAAACTAAATTTATTACAATAGTTAAGAAACAGAAAATCTATTAATATCTATAAAAAATCATTTCCAAACACTCTATAATTGAGTATTTGGTACTTTTATTTTTGGCATCTATATTTAAATTTAATAATGACTCTGGTTATTTACAACATTTATTTTTCAAATTAATTAAGAAGAAGTTCTTGTTATTAATACACAATGTGTTTTTTTTATAAGTATTTGTTATTAACAAAGAAATGTCACAATCAAATATAATTTCTCGTATAATAAAAATATCAATGCTGTCAAAAAGTATATTAATTAAGTGCAAAAATTATCCATATCATAATAATAAATTGATTATATTAAAAGTTTATTGGTAAATAATCGTTAATGAAAAGAAAAATAACCAAATGACCATTAATTTTCTTGTTAAGAATAAAATCTTACATGTTTTTTATATTCAAAAAATCTTTTAATTTGTAGAACTCTTTTTTGTCTATGTAACACATAATTTTAAAATAAAATAGGATTATATTTTCAATAAGTTAATTATATGGCGTTGTGAAACAACATTTCTTTCTAACTTAACTTTATAAACTATAAAGAAAGATTTAGAGAGAGATTTATAAGGGTACGTTTATAAGGTTTATAAGAGTGTGTTTATAAAGATTTATAAGAGCATGTGAGAGATTTATAAACTTGTTTTATCCATGATGAACTTACTCCTTTGTACAACACATATGTACATCTATTTATAGGGACAAAAGCATAGTTAATATTGAGACACATAATATGGTGACTAATGACTTAAGTGATGAGTATTAGTGACACTTGTAATAAGTGATGAATAATCACTTTTTCTAACACTCCCCCTTGAGTATTCATAACCATTTGATTTGCTGTGTGCTGCCTCGTTAAAAACCTTTCCATAGATAAACCCAATGGGATAAAAACCATGGCAAAGGGAAAAAGAGTACAGCGACGCAAGCTCCCCCTGGAAATGATGAATATCATCTTCTCTTCATTGATCTCGAAGATGACGCACTCCAATACTATGAACATGTTTCTTCAATGTTGTAGTTGGAAGCGCATTTGTGAAGAGATCATCAGCGTTGTTACTTGAGCAAACATATTTAATATTCACTTCTTGTTTTTTCTCGAGCTCTCGGGTGTAAGAGAACAATCTTGGATGTGATTAGTCATTGATATCAGGCACACACATTCTTTAGATGCTTCATGAAGCACAATGATTTTAACATGATTTGAAGAAGTAGCAACCAATGTCTGCTTCTTAGAACATCGAGAGATCGCAATTCCTTTAATTGTGCAAACATATGCGGTTTGTGATCGAACCTTACGCGACTCTGATAAATATCATTTATTTTTTTCATGCTTGAACTTCTGAAAAATAATTCGTTTTTCCATGCGAGTTTAATGTAGATTTGATTGCCCTTTTTCAGTCATTGACCAAGAATTATCTCTCTACACTCATTCTTAGAGTGGAGATTTATGATCCTCATTAATGTTATTCATATCGCGTGTCATCTTTTATTTATTGTCGACAATTACTTTGTCTTTGGTTCCATCTTTTTCTGTGATGGTTAATCGAGCTCTTTTATTATTATCATTGATTTTATTCAGGTACCTGATTTCATTATTAACCATATCAGTGGTCTGTAACGGAGATTCATCCTCTATTCAATAATTATTTATATGCTCATTTTGATTTTGGAGGAAATTTATCATTGGAACCAAAGTAGTTCTATCACGTCTCTAACATGTCATAGACTTACTATTAAATCGTCTTTCAAAGACATATATCTTTATTGGAGCATTTAGCTGGACGTGAGATTTACGAATTCAATAATATGTTTGGCAGTAATTTATAACATTCTATAAATGAATTATCTATATGAAATTCATGTTCATATTAATTTGTACGAGGATCCATAATGATAATTCATTTCATGAAATCTCTCTATCATTGCTTCATACACAACTGCATGTTTTATACCAGATCATGGAGATAATATTTCATCATACCTGATCTTGTAGTCTCATAAAATAAACAAGTTCATTTTGGGTGTGAACATCTTATGGATGTTTCACTTACTGGGATTCTTTAATTCTCCCCCTCGAGATGATGACATTTCATGTCCATCTATCTCGATCTGAATCTCACTTTAGGACTAATAACATTTCCAGTTACCTATTTTGGGTCATTTACAATGTATCAAATCCAGGACCAATAACATTTCCAATTACCCATTTGGGTTATATACTATGTATCAAATCCTTTTAATGTGAGACTCTCTATACCCTCTTTCAAGATGATGGCTTTTCTGGCACATTTATCTTGAATTTGATTTTACCTTCGAATAAATTATATTCGGGTATGATTTGGGGTCTGCTTAAAAAAATCAACCGCTATATCCAATGGGATATTTTAATCAAAAATGGTGATTCATTTATCATAATAGTCTCATTTTTCTTTATTTTTTGCCAAGACATGCTAAAAAATCTGGTTTTTTCACATAAATGTATAATAATATATCATTTCATCATCGGACCATGATGGCTTAACCGATTATGTTTATTATCATATATAATTTTGCCATCTTTATGCATGTCTCCATCATATACTCTAGAGTTTTACTCTACTAGAACATTTCATTATTCTTGAGGGTTTCATTTTTCTAGAACGTTTACCTCATACAGACCACCCAATTACTAAAAATGTTTGTGAGGATCTTTACTTATGAGTTTTCTTTGAGTAAATTCCTTAAATAAAAACTTCTCCGATTGAAAAATCTTCTGGTTTTCCAATGGATGGCCATTCAAATGTTTCATAATTCTCCTCATCATAACTGATCCTGGATGTCCTATCCTTTCATGACAGACTTTAAATATATTAGTAAACTTCTGGTTTACTGTAACATAGGACTTGGAGGTCATCATTGGTAACTCTTCCAATATAAGTTTTCACTCCAATGTAATGCAAAGATATTTAATCCCATTATTATTAATACTTTTAATAGGATATCAATTTCTCTGGATATCTCTGAAACTTAACAAGTTTCTATATGAATCGGGAGAACACATCACTTATTTCAAACTTCATCCCTCTTTGGCATTGAAAATCTGGCACTTCCATAGCCTTTAATAATTTTTTCATTGCCATTTATGGTATTCAACAGAGTTCTTTGATTTGAGATCGAAGTAATACTTTTTATCTTTAAGAATTGTGTGCGTTTTCACACCGCTAGACATATATCTCCATCCATGATCTCGGATTATGACATCTTTTGATGATTTCGAGGAGGCAGCACCTACCACTCGAGTAAGGAGGAGGCTTAACCTACTACTCTGTATAATTTAGTATAAAATTAACATAATTTAAATTGTACATTTTATGATATTAGACGGACCGAATGACGGTACGGCGATCGGACAGCGAGATGATCGGACAGAGAGATGATCGGACAGCGAGACGATCGTGCTGATAACGTGTTGTGAAACAATCTTTCTTTCTAACTTAACTTTATAAACTATAAAGAAAGATTTAGAGAGAGATTTATAAGGGTTTATATGGGTACGTCTATAAGGTTTATAAATATTTATAAGAGCATGTGAGAGATTTATAAACTTGTTTCATTCATGATGAATTTATTCCTTTGTACAACACCTATGTACATCTATTTATAGGGACAAAAGCATAGTTAATATTTGAGACACATAATATGGTGACTAATGACTTAAAGTGATGAGTATTAGTGACACTTGTAATAAGTGATGAATAATCACATTTTCTAACATATAGATGTTTTTCTAGGCTATTTTTTTCTTCTAAATTATCACGCTTGTTACATCTGTGTAGGAATGCAGGTTAAACTAGTGAAATTATAAGATACAATATATAATGGTAACATTAACATAATGATAATACCCACATAATATAAATTTTCCAAAACACAAAAAAGAATAATATCGAGATTTAGCATATTATTCTTTTGGGTTTACAGACTTCACTGCATAGACGGACACAAGATACACATATTGCTTTCCAACTTATCTCCAGTAATTTTTAAAAGGCATGTTTCATGCTCTAATGCTAAAACTGACTATGATAAATTCAATTGATGTTTCAAATGGTCCAAAAAATGTTCACTCACAAACTTTCCTTCTTTGCTGGCATAGTATGCATTCATTTGAAATGTTCATTAGAATATATAACCCGCTCACGGACTCTTCTTCATTGTTAAACTAGCTATCGCTTGGCCTCTTTGAACCAGGTAGTGCGGCCACAACGAAGTAGGAGAGGCACTGTGATTTCATACCAAAAATCAAAATAAGAACGCAACAAAACCAACCCATGCGATTAACCATTAGCCCAAAACGACCGGGGGTTTGCTTGAACTTCCACAAACCTTTGGCAATTCCATATTCGGAAAAGTTTATGAAAGGAAATAATTAGAGAAATTCCTCAAAATGACATGAAAACTAGTTTCCATTTCACAAATACCACACACGCTAAAAATCTTCCATCCCTAACATTTCTTATTAATAGATTGACACTTTTTTCCTGAGTTATAAGAAAGTAAAATACCTATTTTTCAAAATCTCGACCTTTCTCCATCGTCGTCCACCACGAGAGATTCTTCCCGACGAAGGCTAGCTCCGACGGCAGCTGGAATTTCCTGAAATTGAGGACGAGTAGAGAAGTTTGAAGCCTTGAATCGTAGAGATACCTGATGAGATTCTTCTAAGTGATTCGAGGAGCTTCAATGGCGGCACCGATCAAACTACTTCCCGTGATGTAAATTCCCCTAACCAGAGAGAGAGAGCATATAGCTCCGTGTACACGATGCTTCGCGTATCAAAAAATCGGGACAAAAGAGGAAGAAGAAAGGATTACCAGGCAGCGCCGAGAACAGAGATGTCGATGGAGATGGCGATTCCGTTGGCAGAGAAAGTGTATGCCGATGGAGATGGCGATTCCGATGGCGGAGAAAGTGTACAAATATGACAGCGGGGACCTTATTTCCGGCGAAAATCTGATAATCATGGCCACCAACAAAGACGACATAGATAAATTTCCATTTCCACTTCACGATCGCCGTCGTCTTCAGGACAAGAGATTCGATATTTACTGACCATCATCGTCGGCGAAATCTCACATTTAACCGCATCATCAATTGTGAGCATCGATCTCCATCATCAATCAGTTTCTCCAAACGTTCAGCAGCAACACAAAAAACATGGACCGGAGAGAAACGAGCAGCAGAAAAGCGACGATTCCAGATTCAATCAGACACCCAAAAACATCCAGAGGTAATCAATAAATCAGTCTACTTTGAATGTTTTCTCCTCCCTGATCTTGCATTTCTTTCTGCCCTTTTCTGATTTCATTCAATTTTTTTAAGATTTATAAATTTGTTATGCTATTGTGATTCACAAAATTCAAAAGAAATCATTTCCAATTGTTCAGAAAATGGGTTGATTTTAGAGTGTCAATGATTTTGATATTGCTTTGGTGGCTTGGGGATTATGATACAGCTTAAATTGTTGACAAAACTGTTATATATATGTGTTGGTTTCAGATGATTTGCCATTTGAATTCAAAGCGTTGGAGCTGGTTTTGGAATTATCTTAATTAGCTTGTCTTTTGATAGACACCACATATGCCACAATGTATTCTTTAAAATTTAGTTTAGGCTTCATCATTCTTCTATTAGATCGTTATGCATGATAGATCGTGTAACTTTAAAAAGGTTACAACTTTAAGCTATTGCTAAGCTGAAAAGTTTTTAGTGAAAGGTGAATGAGCTTAAGATGTAGATGTATCATGTTCTTGATGTATTAGCTAGCCTCAAACATCAGCACCCTTAATCTAGAACACGTGTGCAGGTTACAAAGGCTGGCTCCTTGCCTAACACATAAATTTTTGAAGGTAAAACACAAATAACCCTTCAAAATTTATGAAAATTGGTATCATACATTTTGATTTTGTAGGTCTTAAAATTTGCAGGTTTGAGATGAAATATAACATTTAATTGATGATGATGATGACATGGATGAGATGTATTTAACTGAGAAAAATAAAATCCGAGGCTCATGATTCAAGGGAGCTAGAAGATAATCTCCATGAGGAATTCAAATCTTTTGGAATAGTTTCAAATTCTGTGCTGGTTTGTATCTTTTAAGGTTCTTATGAATTTGTAAGTTGGTCCCTTGCCAAACAATTCCCCCTAATCTTGAAAGCACTATTTCTTTTAAGGTTCTTATGAGTTTGTTTTTTCTTTGTGTTTTTGTGTGTGAGAGTGTGTAATCTACCATTTGATGTTAGGCTTCCTAAACCTAAGAATGACTTCCTAAACTTAGGAAAGGCTAATTTTTGAATTTATGAAGACCTTCCGAAGTGAGAGGAAAGGCTTCCTAAATTTAGGAAATGCTTTTAGTAGGGCTTCCTAAACTTAGGAAGGGCTTCCTAAACTTAGGAAAGGCTTCCTAACCAATATTATTCAATCTTCCTAAGCATGAGAAGGTTTAGGTTTAATTGTGGCTTTAGTTTTACTACAAGTCTACAACTATAGATTGGATGATAAATGAGATCTCTGAAAAGTCTAAGAAGTTTAAGAAACTTTTATAATAATTAATTTTTTTAAAAATATTTTAGCAAATCTTTCTAAACCTTTAGAAAGTTTTTCTAAACGTTTAGGAAGACTTTACTAAAATTGAAAAAAAAAAATTAAAAAAAAATTTAAATGCTTTCTGTTAAACATTTAAAAGACTTTTTACAAAATTTGTGAATGCTTTATAATAGTCATTGAAGATCTCTGAAAAGTCTAAGAAGTTTAAGAAGCTTTCTAAATGTAACAACTAATGCTTCTTTTTATATTTACTTTAATGTTTAGTAAGCTTTTAAATGGTCAAATAATCTATCCTAAAACTTGTAATGAGAACTTTTTTTTGTCTATTTGTACAACAACTTAAATTTAGGAAGTCATCCTACTTATTTATGAAGGTTTTTATAAAAAGTATAAATGATAACTTTGTGTATATTTATACAACAACTCAAATTTAGGAAAATATTTATTGTTTATACAACAACTCAAATTTAGAAAGCAGTAATACATATTTTTTGTCAAATAATTTATATTTAAACGTGTAACGAAATTTTTTGTATATGTTTATACAACAACTCAAATTTAGGAAGCAGTGAAGCCGTCATAAACATTTAGGAAGACCTTCCGTTAAACATTTAAAAGGCTTTTTTAAAAAAAAATTGAATGTTTTATAATAGTCAGTGAAAATCTCTGAAAAGTTTAAGATGCTTTGTTAATAATTTAGAAAGTTTAGGAAGACTTTCATAAAATTTAGGATGTCTTTCTAAACTTTTAAGAAAACCTTCTTAAATTTTTGATGAAGAATTTTTTGAAGAAAATTTGAATGCTTTCTAAAAGTTTAGGAAAACGAAGTGAAACAAGAATCACTTGAGAAGCTGAGAAACTACAAGTTGCTTAAAGACCTGCTTCTCTCTAAATCCAAGATCGAGAGTGTTGGTGGAGCAACTCGTGTTCACTGAACCAAACCAAGAGTAATCAAGATATGAGTTAATCTGATGAATGTTTGTAAATATGGGATTTGATGACGAATACTTTTAACTCCTTTTGTGTAATGCGGTGCTCTCACGCTTTAGTTTTTGTAAAATAACTTGCCTTTTGATTATGCACATAAGTACTATTAAAGTTTGAATCTTTTCATTTCAAAATAGTTTTAACATATAGAAGTCTTTGGTAAGCTCAAGAACATCGATCTTTGTGTAGAGGCTTGTCAGTGTAAAAGTTCCTAAATATCTAGAATTGTTTCCTTAATTTAGAGAATTTTATGAAGCTTTCTTGAATTTTTAGAAAGCATTTTTACAAATTTAGGATAGGCTTCCTAAATCGCATGTTATTATTAAATCGAATAAATATTTAAGAAGTCTTTCAAAACTTTTAGGAAGTATTTCTAAAGTTTTATGAAGGCATTCCTAAATTTTTAAAAAGTAGTTCTAAGGTTTTTGGAAGGCATTCCTAAATTTTAGAAAATCTTTCAAATCGAATAATATATTAGGATGTAGTTCTAAAGTTTTAGAAAGGCATTCCTAAATTTTTAAAATTTTTATCTAATGTTAAGAAAACCTTCTGAAAGATGTGGTAAGTGTTTTAATTTTTATGAAAAACCCTCTTAAAGATTTGGAAAGTGTTTTATTTTTTTTAGAAAATCTTACTAAATTTGTTTGAATCTTTACTAAATATTTAGAATTTAGTAAGTTTTCATAACTTTTTAGGAAGACTTTATACAAATTTAAGTATGTCTTCCTAAATCATATGTTAGTTACTAAAACGGTTCACGCTGCTCAACAATTTGATCTCATAATAAAATTTGAAAATACGATAAATGAGCTTGAATAAGGATCTAAACGTAGAACACACACATACATAAGCAATGAAACTCATATGGTTGTCATTTACCAAAAACTCTAACTTTGCCAGTGTATGTGTAAGAAAGAGTAACAAACAAAATCATGATTTCTTCCTTAAGTACCTTAAACAACCTCCATCTCTACTTACACCAAAGATAAACGTATAAAGTGAAACTTTATAATTTATAAAGGATTCCTACATATTCAGGAAGGCCTTCTCAAACATTATTTTGAGTCTTTTTTTTAGTTTGTCAACTTGTTTACCTTCCAAGAACCAAGAAAAACAAAAGAGAAAGTGATCAATACTTTATTTTCTTTTAAATATTAGTTTCATACAATTGTATTTCAAAACACTAGTATCTTTAACATCAGTTTCCTTGCAAACGCTCTTATATTGCGTACTTTTCTTGACGGTTGCAATATATTTGCAAAAGAACAAAGAAGCAATCTTGTATCTTGCAATTGTACAGAAGGTGAGCTCTCTCACTAGCAAACAAAGCGTAACGAGACTAAAAGAGTCGTGAAGCGAGTCGGACTCTTTGCGTGCCGCGCTGAAAAGGATTTATATATATATATAGCCACCTGACTTGAGATGAAAAGGACTCTTTGCGTGCCGCGTTGACGAGAGGTTAGATGACGTTCAAGGTTCCGATTACTTGCAGAAAGAAGGAAAGGAGAATAAAAGGGAAGAGAGCAGTGGAGGAGAAGAAGGGTGATCAAAGTGGCTAGAGTTAAAGGTTGGAAGTCAAGTCTGAAGCCTCTGCGTGAGAAGGAGTCTTCTTTATCTTATCTATTTCAAAGAGTAGAATTATGTCGTTTTAACTATCTATGGTTGTATTTAAACTCTGATTCCTATTTAGGGTTTCCTTATCAAATTATCATATTGAACAACAAATATCTCTATTCTCTCCGTCTCCTTTCTATTCTTACTCTCCTCTGTCAAACTTCACTTCTCATCTCTCATTTCTGCTCTTTGATTAGGCTCGTGCCTATCATCTTTCCCTGAGAAAAACCAGCGAGTCACGACTCTTCGTGGCGACGGACGAAAGGGAGAGATTTCACTTGAGAGGAGCTTCTTCACCCACGTTGAGATTTCACTCGAATCTTCAGCGAGACTTAGAGCGATCAGAGAAGGAGGAGCCATCAATAATCATGTGGCTGATCGGAGAAATGCTGGTGAAAGAAACTCATCTTGCTCAAATTGATTCGAGATGGCTGCCTTTAGATTTCGGGCCAGCGAACAGTCGTGGGATATTTTTATGTTTTTTGGTGTTTTATAAAACATGGTCAAAATAGGAAGAAAGCAAATCACAAATATTAGAGTTTGAAATAATTTGGAGGTGCTATGATATTTTTGGCAGATAAACATAATTATGTGGTAAATACCTCAAATAATTATTTAATAAAATATTATATATTCCATCAACATAACCCAAACAACTAATTAATAATAATAATCCCTACATGGACAATGCCTTTGATTATCATCGTCATGTCATGTCATCACATTCATCATCGCTAAACGCCGAATCGTAGTAATACACTTGTTTATCTTCCGACTTCATCAGACTCGAATCCGATCAAGATGGATGAACTTTACTCCCAGATGCAGTCTTCCAAGCAGATCTCATCGACGCCGCGGCTGATCCCATCGCCGCCGCAATATGCCTTTTCGCGGCGATTGTTGCGGCTTTCTCCAGTAAATTCCCCGATCTCCGAGCAGTCTCCGCCTTCTCCTCAAGCTCTCTCAGCTCCGCCGCCTCCATCCTCTCCATCTCCTCCAACGTCCTCCTGTACTCCTCCATTCCCCACTCCATATCCCTAAATCATAACTCACGAGTTTCAGATCTGAGAGAAATCGAAAGCCAAAAAAAGTTGAAATTTTTTACCGATCGAGTTCGAATTCGGCTTCACGGAGAGATTCTTCGGCATCTTCGAGCTCTTGTTGCTGCTCGGCTTCGAGCGCTGCCCAGGCCTTGTAGGAATCGACTTCGAAGAGACGCATGAGGTCTTCGATTGTGGATGGGTCGAAGGTTTTGTCGACAAGGGCTTGATCGGAGAGGAGAGTGAAGTGGTGAATTAGGGCTTCCATGTTTGGTGTGAATTGGAGGAGAAGATGATAGGAGGAGAGAATCGTATTCGTTATTCTTCTTCTTCTAATGGGGGAATAATTTTCTACAAGTGGATGGATGATAATAATGTAAGGCAGAGAGAGATGAGAGAGAGAGAGTAAAGTTTAATTTACCGTTGGAGATATTTGACAAATTGGAGTCATTTACATCTTCTATAGGCACTTTCAAGATTCAATGTTACAAAAAAAGGCATTTTAAACTATTGGGTGACTTTAAACACTATTTAAATATTTTTAATACTTCTTTTCTCTTTCTTACCTTTGTCGATATAGTTTATGTTTTTTCACCCTTCTTCTTCTCTCTCTCTTTCTCTCTTCCCATATTGAGCATCAACAATTTCTCAGTTTTTATATGGATCTTCAGACACTTATGTCTCTTCATGTTATGCTATCTCTCTTTTTCTATCTCGCCTCCACCAATCTTAATTTAACGAATTGATATGGATTCAATTTCTTCATCTCTAATGTTCTCTCCATATCTCGATCTCGAAGGTGTCGTTCATTTGGGTCTAGAATCTTTTTGATTTTTACTGATCTCAAGTAGGCACCGTAAATTTAAGAACCGAGCACCTGGATTTGAGCAAAAGATTGTTCATAGAAACTCATGGACACGAGACCGTGGATACTGTGGACAAAGTATTTGGATGAGGATTTTGTGGATCAATAATTATGAATTTTTTCTATGAAACTCCTTCGAAAACCCAATTGGATTCGACAATTCTAATTACTTAATCGTAATAAACTCAGTGATGGCCTTGAAAATGGTGAATTTAAACGTAAATAGGATTTCAGTGAGTCTGCCGCTAGGTGGATAGTAAGAGATGGACAGAGTGTGTGGACGGTTAAAGTAGCGTGGACAAGTTTTGGTGGACATGTTTATGTGGACATGTTTCCATGGACATTATATTCTGCACCTATCGTGTTTTATGAAATGTATGTGAGGTTGATATGTGAGGTTGTCGTGTACAGGTTTCCGTTGATATGATTATGATTTACAAATATAGTAAAGACACAAAATCGTTGGGGGTAGACTGAGATGGGTGGACAAAGCTTAGTTGATAACATTGATAACCAAGCATATATCGGATATCGGTAATGAGATAATATGTGAAGCTTATAATGTTTGTAAAATACATGTGATTTTTCTAGTTGTTATTGCTTTTATCTTTGTCTATTTGGATGGTTTAAATTATATCTCGATCATCATGTATTTATTTTGTCTCGACTTTATGATCTATTTTTTTGGTGCCTTCAATTGTAGGTTGTAATCTACAAGTAAAGCATTTTGTTTCCTATATAAGCCTTCGTTAATTTGTTGCAAGTTATTATAGGTTTTTGAGTTTACTAAAATCAGAGAGAATTTCTCTCTTTCTATTTTTAGAGCTTTCTATAACATTCTACAAATTCATGATATGACATCATCTATACATGTCGAACTATATTAACAACAGAAAAAGACAAAATCATATCAAATCCTATAATTACAATCATTCTCCAAATCAAAAATAAAAACAAAATATTAGTTATCAATACATATTTAGATTACATCATGGAGAGAACTATGAGATCCGTCAGAAAGACCCAAGATCACAAAGATAGCTAAATATGCAGACCACACCATCATGTCCACACCATCATGTTCACGACTTCATGTCCACGACTACATGTCCACGCCATCATGTTCACAACTTCATGTCCACGACTACATGTCCTTCCTGCAAACTTGTAGTCTTTCTAGTTCAATTAAGCCAAAATCGAAAGCATATTGAGATAGAACATCATAGTATTTATTACCGTGTGGATATTTGTCCATATAATGTCGATTTAGAGCAGAGCTTGTCAGTATATACAAACCAACGACATCATTTCCACGCTGTTATATCCACACCCTCATGTCCACACCATCGTGTCCACAACTTCAATAACGATATTATACATACTATCATTGTCCATTTGACTCATAATACATGAATGTGTGAATTAGGGATTTACGGATTGGGCAACGTTTATTTTTTTCATTTTTGCGAGATTGAAAATTAGACATAAGGAGAGAGAGAGAGAGAGAGAGGGAGGCGTTGAAACTTGAAACCATGGAAGAAGAGAAAGAGAAAGAATGAGAAAAATAAGAAAAGGAGAAAGAAGGAGAAGTAAGAAGGGTATCAATGACTTTGCACATAACCAAAGTATGTGAGTAGCTCAAAATACCTTATAATGTAATTAGAAAGTGGAAAAGTACCTTTGAGTGTAATAAACTCGACAAATTGTCAAAAGTTAAAAGGAAAAATCGCATAAAAAAACTTTCAAAGTGACAGCTGTTGACACTTTAAACCTACTAGTTTCCTTCGAACTAATTTTCTTAACATATTAAACCACCAATTTGACTTTTTTGTTGCACCGACATTTTTTTAGACAGATTCGTTAGTCCAAATAACGGAATACGTTTTCCGGAGACAATATAGTGGTTTTCCGATTTTGATAACTTACTCTAAAACCCCCAAATCGATTTGGAGGCTAGGATTTATATCAAATGACTATGTTTTTATTCCTGTAATCGGTTTGATTTTACTTTTTTCTGTTTTGAATCCTAACCCCCAAATCGATTTGGAGGTTCTAGAATAAGTTTTTTTCTTTTTTAAAGTTTTTTTCTCTACGTGACCAAAATCAAATACCTGTATTTTTATTCCCGTAATCGAAAAATTACTATACTAGCGTCGGAAAACATATTCCGTTATCTGGACCAACGGGTCCGTCTAAAAAATGTCGGCACGACAAAAGAAGTCAAATTTGTGGTTTAATATGTTAAAAAAATTAGTTTGAATGTTTAAACTTTTAGTTAAAATCTTCCGATGTTTAAAGTGTCAGTGGCTGCCACTTATAAGGTTTTTTATGCGATTTTTTCAAAGTTGAAATGATGGCTCAAATTTTTCTGATTGGCTCATAATGAGAATAATTATTGACTTTTTTTCCTAAAAAATTTTTTGGGCTTCTCAAATTCAAAACCCAGCCAAGAAATTTATCTGTACTAGGCTTGAAAATTTTGGGATGGATTCCTCGTTTCTATCCGTATCAGTTCCGAATTTTCCGTTTAAAAAAATTCTCATTCGAGACCATTTATTTTATTCAAATGGATACGAAAAGGGTACGGAAAAGGACGGGTATGAGATCGGATACCCGAACTACCTGTTTAAAAATTAAAAAATTTAAAATTCTATATATTTTTCCAAATTTTCTCGAAATTTTCCGAATTTTCTCAAATTTTCCCGAATTTTTCCGAATTTCCCGAGTTTTTCCAAATTTTCCCAAAATATATGTTCCAAAGTTGATCATTATCCCAAATAATTACTCATTTAGGAAGAGGTTTTAAGTAAAAGAATTTCTCGAACCCGTTCCATTCTCGTCCTGTTCTTATCGGATTTTTTTTTGGAAATTGTTTTCAATTTTCAAATTTTCCGTTCCCGTTTCTGTACCATACCCATAAATTCTCGTCTCAGATCCGAAATTTTCAGGCCTATCTGTACGTAGAGAGTGGGAAACAATCATCACACATTAACATCATATAATATTCTTGAAATTCTTAAAATTTTAGATCTTAACATTATAATTTTACTAGGTCTCTCCAAAAAACTGACACATCAACATTTTGAAGCTTTCAGAAGCTGATACCCCTCAATAAAAAAAAAAAAATATAGAATACCAGTGAAAACATTTCGTTAATATTTTCAAAGGAGAAGGAGGTGTAGCGGAGATGCAAAAGCTTTTAGATAGATACAAAGGAAGGTTATGCTTCATTGGAACGACCATTTCCCACACTATTTTGTTTTATTTTTAAGAAATAGTCAGATTTGTTCAAATTGAATTTTTGTGACAGTGATTAGATTCTTAATTATGGTTTTGTTTTGCCAAATCTGCAGTTGCCACACCTAAGCAGATAAGACAAATGATGTAAGACCTGGTAACCTTTTTTATATATATTATAATATAATTGTCATAAAATTCCATAACGGTGTCTATTAACGCCAACGCGTAATGAGAAGGGAAAACTTCAAAGAAGATAAGGTTTCTGAAGGTTAATAGACCGAGATCAAATAACCGAAAGGAAGCTGGTTCTCAGTTTAAGTGTACCGGATACTCGGTTTGAGTTCCGTTGGTATGAGAGTCCACTAGTAGTTGTACAGATGTCTCTCTCTTAGGGGTTAAGTGTGCGAGTCACACGTGCAAGTGTAGAGCTAACCCGAGCTAGTATAAAGCTCGTCTTATCCTCTTCCTCGGGTTGTTAGAGCCGTTGTAACCGAGAAAGAGAGAGAGAGAGAGACGAGAAAACTCTGTACAAGTTTCCGGCGAGTCTGCCCGGAGAAGATAGTGGATTGCTTGCCGGAGCGTTTCCGGCCCCAGAGACGTAGCAACCCTCACGGATGTGAACTCTGGGTGACCAAGTCTTGAGTGTTCTTTCTTTGCTTTAAGACTTCTTCTTCTTTCTTGTGTTTGATCCAAATCGAAGCATATCGGAGCTCGAAATCGCACAAATTGGTATCACAGCGCCAGGTTCAGGCGCGGATTGAAAGATCAACGGAGCTACATCGAAGATGACGACTCATCGGATCGAAGTAGCGTTGTTCAACGGATCGGGAGATTTCGGGATCGGGAAGAAGCGGATGCTCGCGAATCTGAGTGTACAAGGCCTAAAGGATGTGTTGACGGAGCAAGCTCAAACATCGGTTCAAGTGAAGGCAGGAGAAGCGGATCCTCTCAAAGCCGGTCTCAAAGGCATTGAAGATCCGACGCGAGCTGAGCGAGATGAAAAGGCGATGAATATAATCTTCACGTGTGTCTCAGATCAAGTTCTCCGCAAGCTAGACAAGTGTGTTACAGCAGCTCAAGTATGGACGATGCTCGAGAGACTCTACACACCAAAGACGTTACCGAATCGAGTACACGCACAGCTCAGCGTTTATTCTTACAAGATGGAAGACTCAAGATCAATCGACCAGAACGTGGACGACTTCTTAAGGTTGATAGCGGAGCTAAGCAGCCTCAGCATAGACATTCCAGAGGAAGTTCAGGCTATACTACTACTCAACGCTCTCCCTGCAAGGTATGATTCCCTTATAAAAACATTAAAATATGGTAGAGAATCTATTATGTCCGAGGAAGTGATTAGTGCTGCTAGATCTAAGGAAAGGGAATATAAAGAATCTGCTAGTTCTAAGAATTCTGGGGAAGGGAACTATGTTAGGGGTAGAACGGATAGTAGGAATGGTAGTAGCTCGAATTATGGTGCAGGTAAAAACAGGAACAGGTCAAGATCGAAGTCAAAAGATGGCAAGAGAGTTTGCTGGATCTATGGTAAGGAAGGTCATTTCAAAAGACAGTGCTACAAGTGGCTAGAGAGAAACAAAGGAAAAGGTCACTCTCAAGACAAGGGTGAATCAGCGTCATCTCAAGATGATGCAAAAGACTTGGTTGGTTTGTTGGTTGCAGAGGTGAATCTGACTACAGGACAAGCTGATCAAGAAGAATGGGTTCTAGACACGGGTTGCTCATTTCACATGATTCCAAGGAAGGAGTTGTTCATCGAGTTAAAGGAGTCATCAACGGGAAAGGTCAGAATGGCAAACAACACAGTGACTGAAGTGAAGGGTATTGGTTTTATCAGGTTTGAGAATCCAGATGGAACGACATTTGTGCTTCATGAAGTCAGGTACATGCCGGACATCTCAAGAAATCTGATCTCCATGGGGACTCTAGAGAACAAGGGCTGTGAATTCAAAGGAGCAAACGAAGTGTTGAAAGTTGTCAAGGGTTGCACGGTATACATGAAAGGACAAAGAAATCATTCTCGGTATATTCTTCAGGCAAAGGCAAGAGTGTCTGAAGTCTATGTTGCTGAGTCAGGTTCCAAAGTTAGAGAAGACTCCAATGATGATATGACTCAGCTATGGCACAGCAAGGATGGGACACATTGGGCAGAAGGGTCTCGATGTGTTAGTGAAGAAAGGCTGTTTCGAGGGAAACAAAGTTTCAGAGATCAAGTTTTGTGAAGACTGTGTAAAAGGCAAGACGCACCGTGTGAGTTTTGGACCTGCAAAGCATGTAACAAAAGAAAAGTTAAACTACATTCACTCGGATCTTTGGGGATCTCCAAATGTCCCATTGAGTCTGAGCAAATGTTAGTACTTCATCTCATTCACAGATGACTTCTCAAGAAAAGTTTGGGTCTATTTCCTGAAGTTTAAGGATGAAGCATTCAAGAGCTTTGTTAACTGGAAGAAGATGGCTGAGACTCAAAGTGAAAGGAAAGTCAAGAAGCTTCGAACTGATAATGGCCTAGAGTTCCGCAACAATCAATTTGACAGTTTCTGTAAAGAAGAAGGGATTGTAAGACACAGAACATGTACCTATACCCCTCAACAAAACGGCGTTGCAGAAAGATTAAACAGAAGCATTATGAATAAGGTTCGAAGCATGTTAAGTGAGAGCGGTCTCGGAGTGAAATTTTGGGCTGAAGCAACAGCAACTGCAGTCTACCTGATAAACAGATCACCATCGTCAGCTATTGACTTCCAAGTTCCAGAAGAGCTATGGACATCAGTGATGCCAAGTCTCAAAGATCTTAAAAGATTTGGGTGTCTTGTGTATGTTCATGCAGACGATGGCAAGCTGAATCCTCGAGCCAAAAGAGGAGTATTCACAGGATATCCAGAAGGTGTAAAGGGCTTCAAGGTTTGGTTGCTGGACGAGCAGAAAGTTGTAATCAGTAGAAATGTTGTGTTCAGAGAGGACAGGGTCTTCAAGCAGTTGGTGCTCGGTACAGAGACAGAAGCAAGCGCAGAAAGGTCTACTAGAACAGTGAGTTTCGACGTGCCAGTGTTCTTCCCAAGAAGTTCAGTTCAAGGTGGAGTCATTCCAGAGAATGATCCAGAAGATAGTACTTCTGGTGAGGAAAGCGAGCCAGTTACAGAACAGACAGAGACACTGACTCCAGCAGAAGATCAACCGGAAAGAGAACGTCCAATCAGAGTTACTAAGCCTCCTGCGAGGTTAGCAGACTATCAGTGTGATTTAGCAGAAGGAGAAGATCCTTTTGCAGGGTTTGTCTGTGATATGTCAGAAGATGCAAGCTCAGAACCCTCCTCCTATCAAGAGGCAATGAGTGATCCAGATAGTGACAAGTGGACAGAAGCCACAGACGAAGAGATGGACTCACTCAGAAGAAATCACACTTGGAATCTTATTGATAGACCTAAGACTCAGAAGGCTATTGGATGCAAGTGGATATTCAAAAGAAAGCCAGGAATTGCAGGAGTGGAAGCACCAAGATATAAAGCAAGGCTAGTGGCTAAGGGATTCTCACAGAAGGAAGGTATATATTACCAAGAAATCTTTGCCCCTGTGGTGAAACATGTATCAATCCGATACTTGTTGTCAGCCGTGGTTCATTACGACATGGAATTACAGCAGATGGATGTCAAGACGACATTTCTACATGGGAATCTCGACGAGTTCATAGTGATGGAACAGCCTGAAGGATACATAGACAAGAAGCATCCGGATAAAGTCTGTTTACTCAAGAAATCGCTCTACGGTTTGAAACAGTCTCCAAGACAGTGGAACAGAAGGTTTGATGATTTCATGAGGGAGAAAGGTTACATCAGAAGTGAGCATGACCATTGTGTTTACTTCAAAAAGCTTGAGAATGACGGCTACATTTATCTTCTACTTTATGTGGATGACATTCTCATAGCATCGATAGACAAAGGTCAGGTTTTTAAGCCGAAGGCTCTGCTTGGTACAGAATTCGACATGAAGGATTTGGGTGATGCTAAGAAGGTCTTAGGCATGGAAATTGTCAGAGACAGAGTAAATGGAGGTCTGTGGATATCTCAGGAGATTTACTTATTGAAGGTTCTGTCAAACTTCAACATGGATCAAGCTAAACCAGTCACTACTCCGATGGGAATACACTTCAAGTTAAAGGCAGCCACTGAACATGAGTTAAGTGAACATGCTGACTTTATGCAGAGCATCCCGTATCAAAGTGCCGTGGGGAGTATTATGTACTCCATGGTCGGCACAAGACCTGATTTAGCTTATCCTTTGGGATTGATCAGTCGGTTTATGACGAATCCGATCAAAGAGCATTGGCAGGCAGTTAAGTGGGTTCTGAGGTATATCAGAGGTACAGTGGATACTCGGTTAAGCTACAAGAAGAAAGGAGACTTTGTGGTTATAGGCTACTGTGATTCGGATTATGCAGCGGACTTGGATCATAGACGATCCATCACAGGTATGGTGTTTACTGCAGGTGGTAATACAGTCAGTTGGAGGTCTTCGTTGCAGAGAGTGGTTGCATTGTCTACAACAGAGGCTGAGTACATCGCGTTATCAGAGGCAGTGAAAGAAGGTGTTTGGCTGAAGAGGTTCGCAGAAGAGTTAGGATTTCCACAAGACTCTGTGGAAATCTACTGTGATTCGCAAAGTGCAATAGCATTGTCCAAAAATGCAGTTCATCACGAGAGAACGAAACATGTGGCAGTCAAATATCATTTCATCAGAGATTTGATCAACATTGGTGAAGTTCAAGTGTTGAAGATTGCAACAGCTTACAATCCAGCCGACATTTTCACTAAAGTTCTACCAGTTTACAAGTTAAGGGAAGCATTGCAGATGCTTCGGGTTTCTAGGAACCGAGACAAGCATCCGGTGAAGGATGCATCATCCGGTGAAGGATGCAAGGATCCACCAAGAGTTTGAAGAAGGTTGATCTGGTCTAAGGTGGATATTTGAAGATTAATAGACCGAGATCAAATAACCGTAAGGAAGCTGGTTCTCAGCTTAAGTGTACCGGATACTCGGTTTGAGTTCCGTTGGTACAAGAGTCCACTAGTAGTTGTACAAATGTCTCTCTCTTAGGGGTTAAGTGTGCGAGTCACACGTGCTAAGTGTAGAGCTAACCCGAGCTAGTATAAAGCTCGTCTTATCCCCTTCCTCGGGTTGTTAGAGCCGTTGTAACCGAGAAAGAGAGAGAGAGAGAAACGAGAAAACTCTGTACAAGTTTCCGGCGAGTCTGCCCGGAGAAGATAGTGGATTGCTTGCTGGAGCGTTTCCGGCCCCAGAGACGTAGCAACCCTCACGGGTGTGAACTCTAGGTGACCAAGTCTTGAGTGTTCTTTCTTTGCTTTAAGACTTCTTCTTCTTTCTTGTGTTTGATCCAAATCGAAGTATATCGGAGCTCGAAATCGCACAGTTTCTTTGTAGTCTTCACTTTTCAGTTTTCATTTAAGACTTTCGGCTTTTTGCAGGAAAGTACTACCATATGTTTCTTAAGTAGTCCTTGACATTTGATAATGCAAGACTATATTGTTTGTTTTAAATATTTTTCTCCTTTCTATAAGTGTGTATGCTAAGTGATGTTCATACACATACTAAAAAGATGTGCTGGTTCATACCTGAAGTATGAAGTAAATTAAGGTATTGTTTATTTCATATAGCTAACTAATTTGTTTAATTATAGATTAACTATAACACACCACCTGCCATTTAACGTAATGGATAAGGAGTGCTAATAACTTTATGGTATTGTAAAAGAGTACAATGCCATCAATGAAACTTTTGTTGCTAAGCTTCTTCCATTTTTGTCTTAATAATGGCGACTTTTATCAACATTGAGCATTCTCGATGTTTTAAAAACATGTACACTATACATTTTCCTAATTAGGGATGTATTCGAGTTTTTCCAATAAAGTTTTGGGATTTTATCGTTTTCCCTTCTTCCCTGATAGTTACTTTGGTTGTATTTGGAGCAGGTTCTCTCTCAACAAAAATAAAATAAAATTTTTTATTACTCAATGTCTAGGTCCACGATCCGATCTGAGTATTATTCCCAATAATTATCATTTTCTTAATATATGCCATTTTTATTTCAATGTGACCTAATTATTCCTTGAAAATACGTATATATAACTGAAAATTATAATCAATAATTGTTGAAAAAGTCTACTCTTTCTTTCTGAACAAGCAAACTTGTTTTCTTGGAGGAGATTGAGTAGCATAAAAAAAAAAAATTAAGAAGCTGGCAAGTTTTCAACCGTTCAAGTCAATTTATTTGGCGTGCAATGCAAGTACCAGAAAATGTCTTTTTTTTTTTTTGAGGCAAAGGGACTTGGCAAATTTGTTATATATTTAGTCAGTAATCATCAAATTTTATTTATTATGGTTTGCAAACCCATATTTTTATATTTAATTAGTTCTTGTTCTATGGAGGTGCCCAAATCCAGGAAAAATCAAAAGTATACGAGAAAAAAATGTATCGAGCTCGATGATCCGACGACGAATCACTACCAACATTCGAAATCGAAAATACGCGAAAGGGCCGAAAAGATCATAGATGAGATTCAACAAGAGGTAAGTTAACATTGGAGAAAAGAGGAAAAAAAAGTCTTTAAAGATGTTGAAAATGGCATATATATAGTTCTAAGTTTCTAACAAAACCAAACTCTGCGTCTTGTGTATATTTGTAAGCAGCTTGATCCCGAAAGGACCATCTCAAGACTGAGAATGAAATTGAAATGTGAAATAGGTTTCCGCGATAATTGGATAGACTGGCACAGAAATGTTACATTGGCTCGTTTGAGGATCGAACTTGACAAGCTAACTTTTGCTCATGGCGCATATCCTGATAAGAAGATGGTACATTTAAAGTTTACAGCGAAAAATTCATGTTTTTCCAATCTCAAAATGTTTGATAGAATATGTTAATGCTAATATATATATATATATATACTTACAGGACCTAAATCATCGGATGCTGCATGAGGTGCGTGGCATGGATGCTGAGAGATGTCTTCTCAAGATGTTTAATTAAAAAAAACATGAAGGATCTGGTTCTCCGTTAGAGGAGCTTGAAAAACAGGTACGACCTTTAACCTTTTAAACATTTATTTAAATTTGTTCAATCGATTTCCATTTTGTATTTTTTTTTCTTTCAAAAAATTTACGTTGATTTAATTTTCTCTAAGGGTAAGCTCAGAAAATTTGACCGGGATTCAGTGTTGTCTAAGAAGGAGATACAAAAACAGATTCAGGTAAGTGTAGCATTTAACTGCAAAACTAAATTCGCTAATTCAATTGATTTTTCTTGGTTTTTAGGTTATTCGGTTCTACAATAGTTGGGGTTCGGTTCTAATTTCATAGCAAAATTAAGCTTTTTACTTTATTTTTAAAAAAATCTTGCCTAAAACCATCTTTAGTTTTGCTTTTTCTTTACCATTTTTATAGAGAAACTCATTTATAATTTTAGGTTTTTTTTCCCCCCTCATTCAATTCAGAAGTAATACTAAAAAGTATCATCTAAAGAATCCCATTAAAAATATCACATTTATATGCTTTTTTGTGAATGTTTTTTCTAAGTTATTTTGGTACTTCTCATTTCTCAACCTTGCCATTATATAAAATATTCCTCATAACAACACACTGGAATACGGTTTCAATGAATGATGATGATAAACATCCAGAATATTTGTTAAATAGGTTTTGGAAAAACGACGCGAAGAAGATATAAAATTCATGTTACAAAAGAAGAAGCAGCTAGAGTCAATCAAGAGAGAGATGACAAGAGCAAGACCGTGCAGCCCAATGGTCTGGGGTACTTGCTCACATCCTAAACTTCATGAGTTCGATCCATTTCTTTGGGGGCTGTGTGGTTGTACTTGTCAAAAACCGTTATCGAAGAAAAATAGAGAGACGACAACCTCAACTATGAGGAATAAACATTTAAGAGAGAAACTAGAGAGCATACGAGAACAAAGACAAAGAGCTTATTTTAATTTGTTGGATGATTTGGAATACTAAAAGCTGAGCAACATGGATGAATTCTATTTTGCAATTGTTGAGCCTCATTTAAGTTCTAAATGATTTTTTTTATGTAGATCCAAACACAAAAATGTGCAATTTTAATAATTTATACTCTGATATATATTATTTATTACTCCCTCCATTCCTAAAAGATTGTTTTTTTAGATTTTGCACAGATATTAAGAAACAATTATTGTTTATTTTTCTCTATTACTTTTTGTTTACTTTTTAATTTAAATTTACCTTTTCTATTACTTTTTATTTGTTTATTGTCTTGAAAAAAAGAATATATATTAAATCTAATCTAAAAAATCAATCTTTGTGGAATAAAAATAAAACCTAAAAAATCAAACTATCGAACGGAACGGAGGGAGTATAAGGCAAATTTATGAATATGACTTTGCCTAAATATCGTCATAACTTTTTTTTATTTGTTCAAAAAATACTTTCCAAATTCCAATCATGATTTTTTTTCGTTTTCAAGTTTTTGAATAATGATTATTTTTGTTGCGAATAATATGATTATCATTGTTCTCAGTTATGGTGTAACTTTTTTTATTTGTTCAAAAAATACTTTCCAAATTCCAATCATGGTAGATTCGTTTGTCGTGAATGATGATATATATAAAAATCATTAAAATATTTGTATAATATCTTAGTTTTTAATTTTTATACACATAGGAAAAATGATATACTACAAACGTGCCCAGTTCTTGAATTTTTAAATGGTTCCAACCATCGATTGATACCTAAAATTATACACAATATATCAGTCAACCAAAAAAGTAGTTCTATTTTAAATAGAACTTCAAAACACACATGTTGTTTGCACAGTCAAACAACGTTAATTTACAATTTTAACTAGTGATTTTTAAAAGAAAATTATCTAAATTAAAATAGGCGATTTGTTATCATCATTTAAATTAACGTGGTATTGACAGACACACAAAAAATTAGCGTGGTATAAAAAAAAGTGACATGAGGATGGTTTTGTAATCTGATATTGTTTCCACCCGTTTCTGTAATAAATAATAAAACGAGGATGTATTTGTAAGAAAATTAATTCCCAAATTTTTCTGGCTCTTCCCAAAGCAAATCAAAAACATCATCAAACAGCTGAAAAAACGCCTCTGGATCTCGCGAGATCCATTTCGATTCGAAGAAGAAAGCGAAAGACAGCATTCTGGGGTTTACTTGTCTTGTCTTGTCTTAACTCAATCCGTACACTTTTGGTCTGAAGCTTCTTCGGGTTTTTTTTTTTTTGTTGTCTTAACAATGGCGGCCTTTATCAATCTTGAGGATTCCCCAATGTTTCAAAAACAGGTACACTACTTTTTTCCTCATTATGGATGTATTCAGCTTTTTTTTTTCCAATAAAGTTTTGGGATTTGATCGTTTTTCTTTGTTCTTTTTGGATGATTGGATCAGGTTTTCTCTTTAGAAGGAACAACTGATGAGCTTAAGGATCGTTGTCAGAAGCTATACAAAGGTGTTAAGAAGTTCATGTAAGTGTAAATCTACCTACTCTTCTTTTGGTTTTTTCCGTTTTTGTCGTAATGTCTTAATCATCTGGCTGAAGCTTTTTTTTTGAACTTTTGTACCATTTTCTGGTGAATGTAAGATTTGTCTTGAATTTCCAAATAGAGACGAAAATTTACTGTTAGAGGCTCAATGGGAAGCACTCTCGTTCACGCGCTGGTTTTCTCTATGCTAAAGTTTGATATTCATTTTGTTATGGTTTCACTTTTTCTGACTTATCTATGTGCCTAGGAAGAGTATTGGTTTGGTACCTTATAAGCATTGAATTCTTTTTATTTATAGGGGAGCTTTGGGAGAGGCATCTACTGGAGTCAGTGCCTTTGCAGATTCTCTGGAAGAGTTTGGTGCTGGACATGATGATCCTGTCAGCGTTTCGATTGGAGGTTGTGGATTCACTTTCAATTGATTTGGCCACTCTAATTAGTTGATTACTCAGTTTAGGTGCTATGAACTATGATACAGTCTCTGCCAAGGAGATTGTGGGCTCTTTGGTTAGTAAAAAAAAAAAAAGACTATGATGCATTCCTTTAGCTCACCAGCAATGAAGCTACTCTATGAAAAATTAGAATGCATAACTTTTATGGGATTTCAATATCTTTCTATTGGCTAATAGCATCTCTCTTCTGGGCTTGAAGCATTATTTCAATCCGTTGCTCTCCTCATTGTATCTTTTGATTTCAATTTGCTTCCTGGATAATTAATATATGACCACTAAGTTCATGAGTTCTAGTTTCCCACTTTTTTTCTTATTGCTCTTGTTTCTGATCTATTTCATTGTTATGCTTTTGGGTGGCACCAGGTCCAGTAATATCTAAATTTATAAATACACTTCGAGAGCTCTCCTCTTATAAGGAGTTTCTTCGGTCACAGGTAACTCTCATCGTATCTTGTGAATAGCTACACATAAAACTAAAATGAAAACATAATGAAAAGAACTACACGCGTTGAAATCCCAATTTGATATATTCTCTTTAAAGCCGTTGCCCTTCACTGTGTCATTTGTAGAGCCGTTGCGTTTTTGCAGGTGGAGCACGTGTTACTTGACAGGCTGACCAACTTTATGACTGTTGATTTACAAGAAGCAAAGGTTCTCTTTCTGCGCTGCAAGTTTTGATTGTTTTCTACTTCTTATGTACTTTAAAGTCTGTCAAATATTGTAGACTCGAGATTGATCTATAAACAGATAATTAGGTTGTTTGTCTTTTGTATCCTTGCCATTAGTTAGGTCGGATTTAAAAACGTTTTGTCATTTTCTTATTTATATACCTTTCTTTTCTTGACGTGAACAATTTTCAGAAGAACAGTATTTTTTTTTTCCCCTCTGCATTGATAAAGATATCTGTTATCGAAAACTCAAGCTATAGTTTTGCTATTTATCCACTTTACTGTTTGCTATCTTTTCAGGAGTCTCGGCGTCGTTTCGATAAAGCTGTCCATTCTTATGATCAGGTAGTTGAATTATAGTCTATTGCTTCACTTACTTGTTGTACATTGAGAGGTACACCTTATTTATCTTTTAGTAAAATATGTTATTGGTGTCACTACAATTGAACTTACTTTAAGATATATTGTTGGGCATGGTATTCTTGTTCTGAAGCTATGCAATGAATTTTCTTATCCATTTTGAAGGCACGCGAAAAGTATGTGTCGCTAAAGAAGAATACCAGAGGAGACATTGTTGCTGAGTTGGAAGAGGTATTAGCTTTGTATATCTTATATAAAATATTTTTCTTTCCTTCTCATTTTGGCCACGATCATCAGTTGTAGTGTTGTGTTTACAGGATCTGGAGAACTCGAAGTCAGCATTTGAGAAAAGTCGTTTCAATCTAGTATGCTAAGTCTACGAACATAAGCCATTACTGCTATCGTCTTTTGACCTTTCTGCATCTAAATGGTTCTCTCTTTGGTTTAAGGAATGCAGGTAAATTCATTGATGACTATTGAAGCAAAAAAGAAGTACGAGTTCTTGGAATCTATAAGTGCAATTATGGATTCCCATTTGAGATATTTTAAGCTTGTAGGTTTCTTCTTAATTTGCATTTTGAGACGTCACCGAGTGTGACCAACTAAGGGAAACATCTGTGTCATGTTGTATTCCTTAATGTGGTCTCTTTGTGCTTCAGGGGTATGACCTGTTGAGTCAATTGGAGCCTTATATCCATCAGGTACAACCTTATTGTCAAACCCTTTTCAGAAAATGCCAAATGATCAGAGGGTTAACAGTGAAAATACTTAAACTTGAGATCCTTGAAAGTTCTTCTCCTTGTTTTCTAAGAAAATTGATTAGAACTGCTACCTGCTACTTTTCTTCTTACAGGTGTTGACATACGCACAACAATCAAAAGAACAGTCTAAGATTGAACAAGATCGGTTTGCAAGACGCATTCAAGAATTCAGGACTCAATCTGAATTAGACAGCCAACAGGTCTCTGCTAAAGCAGAGCCCTCTGGTGTTGATGGAAACCATGTTTATAGAACTATCCCATATAAAAACGTAGAAGCAACTTCGATATCAACAGCCGACAAGGAAGTAAGGTTCCCCAACTCACTCATGTATTAGTCAAGTGCAAAGCCATAGTTTACACAAACTGTTCCAATAGTTCTCTGGTAGAGAAAATTGCTAAGTTTTGTCTTGCCTTAGGAAAATGGTTAAAAGCGGCATAGTCTGTCCAAAGATATAACTGTTGTTGCTAGGGAATATGGCTATTACTCTAGACAGGATCTTGCTTGCTCTACTGTTGTATTCTAACTGAGACAATGCCAACTCCCATAAATATGCTTATAAAGTTGAACTATTATTGTCAATTTCTTAGTTGTGCCTGAAACAAATTTCTGGCTTCATGACTTGCGTCTTCTGTTCAAAGATATAATACTGCAACGCAACTATGCAGACATTGAGATTAATGATGACTCATTTGGTGATGAGTACGCTTCACTGCTTCATTTCGCATGCAGGCTTAATGTCTTACATATTTTATCTTCTGTACTAATGCAGGTAATTAAACAGGGGTATCTATTAAAGCGATCAGCTAGTCTGAGAGCTGATTGGAAAAGGAGATTCTTTGTACTTGACAATCATGGATCCCTATACTATTACAGAAACACCGGTAATAAATCAGCGGTATGTGTGCCAAGCTCTTTTTTGCTACCTCATTTCCATGGGAGAGATCCATAAGTTCTTTCAAACTTTGTTATAGTTCTAGATGCGAAAGTTCCAGTTTCTTAATATTTCGTTTGATCTCTTTCTTGAATCTCTTTCTCCCCTGAAACGGAAAACCACTTCATGATGGAATAACAGGACAAAAAAAAAGCTCGATTATAACTAAGATGAACTTAAAACCAAGGATGTACGATTACTTTTTCCTAATGCCAGACATCTCAGTGTCAGTGGATTTGCAGTTGCTATTGACTTGTAGGAAGCCTCTCATTTATCATCATTGAAATCCATCCAATATGTAATATTTCCCTAGTTTGACACAGCTAGGAACATTACTCGGAAATTAATTTTAAGTTTCTGTTTCTCAGTTTCAATCCTTCTAATCATCTTTTTCTCTTCTTAGGGGTCTCAACATTACTATAGTGCTTTAGGTGAGCATAATAGCGGCGTCTTTGGGAGATTTCGTTCAAGACACATTCGATCAGCTTCACAGGGAAGCCTAGATTGCAATATGATCGATCTCCGTACCTCACTGATAAAATTGGATGCAGAGGACACAGATCTTCGACTCTGTTTCAGAATTATTTCTCCTCAAAAGACTTACACATTACAGGTACCGAATTCATTAGATATAGAGACGCGAAGGAGCAAATATAGCTTCAGGGGGGCTAACACAGCTTATTTCTCTACGCTATCAGGCTGAAAATGGAGCTGATCGGATGGACTGGGTGAATAAGATCACAGCAGCTATAGCAACACGCCTGAATTCTCATTTCCTGCAACAGGTTGACACTAGACGATCCTCATGCTTCTCTTTTTAACTCTGAATCAAATCAGAGTGTTAAGCTTTTGTGCTAATACATATTGTATTATCTTCTGCAGTCACCAAATCAATACTTGGACAAAAACTATGCTAGTGATGACCTCTCCCTGGATCAAAAACAAAACTATAATCAAAGACTAAATATGGGGGATGATGTCCTTACGATACTGAGAGAAATCCCTGGAAATAACGCATGTGCGGAATGCAATGCACCTGACCCCGATTGGGCATCATTGAATCTTGGAGTTTTGATGTGCATCGAATGCTCTGGTGTTCACAGGAATCTCGGCGTTCATATTTCCAAGGTACAAGATTTGCTTCTTTTTGATATGGTGTCGTGTAGCTTCTCTCCATTCAGTTTGAGGTTGTATGAGCTAGTTTGTTGTATAGCAAGCAAACCATGTGCTAGTTATCTCTGCATTGCAAGACTTCAATCAGATAATCTGAAATTTCCGTAAAATTTATCTGGCAGTGTTTATATTTTTAGCTGAAGTAAAACATTGTTGCATAGATTTTCTAGGAACTCGTGTATAAGAAGTTCATCAATTCAAGCTAACGTCATAGAATTTCTGCAGGTGAGATCACTCACATTGGATGTAAAAGTATGGGAGCCTACAATCTTGGATTTATTTAGGAACTTAGGCAATGCATACTGTAATTCGGTGTGGGAGGGGCTACTTCACCTTGATGATGACTGGTATGGTTTCTCAAGGAAAATTAGATTGTTTGTATTTTAATGTAAAGACTGTCTCTCAAACACATGCAAGAAGTCAAATGTGCCCAAAATGGGATTTTTGCAGTGAAAAGGGATCAACTGAGACGCTTGCATCAATTCCGAAACCATCTTCTAAAGATTCCTTTACTCTGAAGGAGAAATACATTCAAGTAAAGGTATCGTATTTAGCTCTCAAAGTTTCCACATACACTTGGATGGTTGATTAATGTCAAACTGGTTTCATGCTTGTCACTGTGAGTATGATTATACTCAGACCTGCTATTTTTCATGTCTAGCCAGTACCTGGAGAAAGCGCTAGTTGTCAAAGATAAAAGAGAAACAGACCCTAGTGCCTCAAGTAGAATATGGGAAGCTGTTCAAAGCAGGAACATAAGAGAAATCTACCGACTCATTGTAACAGCGGATGCGAATATCATCAATACCAAGTTCGATGACATTACTGCCCCTGATGCATATCACCACCACCATGTTGAGGCACAAGATGAAGTAAAGAAAAGCCACGATCCAAATGCGTGTCAGAGAATCAAGGATTCGAAAGAAGCAAGAAACTGTCTTCAAGGCTGCTCGCTGTTGCATGTGGCGTGTCAAAGCGGTGACCCGATCTTGCTTGAACTGTTGTTGCAGTTTGGTGCTGACATAAACATGAGAGATTATCACGGAAGAACTCCGTTACACCATTGCATAGCATCAGGGAACAACGCGTTTGCAAAGGTTTTACTGAGAAGGTAACTAACTAATGATCCCAGAAACTTTTTTTCTTTTTCCACCTCATCAGGAACATTTTGCTTTTAAATAACTGTCTCCCTTTCTTTGGATAATGCAGAGGTGCTCGTCCATCAATAGAGGATGGTGGAGGGTTAAGTGTATTGGAAAGAGCGATGGAGATGGGAGCCATAACAGATGAAGAGCTCTTCCTTCTCTTAGCAGAGTGTCAGTGATATACCATTTCCCTTTTGTTCGAACAAGAAATCTGATTGATTGATTGATTGCTAAGCAAAAGACTATGAGATAGATCTCTTTGGTCCTGTTACTGTAACTGTTGTAGTATTTGGTCATGAGTGGCTCATTGATGCTATATATAGCTTCTCATCTTTTTGTGTTAGTTATGGAATGTTACATGGTAATATAAGTTGATAAAAAGATAATTTTTTCAAACCAAAAGATATTTGATGAGAGAGATAAAATATCTAAATAGAAAAAGAATTGAGAGAATTCTCCTCACATATTTAAAATAAATAAAACTATATCAAGAGTTTATGGGGATGAAATGAATCTATAACGATCATCATAAATTGTTATCATATTTGAACCATTTTTAACAATGACAATCGATTAAAAGCCATGATATGCATTCTTATTTCCATTGTTTCTGCAACTGTATGTAAGGGCGGATCCAAAAATATTTCATCGTGTTGTTGACTTTTTATGTTCAACGCAAAATAGTTATGTTCTTGTTGTTGAATGATCGTTAAGGTTCCAAAAGAGACTTGTCATCATCTTCAATGAGTCTCTTGAATTCCTCCAACCAAACTCATTACAAATATCCAAAAAATTACAAAACAGTAAAAATATCAGAAGTAACAAAAGACAAGAGTTTGAAGTCTCTATGTTTCAATGTTTTGGGATAAACCTTCATTAATTATAAATGAGATACAAGCAAAACATAACCAAGAGTTAACCAAGAATGTAAGTGCATTCGAGTGTCTTGATGATTTCCATAAAAATTGTGTAATTCTTGGAGCTGTTTGTAGCTTTCAAAATAGAGTTTTTGAGATTAACATTACCATTTTATTTGGTTAAGATCATGTTTTGTGAGTTTTTTTGGAAGGGTTGTTTTCATTTTTTGCGGGAATAAGGGTCAATTTTGAAATAAATGGATATCCTGAGGGTTTTTGTGCAAATTTCGTTAATACTGAATTGTTAAAGACGACGGCTTTTTCAAACCCTTCACCGCCGTTTGTTGTTCATCCTCCTCGCCGCCGCCTTCTCTCTCTCCAAATTGCACATCCTATAGAAGAACAACTGTACTGTTCCGAAAGTAAGTTTCTTTGAGCATTCCTTGTCTGTTCCTTTGTAAACAACCTTAAGCTTCTTCTTTTTTCGGCCTCTTATAAGGTTTCCATCCATATTTGATAAACCCTAGCTGTTTAACCTAAGATTAGTCAAGTGTATAATCGGAATCAGTCGCACAGTTTGAACACTCTCTCACCAATCGAATTTTGCTGCAGAGAAGGATGGTGACTGAAGGAGAAAAAACATTCGCCAAGAATTTCAGTATCGAGGAGCTCCCCGACGTCCCTGCCGGGCTTCCTCCGCATCTCAAACTCAAGAAAAACCGTGTCGTGTCTAAAACCCAAGCTCCTATTGATGTATGAACTTTTTCTGGCTTTACTTTCGAAATTTACAGCCCCTTATGTTCTGTATTGTTGTTGCTTATAAGTTCAGCTAGTTGAAGAAATCTATTGGCTTTTCTCGATGGTCCTTTCTGTGTTAGAGTTAAATCGATGCTGTGTTGATGGGTTTCGTGTAAAGTTCAATCTTTTAATCAAAATCCAAATGATATGTGTGATGATTGTTTGAAATTTGAAGTCTTTAATCTTGTTCTGCCCTTGTGTTTGTGTTTTCTGTAGACTCAGGGTATCGTTTACTCGGGTGGCGATGTCTCTATGGGAGTGGACGACAGTGTGAAACTAGAAAACTTCTATGAGAATTTCAAAGTCGATGTGATTAGTTGCACAGAGACAGATATGGAATTCGATATGATCGGTATCGATGCTGCGTTTGCCAATGCGTTCCGAAGGATCCTTATAGCTGAGGTCTGTCCATTGTCTCACAGCCTCTGAATCCCTGATTGCTGGAATCTTTGTTCTAAAAGTGTTCCTTTTACTCCAGCTTCCTACAATGGCTATTGAAAAAGTGCTTATAGCATACAACACATCGGTTATTATAGACGAAGTTCTTGCTCACAGGATTGGTCTTATTCCGATTGCCGCAGATCCGAGGCTCTTTGAATATTTATCCGGTAAGGAAATATCCAGTGGCATGTGAATCCATCTCCACAAGCAAATATCTTTTTTTTTCTTCGTGTCAGCTTAATTCTTTATCTCTGTGTCTCATAGCAAATGATCAGCCGAATGAAAAGAACACCATTGTTTTCAAACTCCATGTGAAATGTCCAAATGGTGTATCACGTCTTAATGGTAATATCCGTTCTTTAGGTTAGCATCAGAAGATTGATTGCTTTATTTTTTCAGCTTGATCTCTCATGAAAGGTGTCATTTGTAGTTTTGACGGACGAATTGAAATGGTTACCAAATGGAAGTGAGTTTCTCAAAGAATCAGGAGGTTCAACCTCAAAGCCAAAAACTTATACTTCATTCAGCTGTAGCCAAGACTCCTTACCTGAATTCGCGAATAATCCAATCGCACCGAGCCACCTCGATATCCTGATAGCTAAACTCAGCCCTGGTCAGGTACTGTTTCTATGTGTTCTCTTCTTCTTATTTGTAACACTTACCTGCGATGAGAGATGAACCAAACACTTGCCTCTTAATCTTAACTTCTTTTCTTGTAGGAGATCGAGCTCGAAGCTCATGCGGTTAAGGGCATTGGTAAAACACATGCAAAGTGGTCTCCAGTAGGGACGGCTTGGTATCGAATGCTTCCCGAGGTGAGAAGTTTTATACCTCAATCTATCATGGTTTCTTTGAAAAAGCTCTTTGTTTTTGTTATTGCCTCATCCTAATCTTTCTCGTAATGCTTTTGTTTATACTATCTTAGGTGGTTCTACTAGGGGAAGTTGAGGATGAGCGTGCTGAGCGACTCGTAAAGGCCTGCCCACAGAACGTTTTTGACATTGAAGACATGGGCAATGGTAAAGTCAAAGCCTTCCCAAAATTTCCTTCAAATCTTCGAATCTGCGTTCGAGTAACAAAAGGAGATTTCTGATGAAGCTTGGCTTGCACACTGACTTTGTGGTAAACTAACAGGTAGGAAAAGGGCTACGGTGGCGCAGTCTCGTAATTGCACGATGTGTAAGGAATGCATAAGAGACCATTATTTGGTAGACCTGGTGGATCTGCGCACTGTCAAGGACCATTTTATATGTAAGAAGAGAGAAGAAGAACACATTCTTTTTTTACTCGGCAAGATCTATTATTTGAAAGAGAGCCTAATTGAGTTTGTTGTTTGATTTGTCTGTTTCTCAGTTAAAATTGAGTCCACCGGATCACTGCCTCCGGACGTTCTCTTCACTGAAGCTGTGAAGATATTGGAAGATAAATGTGAACGTGTTATCTCTGATCTCTCCTGAAAAGAGTTTTGATTGGTTTAGCTCTACTGGCATGGTTCCGGTTTAGTTCAATTTTGTGTTTTGTACCAAAGTTTGTCCTTATTGATATCAAGCACGTTGAAATTAAATTAACTTATAGTTTTGGTTCGATTTGGATGGATTTCAATTATCTCGATTCGAAAACAGCTGAAACAACTAGCTGAACCACTTTGGAAAAAAAAAATTCGGTTAATTTGGTTTTAATCGATTAATAAGAACGAAAATAAAATCGATTACTAGATTGCAGCTTTGGATCATCAATTAAATTGGCAGCACGTACGATGTAAGGTGCTGAGCTTTATTATTTATAAATATAAATTATAATGAACAAATTAAATCATAAAGCACCAGTGGTCTAGTGGTAGAATAGTACCCTGCCACGGTACCCGGGTTCGATTCCCGGCTGGTGCAGTTGTTGGAGCTGTGAGGAAATTGGCTTTAGCGTTGGTTGGGTCCTTCGCACTCTTCTGATTTCTCAGATGTGATAAAGTCTCATACTGAGCTCTGCTTTTTTTCTTCCTAAAATTAAGTATGAAAGAACCTGCTTCAAGCAGATAAAGTGGCCATAAAAATGATCGAACCAAGTAAAACTATCAAAGATTATCATATAAGAATTTGGTATTAGTGGCTTGGAAAAAGTTTTTAAAAATTATTACGTTGGGTTTCTTAGTTCTAGCACAAGCAGCTGGATATGCACATATTTATATGTTTGGCGCAGATTTGATGTAAACATCTACATTCGTTTTCATAGAGTTCAATTTTATTTTAGGGGGGTTATTGGGAAGCTGATTTAGGTAGAATTAAAGAATCTTTGTGGATTTTAAGATTTTTCAAAAATTTTTATGGATTCTAACAATTATGGTCAAGACTTGAAAATAATAATCGAATGAAATTATTAACATGAATTTCAAAATCAATATAATTGGCTAACATAATATTTTGTTTGATTTGCATATCGAACTAATATACTTAATCCAATAAAGAATTTCAATTATGTAACACACTAACACTCAATATTAATTATGTTTTGTAAGTGTTTTAAAAGGCGAACCAGAAAGTCTTTAGGCAATACACGGTGGCTAGATGCTCCGGTTTTCATATATACTATGTTTAGGCGAGTTATAAATGTCTCAAAAAAATTTTTTTTAACACTTTGTTTTATTAATCTTCATTTAGAATGATTACAATATATAAGAGATCCGACATATATAATACAAAGAGAAACTAACGATATTTCCCGACAATTTAGTGAAAAAGAGATTCTTTGATGATACATTGGCGATACCAAAATAATCTTGTTTCGAATCTTGAAAAGATCAATAAAAGACGTTCCCGTACCACAATAGCAGACAGACTTCTTATACTCGAGTCTTGAAAAGGTCAATAAAACACATTCCCGTACCACAATAGCAGACATAATTATTAGACTTTTGACGATAACACGACAATAATTCTCACGAGATAGATCTCTTCTTTGATTGTTTTCTTCAATTTTGTTTCTGAAAAGTTAGTTTCGGTGAAACCTGCTCTAAACACCATCGAACAAACTTGAACTGCAAAGTACAAACCATATATAGCCAAAATCGACTACAAACAAAAGCATCTAAAGCAAACTATAAATCTTCTATGAAGAAAAATTTCCTAGATAAAAACTTCATCTTAAGAGAATAAATGAACTCAAACAAGAGAGTCACCAAAACCCATAAAACTAAATTTTATGAACTATCATATCTGAAATTTATTAGAACGAAAACTAAAACTAAAACTAAAAGAAGAAAAAATCTCAACTCACAAAAAAGCTACTAAACCCTCTCACCATGCTGACGAAGAACGCCAAACATCGGAGAGATAAAATATGCAAATCTCTTTGTTTTCCTCTTTGACGGCTGATAAATGTTCTTCTTTACAATAATGATTTTTTTTTCAAATAGCCTCGAACCCCTGATTCAAAATCACAAGTATACAAAAATGAAAAGCCAATGGTAGTTAAAAAAAAAAAAAAACGACAAACCCTAATTAGCTCCAGGCCAGCTCTAAGGCAAGCCAAATGAGACATTGAATTTGATCATCAATTTTTGTTGGTCCATTATACAAAACATTTTCTTATGTATATATAATAAGTTTTATATTTTTTGATGGCTCATAAAAAATTTTGATTGTCCATTACTAATGTTTTATGGTTTTTTATATAAAACAAATAAAAAATAATACAAATTAGCCCAATTCATTAAATCTACAAAAAAAAAAAATATATTTTTTAGTCACGTTTCAGGCAGGCCCCCATTTTTTAATTTGATTCAGGCTCCTGTCCCCTCCTCCAAAATCTCAGACCATGATTAGCACGGTCACAACGTGCTCCAAAAGCGAGTGGTGTAAGTGAAAAATCTCATCTATTCTCTTTAACGTAATGGGACCAACAAACATTTTCATCACTCGAGGCCATACACGTACACCTATCTTCTCCTTATTGCCCATGGTAACTTTATAAAGCAACCATACCGTAAAACTAACCTACCTCCTATAAATATACCCACCCTTTGTATCACATAAATAAACATCGAAACTGAGACAATAACCATACCAAAAAGAGAATGAAAATCATCGCACTTTCACTTCTCTTGCTCTTGGCCGCTACGGTCTCCCAAGGCCGGCCTTCGGTACCCGTGCCTGGGCTCATCGAACTTTTAACATCAAGCGACATCTTTGAGACCGAAGCCAACCTTTTGGAGAAACAGCGACTCTCCATCAACTACCACAACTGCAGAAGCTGGCACCTCGGTGTTGAGACTTCTAACATCATCAATTTTGAGACGGTGCCCGCAAATTGCAAAGANCGACCTTTTGGAGAAACAGCGACTCTCCATCAACTACCACAACTGCAGAAGCTGGCACCTCGGTGTTGAGACTTCTAACATCATCAATTTTGAGACGGTGCCCGCAAATTGCAAAGACTACGTTGAAGACTACTTGACCACTTCCCTTCAGTACCGCAACGACTCCAAAACGGTGTGCAAAGAGGCTTATTTCTACGCCAAAGGACTTGCCCTAAAGAACGACACCATCAATGTTTGGATCTTTGATATAGACGACACCCTCCTCTCGAGTATTCCCTTTTACGCCAAATATGGATACGGGTAATATACATTTACTATTATTAGTTCTAAGAGCATCTCCATCCATTTATATTAATATTTAATTAGTTAAAGTGTGAATACAGAATTATATTAGTATTTAATTTTTGGGTCACCAATATAATTTTGTGTTCACACTTCATTAATTAAATATTAATATAATTTTGGTTGAGAGAGTTAGTCGAGAGACCGGATAGAAATGCTCTAATCTACTCCACTACCAGTTAATATATATGTATAGTTTTTATGAAATATAATTCTACAAAGTTCTATCAAAAGATTTTGTACTACACATATCAATATATCATATCCATATATTTTATTAAATGCTTCGGTGTCAAAGACACATTTCGATTTTATTGTGTTGATTCTCACAACTCTAAATAGTTTGAGACATCTCTAACCTGAAAATATTTTTTACATGTCTATTGTGATCATGTAAAATACATTTTTTTTTGTGGGTTTTTTAGGACAGAGAAGCAAGACCCGGGGGCATTCAGGAAGTGGTTGGAGGCCGGAGAAGCTCCCGTGCTCCCGGAGAGCTTGCATCTTTACCAAAACATCCAGGAACTCGGGATTAAACCCATCTTACTCACCGAGCGATTCCGTGATTTGAAGGGAGTCACTCTAGAGAATATAAGGGCTGCTGGCTTCGCCGACTGGAGATATGCATTTTTCAAGTAAGAATAATAAATTAAAGTAGCCTAATCATATTACATATACAGTGAGTATCATATATGTGATTGAAAGGAGTGATATATTTAAATGGAAACGCAGGCCAACGGGTTCGAACACGAAGATATCAACCTACAAGTCAATCGTGAGGAAGACGCTAAAGAAGAATGGATACACTATCATTGGGAATATTGGAGACCAATGGGCTGATTTGGCTAGGGACAGCACTGGGGCAAGGACTTTCAAGCTCCCTAACCCACTTTACTACAAGGCCTAAGCATCTTTCTTAATATATTTTTCCCTATGCATCCACCACCTCATCTGTGTTTTTGTCATCTTTGTAGCCGTTTGGCCGGCCATACTAAATAAAATATCCAACCCATCCCAACTTATAAAAGGACTTCGTATTGAATGTTTTTTCTTTGTAGTAAAAATCAATCAACTGGCCATCAAATGACCAAACCAGGTAAAATTAACAAAATGAATCATATAAAATTTGAAATTAGTTACTTGTGCATGCCCAAAAGAATGGAAAAAGGTTTTGAAATATCATCATTACTTTGGGTTTCTTTCATCTATAGCACAAGAAGCTGGATACATGTTTGTCGGTTACTTTGGTTTTTTTTTATAATGCCGCGAAGTTTTGAGCCGAAACCTGTATATTTCCATAAGTCGGAATAGGGTTCTTGATAATACAAAGACATGGCGTAAATCATTGTGATAGAACCTAGGATGGTACGGAACCAACTCCTATTACCAACTACTAGACCACCACACCTTTTGTCAAAATAGAGAGTTTTCAGAGAGTTCTATTAGTTATTGGTAGATGCTTTTTAAGGATTGTTAAAAATTTCAGATTTTATTGTTATTAGTTTATTGGGTTTTTTTAGATCTATAGCACAACTGCACAAGCAGCTGGATATATTGTTATAGCTATCCACATCAATATTCCATTAAACAAATTATACTTCTGTTATCACCATTCGTCATTTGGTTGTGTCGTTTTCTAATTAAATCGACAGAAGTAAAAGCTGTGCACATTTACTCCTAAGATATAGTTTCTTCCTTATACAACATTTCATACGTAATTTGTTTTTTTCATTTTTATACGTAATCTTTAATTTACAGAGGTTACTGGTTTGCGTATTTAATTGTTTAAAATTCTATTAAAATTGTGTGTTATTGAATCATTGTTGTCAAAATATTATGTTATTCAAAATGTTTATATGTTTTAACAAGGATATATATTCCGAATCAATTAAATATACAAACCAATGAAAATACAATGAACAAAAAACCAATGAAAATACATGATCATTTTGCAAATTAACCAATTCTGATGGCCAGATACACAGAACTTTTTTTGCTAATTTTTTTTTTTTTTTTGATACACTGAACTTAGACACGAACAAATAGAACACGTGAGAGTATTGGTGTAATCTATGGGACCAGCCTCTGGCATAATTTATGACTGCATGTGTCTCTAATTCTATTGATCGGTGTCATTTTCTGCGCAAGAAAAATATGATGTCTTCCATCATATATCATCATTGCCCGATTTAGTTAACAGTTCGATGAGCTGGTGATCTTAATTAATAATTATGGTCATATCAATGAATAGTAAAATTATTGTACAACGATACAATTTGTTTAGGCATGTGTGCTATTTTCAGTCTTTTTCTGTTCCATTTCAGTTGTTTATTTTTGAGTGTCGGCGTTTTTACTTTTCGGTGGTGTTTTTGTTCCAAGTGTGTCTAGCCGAAAAACCGAAGTTTGGATCCAAAAGGTGAAAATGAATGAAGAATGAAAGTCCAAACATATGGCATGGTTTGAAAATTTGTATATATATAATAAAGCCATTACCAATTTATCAATATGGAAAGATGGCTCGAATGGTCGGTATCTTTCATGGTATATATAGAACCACGATTTCAAAACTGAACAATTGCTAAATTTAGTTCAAAAAAAAAAGCGAACAATTGCTTTATATAATGATAAAAACAGAACTAAAATTGAGTCCACTGGATCACTGCCTCCGGATATTCTCTTCACTGAAGCTGTGAAGATATTGGAAGATAAATGTGAATGTATAATCGCTGATCTCTCCTGAAAAGAGTTTTGATCGGTTTAGTTCGGTTTAGTTCGGTTTAGTTCAATTTTGTGTTTTGTACCAAAGTTTGTTCTTATTGATACCAAGAACGTTGAAATTATATAAACTTAATAATAGTTTTGGTTATATTTTGGATTTCAATTATCTCGAATCGAAAACAGCTGAAAGAAAGTTACTAGCTGAACCAATTTGGAAAATTGTTTCGGTTAATTTGGTTTTAATCGATTAATAAGAAGGAAAATAAAATCGATATAACAAGAAAATAAAAGATTGCAGCTTTGGATCATCAACTAAGTTGGCAACGCATACGATGCAAGGTACTGAGCTTTATTATTTATAAATATAAATTTTAATGGAACAAGTTAATGCAAAAAGCACCAGTGGTCTAGTGGTAGAATAGTACCCTGCCACGGTACAGACCCGGGTTCGATTCGCGGCTGGTGCAGTTGAAAGAGCTGTGAGGAAATTGGCTTTGGCGTTGGTTGGGTCCTTCGCACTCTTCTGATTTCTCAGATGTGTTAAAGCCTCGTTCTGAGCTCTGCCTTTTTTTTTGCTGCTAAAAGTCTGCAATCGCTTATCTAGAGGCTGGCGTCAACCCTACCTTGAGTTGCAAGAAGGGAATTATCATTGAGGTGGCCAGAGCTGTCCTGTGTGTGTCCACTGAATTGTATGATATTGTCAACAACGACCTCATAGTCGAGGAGATAGACAAAGCGAAACTGATAGTGAGCGATGATGGATACATCATAGTGATCAAGAACGTAACGACGTGGACTCAAAGTGGAAGGAAGAGCTTTCAAAACTTCTCAACCTGTCTAAAACTAAAAGGAACGTGATTCAAAGGCTGTATTTCCTTGAGCATGCACTGATTCCTCTCCGTGGCTTCTCACTAATCACGACCTCCAACCACTACAATGACCAGTCAAAGAAACCATTTGCGGCCGTGGAGAGGCAGTTCTTGACTAGTTGTGACCATTCAAGCTTTGTCAAGTCATGGACTTTGCGGAGTCCCGTAAGGGCCCTTTTGCTTAATTTGGTTCGTTTGTGTGTTTCTCTGCTGATATATGGTTTTTGCAGAAAAACTCTTTGCGTGATAAAGATATTTACAACGCTCATCAGATAGAAAGCACATACTTTTTCTTCAGCCCTAAAACATCTGTATCAGCTTGTCATTGACTAAGGCAACGCAAACTCTCTCAGCCTCTCAAGTCTGAGAAAATTTCTTGAGAAAACAGAGGCATAGAAGGGGAAACTACAAATATTTGTAGCAGAATCTTAAAGCCATAAGGTTCTCTGTCTGTCAAGGCAACTTCAAAGTCTTAAGTTTTGGCAAAGAGGTGTGGTGATTATGTAGACAGAGGAATACTAACGTTAGTTTATGAATGACGACGAATAGTAACGTTAGTTCTGTTTTTTTCGTTTCAAAATGGTTGAATAAAAATAATTATATCTTCTTATTTTAAATTGCTAATTAGGTTTAGGGTTTCCAATCAGATGTATTTGGGGGGGGGGGGGGGATAATGAGGAGCACGTGAGTGTGGCATGTGCTAACTCAATTACAGTCCTTCTTTAGTTTATGATTTATCCCACATCGGATAATTCGTACCAGAAACACGAGTATATATACAGTTGTTGATTATGGTAAGGATAACAACTCGTGGGACATGGTGGCTTGGGGCTTTACGGTTTGCTTAACCAAGAGTCCCGAGTGATCACAAACCGGTCCATACTCCTTCTGGCAAAGGGTCCTAGGGGCAAGCTTGTCTCTTGACAAGTGGTCTCGGTCCATTCTCGTGGACTTGTCGAGCGGTTGTATGTTCCCATGAGTGCCACTTTTTGTGCTCTGAATACAGAGGGATATTCGAATAATTTATTTGTTCTGGTCTATATACATTACATTACTACAAGTGGTCTCGGTCCATTCTCGTGGACTTGTCGAGCGGTTGTATGTTCCCATGAGTGCCACTTTTTGTGCTTTGATCGCCACACAGAGAGATGTTCGGATTGTTTCTCTATAATAAACCTTTATCACAAACATGACTACAATCAGTAGGGATGTATTTAGTTTTTTTTTTTTTTTGCTTTTAGTTTGGTAGCATTTTCGTGAGAATCTAAAAGCGTAAAAGATGTAAAATACGCCACTAAGATTGTTATAAGCCTAAACCGGACCTAACCAGAGTTGTGCAAAAAGAACAATCATTAAATCAAACGGATCAATATTGACATCCGGGAAAAAGAAAAACAAGAATCCATCCTTCAAAGCTGGGAATTTGATTCGTCTCTTGGTTGTTCTTCTTGGTGTTGCGAAGCTGTGAAAATTACTCTAGTATACCGAGTGGTCACATACAAGCTTGTCTCATGACAAGTGGTCTCGGGTCCATTCTCGTGGATATATCGAGCGGTTGTATGATCCCATGAGCGCCACTTTTTGCTCCTTTATGGTACGGTACCACTTCGCAAGATCGAAACAAAAACATGAGAAGAGAGTTTGTTGAAATGGTTCTTATGTTTTTGTATGTGCCAACGAAGTTAAAGAGAGTTAAGGCATGAGAATTACGTTTCTGGTTCTGCTAATCGTGTCCCGTTTCTAGTTTTATTTAACTATAAGACTCATATATAATAGGTTTTCGCAGCAATCGCAAACAATAGAGAAAATTGATTTCAAACATGACCAATTCAATTCCATAAAATAAATAAAATCACTTAAAAACCCTAGCCATCAGAGAGAAAAAGGAGATTTGCATATTTTGTTTCTCCAATGTTCTCGGCATTCTTCGCCGACATTGTGAGAGGGTTAGTAGCTTTCTTTTGTGAGAAATTTTCTTTTGGTTTTTGTTCTAGTAGGTTTCAGATCTGGTAGTTCAATTTTATGAATTTTTATAACTCTCTTGTTTGGGTTTAGTTTTTTTATTTTTAAGATGAAGATTTATCTCGGGTTTTTTTCCTAATAAAAGATTTATAGTTTACTTTATGTGCTTAGTTTTAGTCGATTTTGTCTATTTATTTGGTTTGTGTTTTGCAGTTCAAATTTGTTCGATGGTGGTTGGAGCGGATTTCACAGAATCTAACTCTTCCGAAACAAAATTGACGAAAACAATTAAAAGAGATCTATCTAAATCATGAAAATTGTTGTCGTGTTATCGTCAAAAATATAAGAAGTATATATGCTATTGTGGTATGAAAACACCTTTTATTGATCTTCTAAAGACTTGGAACAAGATTGTTTGACATCGGCAATGTGTCATCAAAAAAGCTCGTCTTCGCTAAATTGTCGGTGGGCGTTACATCGTTAGTTTCTCTTTGTATTCTATGTGTCGGCAGATCTCTTTTATGATGTAATGTATTCGAAAACAATATGAATAAGACAAAAATGTTATAAAAAAAAAACATAACCAATTCAATGACTACCAACACAAATATTCTATACTAGATTAGAATCCATATTATATGCAGAATTTGGTTATTATTCACTCGTGGACCAAAGAATTTTTTTTTTTCTTTATTGTTAGGACGGATCATTGTTTTATCAATAACTAGAATAGGACCCGCATATATGCGAGTTTTCAATAAAATATTTTAAACCCGTAAAAATAAATGAAAAACAAAATCGAGTAATCTGTAAAGAAAAAATAAAATTTATTTTTATTAATATTTTGAGATATATATGTTTTAATATTCTTATCTGAATTATTTTTATTCTTAATGCTTTATATATATATTCTAAAATTTTGGCGAATTAATTATCCTTCTTTTATGATAATTAGGTTTATCATAATTAAAATCTAGATTAGGATCAGCGTATACGCAGATTTATAATAATAATATTTAAAAGTCATTAATATATTTTGTAAAAAAAATAGAAAATAAAATATGATCACTATTGAAAAAAAATATATGAAAAACACAACTTCCAATCCTAAGAGTTATTTATTTATTTTAATTCTCATTTATTTTTAATTAAAATATTTAAAATACAGAATATGTTGCATATCCTAAGCAACATTAATCATACTTCTCATATAGTTCACACTTTATCAACTATCCTTTCTGTTCCGCTGCATTAAAAACTTGAATATTTAATTTGAGTCCTTCGAGTATGTTAACGATATTTCTATTAACTCTCTTCAAACAAATAAAGTCTCTCTTTATCTTCATATTTCATCTCCATTATATGATCTCTTTACTCCCTAGAGAAATTATGCTTCTTAAAACTCGCATCAAAAGTCTCTCTACATTATTTTCCTTTTCTATTTTTAAAACTAATTTTTTGATTTTTTTTAGTATTAGTAATTGATCATACAATTTCTTTAATTTAAATGAAAAACATAAAAAAAAAACTTATTTTCCTTTTTCTTAATTTTCTTATTTACCTTTTCGATTTTCTTATTTATAAAAAAACTTATTTTCCTATTTATTAATTTTCTTATTTACCTTTTCGATTTTTAATTGAAATATATCATAATTAATCAAAATTATTTTTTGTTTTTATTTTCCTTTTCTTAAATTAAAATAAATCCTTTTATTTTATTTTCCTTTTCTTAAATTGAAATATAACCTTGAATTTTTTTAACACGTGTCAAAATCTAATTAATTAACTTGACACATGTCACGATCACGTTAAAAAGTAACTTTGACGCATCCTACTTTATATAATAAGATACTTTTCATCTAAATAATTATAATATGTTGGAATATTTGCTATTGGTGTGTGTAAAGGATTCAATTATTGATTTTTTTTGGCTTACATTAGTAGAATTCAATTATGTACAGATTTTTTTAAAAACTTGGTAGCACAAGCAGCAGATCTTGGCTTAATGTCATTCTTGCACATGGGTTCGATTTTCACAAAATGAAATATTATCTTTTTACTTTATCAAAAAATGTACGGCCCTTTGGAAATATATAAAAAAGACACTGTTACAAGCAAGCAAGTGGTAGAATATTACCCTGCCACTGTTCAGATCCGGGTTCGATTCGCGGCTGGTGCATACCTGATATCTGTAGGAGCTGTGAAGAAATTGGCTTAAGCGTTGGTTGGGTCCTTCGCACTAATCTGATTCCTTGGATGAGATTTGGCCTTGTACCGAGCTCTCTTTTTGTTCTTAGAAGGCTCTTTTTAGTCTTAAAATTCAAAACATCTTTTCAAGTATATAATGTTCCTTTCGTCTAATTATGTGGAAACCAAGTGAATGCACCGTCTTCTCAAGTATATGAATGTTATTTACTTTAGCAACAACTATTTATCTTTTGTCATGCTTAGGCCTCTTCACTATTGATGCTTTGCTTTTCTGAATCAGACTGCAAACTTATATTTGCACAAAACAGAGCTTAGTTTGTACTCTGCAGTATCGTCTTTGCACAAACAGATCTTTAAAGCAGAACAAAAATCAAGCCATGTCGGCTTAGGTCCTAATAATTAAGATTAGTGGGACTCTTGAGACCGGAGAGATGGAATCTACTTACCTATAAGAATCTGACTTCACTCAAAAAAGTCACGCTTTTGTTGTGCTACTGTTTTACAATCACGTGGTTGTGATTGTCTCGTGTGACGCAAGGCACATAACACATTCCGAGACGTTCATGGGCGTGTGTGTGGAAGATCATTATTTGCAATATATAACAATCCATTGCAGATTGAGACTAGGGAACATGTAAAACCCGAAACTTCTTGATTAATAAGATGTCTTTGTCTATTTTTTCATCAAGGAGATCCGCGTAATCACATTCTTTCTTTCCAAGAGTAAACAAGACCCTCGACGCAGTCTTTAGGAGTAACAGTTTGGCCTCCTTCTCGTTCTGCTCATCCTTGAGATCCGATACCTTCTGCTCTTCTCCTTCAGCTCATCTTTGAGATCCGATACCTTCCGCTCCAACGACAAAACTTTAGCAGCAGACTTGACCTTCTCCGTGTCCAGTTCAAGCTTCAGATTCTTGATGTGTTCCTCAAGCTCTTTGACTCGATCAGCATCTGCTTTCTTCCTCTCCAAGGAAACCTCATCAAGCTTTGTCTTCAACCAGTCCAGCTTGAAGCCCGCTTCTGTTATATCGATTAACTCGCTCCGGACCTCGGTTAGCTCAGTCTCGGACAAGCTATGTGGAGGCTTTTTCAATGTCTCGAGGAGACCGAGGAGGATATTCATGTATGTTGTCTTCACTAGTTGGCTCTTTGGTTTGAAATTTTCTGCAATGTCCGGGTACCTCGCGAAAAGCCTAGTCACTGAAACAACCTGTAGAAAGATGTAATTATTATGTTCCCCAGAAAAGGGAATCGAAAAGAATAAAGAAGAAGCATCCTTGCACTCATACCTGAGAATAAAGAACTTGGAAACCACTGACATCTAAGGTCTCATTCCCAGTTACTTCGGATTCGTCAACAACTTCAACTACTTTTACTTCCACTTTAACTATCAGTTTGTTCTTCTTCTCCAGGAACCCTTTTTAAAAAGCTTTTCAAGAGGCACGGCTCTACCCCATCGTGAGAACTGAGCACAGTACAATGAGCACGATTCAGAAAGGTTAAGTTAAATTTTCTTTCTCGACAATCAAATACATATATACAGTTTACATCTGACAAGTTAAAATACCAGTGTCTCTGTAGAGCTCTTTGCCTGATTGATTCAAGAGAACGAAGGAAGAAATAGCTCTTCTTTTCCACCCAAGTCGCAATGATTCAGGATTCGCAACGTTGAGGTACAGAGACAAGTGATCCTCAGAAAAATCATCTTTCGGAAAAACCGTAAGATACCTGAAAAAAAGAAAGGAAACAGATTAACTAAACGCTTTTAGTTATAAACATAATAACAGAGGCAAGTTACTTATTGAACCCATAATTAGTTATATAATTTTTTCCTTTTACCATTCGCAGCCGCCGCTTAAGAAGTTTGGAGATTGTATCACACCTTCCTTCTCAGAGAAGTTATCTATTTCAAACGTGAAACTCGTCTGCTTTTGATCCACCATACTCTCTATTCTCAGGAATTTCTCATAGACTTGTTTTCGATACTTTACCCTAAACCGTCTATTTATAAAGCTTTTCGAAATTCTAATTTAAAAGAAATAAGGAAACTGAAAACTAATCATTCCTTTTTATATAACAAACCATAGAAAACTGGACTTGTTCCTTTTCTCTACCCAACAACTTTTGGAGATTATTCTCAAACTAATACTCCTATCTTGTCTTGTTATATAAAGCTCTTGAACTTCAAAGTTAGTAAGGTTAGTTAGTTTAATCGTCTTATAAAGTGTATATATTAGCTTCACGTAAGTTACGTATAAATCAACATCAACAATAACATAGTTTTAACTTCTTTAATTTTATTTTATTTTCCTTGGTTGTTTAATCCTTTTGTAAGATTATTATGATTTAATCGTAGCAAATTCAAAGATTATTTAACATTAGACCAGTTAAGCAAGCAAAAAACGTCCATATCGTAGTGCGGTTCTAGAAATTTTTTCAACCGCGGTCAAAACATAACTATAAATATAAATATATAAAAAATCTGTAAAATAAAAAAAACATCTTACAAAACCACCATACTATTTTTTTCAGGTTTGCACCATGGTAGATCATCTAAATCACTAGATGACGCTAGAGTTTTTAAAAAAATAATTTTCTATTACTCTTTCACCTATATAAAAATAATAAAACTATTAAATAAAAACAATAAAACTATTAATTATTTTAATACAAATTAACAACAAGCAAAGAGACGAAAATTTGAGAAGTTAAAAGAAAAAACTCTGATTACTAATCTAGGTTATATATGAAAAAAAGAGAAAGTTGGGCTAATTCTTTCTAATTGTTTCTAATTGTATGGGGAAAAAAAAAGTTGGCCTATATATCTATGGGCCATGACTTTCAAAACAAAAACTAACTTTTTAATAATTGGGCTAAAGAAATAAAGATTTAAAAGATATTTTAAATTATGTGCAACCATTTAAAAACCGATGCAACATATTTTTAAATATTAAATTAATAGATTTTTTTTTTTTTTAGGAATTTTGGAGTGTCAGCTGACCCACATTTCTTACAAGTGGGTCTGCCTCTGGTCGTACCATATCACATTAGCAGAAAGTGGGAGGAAAATTTTTTTTTAAAAATAACGAGTTATAATTTAATTTAACAAAAAATAAATAAATTTGTTAGTTGATGAGAAGGTAGATATATTATACCGTATATATTTTTTCTTAAAACAATAGTCATCCAGACTATTTCTAAACTATTAACTAATTATCTAACAATAATTTAATTTGTTGTCATTACATGAAAGTACAATCCAAGACTCTATGCATCATTTCCTTCTTGATGTATAGTTGTCACAAAGTTGAATTTTCTAGTTTTATAATTCTGAGCGATGTATAAGTTGTCAAGTGGTATAGATGTGATACCTTTGTCAAGGCACAATGTGACTGAAGGTGTGTGTGTTTGTGTTGGTAATTGTAGCTTTTGGTTTCATTTTTTGACCCAAATGGTTATGTAGATGTAAGTTTCTAGTAACAAAAGCAGAGCAAATCTATGAAAACTCAAGAATTTGAATTATTATCCTCTCCTACATTAGAGCATCCTCTATCTCAATGGGATTTTCACATTAAAAAATAAATAAAAATCTATTAAATAAAGAGAGAGAGAATAATATCTTATTTGAGAAATGTTGAGATACCCAATTTCCACATATCATTCTATGATTGATTTAATTTTTGGGGGAATTGGCAAAAATACTCTAATTAAGATTTAAAATTTGAAAAATACACCGATTTTTTTTTTATAACTACACTTACTGATATGTAAAAAGACTATTTTGACCAGATTTTAATTAAAAAATATTTAAATAAAAATAAAAATCGAAAATTATAATTATTATGATTTTAATTGAAGATAAAGATATTTAATATTTAACATTTTATAATTAGATAATATTTTAGTATTTAAGAATTTATCTCTATAAACAAAAAATTCTTTTTCTTAATTTTATTAATGTTAATATAAAGGAAACATGTAAGAAAAAAATTAAAACAACATCGACATAAAGTTGAAACTTACAAAAAAACAGAACTTTTTTACAAAAATAATAACAAAATATTTTAATAAAATATTCAATTCTAATTAATAAATAAAATAAAACTAAGTGTTTTCTCTGCGCCCTGCGCGGGGTGTAGTTCATTTTTTTTAAATTGATAATATTGGTTTATTTAAAGGTGTAAAAATCAAGTTTTATTTGGTTTTTTTAACGGTTGCCTTAATTTTCAAATTCATACATGCTTTAGATTAATTAATTTGTTCAGTTAAGTTCAAATTTGGATTTGTTTGTTTTTGTATACAATCACTGAATTTATTGTAACCATTAGTCCCACACTTCAGATTAAACCCATTCGATTGCTCCTCAATGCTCAGAGTCCACCACCATTACTGCGTGATGTCTAGTGGTTTGCCAACATTTCCATTGTTTAATTTTTGCCTCGATGTGTATACAATAATTCATAAGATCTTTGTGATGTGTATCGGGTCTTCTTATGTTGATAAGATTATTCAGTAAGAGGATCAACGAATATAAAGATGTATTGATATTCTTCATCCTCAAGTTCTGTGAAACTTTGTTCTGCACCAAGAGATTCACCCTCAAGTTATATTCTTCATCCACAAGTTCTGTGAAACTTTGTTCTGCACCAAGAGATTCACCCTCACGCTACTGATAAGATTATAAATTATTCAGTAAAGTTTCTATTGAAATAGAACAATGTGTCTCTCCTATATAAGGTGCATAAGATTCAACAGAGGCCAAAGATACACATACGCAAGATTTTTGCCTATATTTTTGCAGTCTATAATAAAATAATCAAATCAAAAACTCTCTTTCTAAGACAAATTCATGTTTCATAGTACGTCCAATCTGGTTTCAGCTTCATTCTCCTCATTAAGGGTTTAAGTACATCAAAAAGAAAACAATTGACCTTGAATTCAATGGTGAAATTAATAGCAAATTAGCACTTCTATACTCATTTGTAAAAGAGACATGTTGTTACTCTTTTCCGCTGACCATGAAACACCTCATCATCCAACCATTGTTCAGCTTCATTCTCCTCATTAAGGGTTTAAGTGCATAAAAAACAAAACAATTGACCTTGAATTCAATGGTGAAATTAATAGCAAAATAGCACTTCTATACTCATTTGTAAAAGAGACATGTTGTTACTCTTTTCCGCTGACCATGAAATATCTTCCTTCTCATTCTTCGTCTTCTCCATCTTATTCTTCTTCTTTTTCATTGTTTCGTCTTTGTCTTTTTCCTCTTCATCTTCTTCCCCTTCTACTTTTTATTCTTTTTCTTCTTAATCTTCTTCTCAAATACGTGTAATGGACTTTGTAGAAACTCGACTTTGATAACAGGAACACTAACAAAAAGGTAAAAAACTCGCCAAATGATTTACCTTGATCATTCTTGAAGTTGATATACATATCATTATTTTATCAAGAAAGCCGCCGCTTTTATTTCTCTTGTTGCTTGTGGCCATCATATATATATTTTTCTTCTTCAAGATGCCAGAATCTGAATTCAGATCTGACATTTCAAATCATTCGTTCTAAATAAGTTACCAAGATTCACTAACAAAAGAATATTCCGCCTCAAAATTCCCTCTTTTACCTACATAGATTCTGTTGACTAATTTTACTTTATAATTTATAAAACAAAATGAAAGACGTATACACATATGTGGAGCACTAAAACCATTTTACAATCTTACACTCATGAACAACAATGAGATACTATATTTTTCATTACAAGACACCAACTTGGAGACAAAGCAAACTAATCCCAACTTCGTTGCTTTATATCTCTTCATACCAATGGAGTTAGAAACAAGAACGCTAGCTTGGAGAACAAGGATAGTTCTTCCCATGGAGATACGTTTTCAAGTTTCAAAGATTGAACAGAAGAGAGATGATTTTGCTTATGTACCTCTGAAGCAAAATCACAATCAAATTTCGACGTTGAACAAAGAAAACTTGCTTTGGTCCGTATCTTCTTTGATTGTTAATAACTGAATATCGTAGGATTTACAAGAGTTGTCACCCGACTAGAAAGCTTACCTTCAACAACACAAACAAAAAGGCAGTAACAACATAAAACAAAGATAAGTTTTCTGGTGACTATTCTTTGAAATCTTTTAAGTATGTGATTACTCCGAATCTAGGAAAAAAAGTTTTTGTACTTCATGAGATGAGACAGGGAACACCCTTTAACGCTACACTTATTTCTCTCCATCTCTTTTGCTTTCAATCTCCGGCGGTTTAGTTTTCGCTTGGATTATGTTATGGTTAGTTCTCTGTTTTACTAACTTCTTATCTCTGGAATCTCTTAACCATGACCAAACGATAACATGTTTCTCTGTAAACTTAGCGTATTTATTCTCCTTCTTCCCTGCAGACTCTGCAAACTCAGGCCTTGTCTATAACAGAGGAAACGTGAAACATAGGAAAATAGGACAGTTTAGGGATACCAACAAATCTTTATATAGAAATTTCAATTCTTTCTCTCTGTCTTTGTGTGGATAATGTTCTTCCTACTCGTGGTTAAGCTCTTTTACTTGTAGTTAGTTTTTGGATGTATGTAATGATTTTTTCCAAAACTTTGAGGATTAAGTTAGGACTTGGGAAGTAATCGGGGATGATGATGGTTCGAATCCAAATTTTGTTTTAGTACTACTCATGTGCCTTTTCGTCGATTACTATTGATTATCAATAGTCGGCCCATAATGTCGATGCAATTTGGCAATTCAATTGTAACATATCATTGTTACTGAAATGAAACAAAGGCCTTCATTTGGTGTTTCTCTTTTTTTTTTTTTGGGTTCAAGTTCCATTTTAGTGCTCGGCCGGATAGTAGTATTTTAAGACTCTTCCTTTATTACTGGAACAGATTCAACAATTTTATTCAGTCAGTGGCGTTGTATGCTTGTTGATTATGCAAATGCAAGTATGACGTGATTAACGTAAGTTTTGGTTTTAAAAGGGCATTCTAATTTTCTACACCAGCTAGTCAACTACATATATCTATGTCTGTCTCAGGACTCATTTCATACAACGTACCCAACATCGTTCTCACGAGTCCCTCACCCACCTGATCCGAATTTTCTTTGATCAGCTCATCAAATCGCATCGCTTCCAAATCTTATCGCTACCACAGTCAAATCGTAGTCGTACCTGAAACGGATTGCCATTCGGAGCCTTAGTACTTCTTAGCTTGAACACCATTTCCTGGATATCAATCTCATTCTCTGTGTTCTCTTTTACTTTAGGTAAAAAGAACAAGTTACATATTGCCTTTCGTGCCTAGAAAGTAGAAGGAGCCCTAGCCCGCAAGTCCGTAGTCTGCGTTCGCTTTTGATTGAGCTGCCTTCATCATATATTTGAAGAGAAGAGCTGTGGTGGTGGCTTCATTACGGGTAGCGTTGGGTACGAGTTTGCTTGAAGCTCTGCTTTTGAGTGCTTTAATCATTGAGGAAACAAAGACGAATCTCCTTGTCGAAGTGTTCGTTCGTTTCTTGCATTTTTTTAATTATTATATGCATGATTTCCAACTTTCATAACTTGTTTATACCATCTAGCCTACATAACTTTATTTGTTGACGGCAGTACCAGTGCCGTGCCCAGAGATTTAGAGGCTTAAGGCAAACTGAAAAATGTGGCCTTTTAATTTTATTAATGAATAATTAAATAAATTATTTATAATTTTGATATAAAGTTATTTAAGTATCCTAGAAAATAATAGAACATATTTCTGTTGTGAACATATAAAATGATAAATTTTAAATAGTTAAACATTTTTTAAAATAACATAGAATANTTAAGTAAAAACTTATGTTAACAACTTTTTAAACATAATACATAATACATGTAAATTTAAGTAAAAACTTGTGTTAAAATTTTATATGATAGATTTGAAAAAAGAGTAAACATGTAGTATATGTTTTTTGAAGACGTAGAAAATCTTGAAAGAATAAATTATTAATTGATATAAAATTTTGAAAGAATAATTTTTAATTCCATCGTCCACTCACAGCTTGCCACCTGTCGGGTTCTTAACTCAAAAGAAGTGTCTTATATTAGACACTGGTCTTATAAATAAGACACTCATAACTATTTGTTTAATCATATTTATTCTTAAGACACCTTGCTTAGATCCCCAAAGATGACCATTGGGGTTGGTCTTATGATCTGATATATCTTTAGTTTATCCCACATCGGATAATTAGTACCCGAAGCACGAGTATATGTATCGTTGTTGATTATACTAACAATAACAACTCGTGGGACATGGTGGCTTGGGGCGATACGGTTTGCTTAACCAAGCGTTCCAAGTGGTCACATACCGGTCCATACTCCTTCTGGCAAAGGGTCCTAGGGGCAAGCTTGTCTCTTGACAAGCGGTCTCGGTCCTTTCTCGTGGACAATGTCGAGCGGTTGAATGATCCCATGAGTGCCACTTTTTGTGCATTGATCGCCATACAGAGGGATGTTCGAATAGTTTTATTTGTTATGATCGCTTGTGCATAGTGCATTGATCGCCATACATGTTCGAATAGTTTATTTGTTCTGAGCGCTTGGGCTTTATTAGAGATACAAACAAAGGTATACAACAAACGATAGACCTTAATTAAACCTTATCACAAACATGCGATCACTATATATAATCAGTATGAACCTAGTATTTAGGTTAACTTTTTCTTGCTTTTAGTTTGATATAAGCCCAAACCGGACATATGTTCAAAAAGAACAATCCTCAAATTAAAAAGGATCAATATTGACATCCGAAAAAAGAAAAAACAAGAATTCATCATCCTTCAAATCTGAGAATTTGATTCATCTCTTGGTTGTTCGCCTTGGTGTTGCGAAGCTGTGAATATTATTACTCTTCACAGCAGTAATTATTAGATTCTAAATGTAAAATCCTTCATTAGATTGTAAAAGAGTCACAAGAGAAGCTTATATATATACAAGTAAACCAAATAGCTAAACCTAACTTAAACCACTCGATTGAGTAAACCAACACTAACCCGATATATACAATCTAATAGTAATCTCATCTTCCAATTCATCAATGATAGATGTAACGTGTGACTCAAGTACATTTGTTGCTGTCTTTAATTAGGCGTTTTATTTGTTCATTCTTTTCTTTGATTTCTATTTCTTTCTTCAACTAGGTGTTTTGTTGTTTTTTCTTTTCTTTAATTGCATTTTTACCATTTAGAATGCGAACATGGGATTTGTCTAATCAACACTATAATTTTGGAATGTCTCTCCCACCAGCTGACACATCAGCTTTTTAAGTGATTGTGAAGCTGCCATGTCAATAAATGAAAAAACTTAAACAACCAGTAAGAACATTTCGTTTTAACATGTCACATTTTTATATGGGTCTAGATGTTTAATTTGGTTGGGCCTTAAAAGAAAATCCAATGTATTATTATTCATTAAATTAGAAAACAGTTATTATTATATCAAATAAAGAAATATGTTAAAGTGTAGAAAATTAAAGAAGCGGGGTGTAAACGGCACAATCATTTCTTCAGGGTGGAAACAGCACAATCATTTCTTCAGGGTTATTTTTGATATATTTTTAACTTGCCACTGAGGGGAAAATGGCTAAAAATGGCTTCGGGAGTCAGTGAGAAAAGCAAATCCGATGAGAGATGATGTCTGAAGATCAATTAATCTAAACTCTAAAATTCGTGTTTCTTTATGCAATTTTTCAACACTGTGTAAGATCGTTTTTGAGACAGTCTTCTTCTTCTCTTTGTGGTGGAATCTATGGGATTGATGACTAAACTAAGACCTTTTGTTCAATCGTTTATGAGAGAATCAAATGAGATGTTCGTGATGTATATATACACGATGGGGTGATATGCGTTACACTTGGGAGATGGCTAAGCTGTTAGATCCGAAAGGTGAGTATTTTTGGGATCATATTATATTTGGTGATGATTGTATCATCTATGGTGAGATATAAAAAGAGTTTTGATATTGTCTTGGGAAACGACGAAGTTGTTGTTATCGTCGATGACTCAAAGAATGTTTTGGTCAAATGACCATCAAGGTAACTTCATAGAGATTGAGAGGTACCACTTATTTGCTTGAAGCTCCAAACACAGAACTCTAATTCGTTATTAGAGATAAAGATGGATGAAAGTGAATCTGATGGAGCTCTTAGTACAATTCTTAAAATTCTAAAACAAACTCATCGCCTATTTTTTTAGAACACAAATAAGGATCTAACTTATAAAAATATGAGATCGATACTAAAACAAGCGCTAAAAAGAAAAATATGACATCGAGTCAATGTTATTCTAATAAGTATCATACATGTAAATGTAAATTATGTAAATAAAATAAATAATTTTATTGTCAAAAAAAAAATGTAAATAAAATGTTCAAATAAACTTCCTCGCACGTAGGGCGGGCGGAGGTCAACACCTAGTTGAGTTTAATTGAGTTTGTTGTTTCATTTGTCTGTTTCTACAATTAAAATTGAGTCCACTGGATCACTGCCTCCGGACGTTCTCTTCATTGAAGCTGTGAAGATATTGGAAGATAAAACTTAGTTCAAAAAAAAAAAAAAAAGATATTGGAAGATAAATGTGAACGTGTTATCTCTGATCTCTCCTGAAATGAGTTTTGATTGGTTTAGCTCTCTAATGGCATGGTTCCGGTTTAGTTCAAATTTTGGGTCTTGTATCAAAATTTCTCTTAAATTAATACGAAGAAGTAAGAAGAACACTGAGATATTTACTTACAGCTTTGGTTCGTTTCGGTCCAAATGACTCGCTGATCTCTCCTGAAGGAGTTTTGATTGGTTTAGCCCTCTACTGGCATTGTTCCGGTTTAGTTCAATTTTGTGTTTTGTACCAAAGTTTCTTCTTATTGATACCAAGAACGGTGAATTTAAATTAACTTAATAGTTTTGGTTCAATTTGGATTTCAATTGTCTGGATTCGATAACAGCTGAAACAAAGTTACTAGCTTAACCAACTTGGAAATTTGTTTCGGTTAACTGGTTTTAATCGATTAATAAGAAGGAAAATAAAATCGACAGAACACGAAAATAAAAGATTGCAGTTTTGGATCATCAACTAATTTGGCGACACATACAATGTAAGGTGCTGAGCTTTATTATGGTGCTGAGCTTTATTATTACCTGCCACGGAAAAGACCCGGGTTCGAAGCCCAGCTGGTGCAGTTGAAAGAGCTGTGAAGAAATTGGCTTTAGCGTTGGTTGGGTCCTTCGCAATCTTCTGATAATTCGGATGTGTTAAAGCCTCAAACTGAGCTCTGTTTTTTTTTTTTAATTCTTTTTCTAAATGTATGTTTTAAGAATCAAGTTTCATCTGTAAATAGGGGATTGCTTGCTGGTGAAGCCAACCAGCAATTATGTTTCTTTTTCAATTTGGTTTCACGCCATTGAAAGTGGGCTCCAAAACTGATGCAGAGAAAGCAACGGATACTCGATTTTTCTCCCTCGCAATCACTTTTCAATTATTTCTGTGACATGATACAGCTATATATCAAGAGAATAAGTTTGGGGCTTAAGCATGTCAAAACTAATCACCGATTAGATTGGATCTCTCTCCCTCGCCACTGGCTTCATCATCAATAATGGGGATTTGACTTGAGGGGAAGAGATTTCTGGTGAAGCCAATTATGGCAATGACCTAGCACTGGTCTCCAATAAAAGGTCTTGACTCTCAGGATTCGACCGAGAAGACGTATGATTTCATAAGGCAGGAGGAGGTTGCAAGGATGATCACTTACCCTACCTTGAGGTGCAAGAAAGGAATTATCATTGGGGTGGCAACTGAATTGTATTGTATGATATTGTCAACAACGACCTCACAGTCGAGGAGATAGATAAAGCGAAACTGATGGTGAGCGAAGATGGATACACCATAGTGATCAAGAACGACGTGGGCTCAAAGTGGAAGGAAGCGCTTTCAAGCCCATGGGGCCCTTTTGTTTAATTTGGTTCGTCTTAATTTGTGTTTCTCCGCTGATATATTCTGTAACATATTCTGAACATTTGGTTTTGTTTGCAGAAGGATTTTTTGCGTGATAAAGATATATTTACACTGATCATGAGTAGTCATGAACTATCTTAAAATTAAAAAGACAAAGAGGGGTAAAATTATCAAAAGTGGAATAAAGGGGGGTGATTTTGGGAAATTAAAAAATGTTAGGGCTCTTTTTGTTTTCGCAGTCGCATAGTTTGCTGATTAACGGACTGGGTATAGTTGAAATTAGGGTTTTCAATCAGAAATATTTGGGGGAGCACGTGAGAGAGGCATGGGTTTAACACTTTAATTACCGTCCCTTATGATATGATATCTTTAGTTTATCCCACATCGGATAATTAGTACCCGAAGCACGAGTATATATACAGTTGTTGATTATGCTAATAATAACGACTCGTGGGACATGGTGGCTTGGGGCGATACGGTTTGCTTAACCAAGTGTACCAAGTGGTCACATACCGGTCCATACTCCTTCTGGCAAAGGGTCCAAGGGGCAAGCTTGTCTCTTGACAAGTGGTCTCGGTCCATTCTCGTGGACACATCGAGCGGTTATATGATCCCATGAGTGCCACTTTTTGTGCATAGTGCATTGATCGCCATACATGTTTGAATAGTTTATTTGTTCTGAGCGCTTGGGCTTTATTAGAGATACAAACAAAGGTATACAACAAACGATAGACCTTAATTAAANCTGAGCGCTTGGGCTTTATTAGAGATACAAACAAAGGTATACAACAAACGATAGACCTTAATTAAACCTTATCACAAACATGCGATCACTATATATATAATCAGTAGGAACCTAGTATTTAGGTTAACTTTTTCTTGCTTTTAGTTTGGTACCACTTTTGTGAGAATCTTAAAGCGCAAATGATGTAAAATACGCCACCAAGTTTGATATAAGCCCAAACCGGACATATGTTCAAAAAGAACAATCATCAAATTAAAACGGATCAATATTGACATCCGAAAAAAGAAAAAACAAGAATTGATCATCCTTCAAATCTGAGAATTTGATTCATCTCTTGGTTGTTCGCCTTGGTGTTGCGAAGCTGTGAATATTATTACTCTTCACCGCAGTAATCTCATCTTTAATTAGGTGTTTTATTTGTTCTTTCTTTTCTTTGATTTCTATTTCTTTCTTCAACTAGGTGTTTTAATTTGTTGTTCTTTATTTTCTTTTATATCTATTTCTTTCTGTAGTTGCATTTTTACCATTTAGAATGCGAACATGCGATTCATCAACCTAAAAGCGAGCAAGAACTTCAGATTGCTTTGCAGAGGCTTGCGATACAAGCATAATAAGATTTGTAAGCTCTCGGAAAGAGCAAGGGTGTGCTTCTGTTTTCTAATTACGTCTGAATATATTTTTTTTTTTTTGTTTTACTTTTGGAGAATCCTTGTAATCGCTTTAGTTATTAAGAAAACGATTGTAATCCTTGTATTATTATCCTTAGCCCTGAGACTTATAACCGAACCGAACCGAACCAAACTTTTCGGTTCTCGGTTCTAGTTCTGTTCTAGTTCGGTTCTAGTTTCGGTTAGGTTCTGGTAACCGTTCGGTTACCCGTTTTTTTAAAACAGAAATTATACCGAACTATACCAAACTATACCCGAATTATACTTAACCGTAGAACCGAACTATCTGAAACTATCCGAAATATCCGAATTTATCTGAATTTAACCGATTTTAACCTAATTTAAACAAAAATTAAAAAAGTTCGGTTAATTTCGGTTTTGAAAATTAAAAACCAAATTACCCGAGAACCGAACTAACCGAACCGAATTATGTTTCGGTTAGTTTCAGCCAACTTTCCTTAACCCGATCTCCGAAAAACCGAACTACCCGATCCGAACTACCCGAAAGAACCGAACTCGCAGGCCTAACTATCCTCATGTGGGAGAGGATAATAATACAAGGATTACAATATATAACTAAATGAAAGGGATAGTTTGGGACTCCATAAGCTATCCACATCAGCTTTTAAAACTATTCCCTCCTTCTGTCACATCAGCATTTTTAAAGCTCTCCTTCTTTGATTTCTAGAAAACTTTCTTATAGCTCAATTAACAAATTAAAATTAAAAATCAATATAACTTAAATAAAAACCAAATATTTATAATAAAAACTCCACAAACTCGCCACGTTAGCAAACCTAATATGGTTTTTAGTGTTAAAAAGCTCTTATGAAAATAATCTAATATATATAATTAATCTAATTATAAAAAGCCTCATTAAAACATATGTGTAATGTAAGAAAAAAAATTTAATTAAATTATATGACAAACGCAAAGGAAGCTTCTACGTCTTCTAAGTTCTAAGAAACTCCACATACTTCTTCTTTTTGTGAATCAGTACTAACTGGCTAATGATAATAATANAAGGTTTCTTATATGCATTTTGTATATAATCATATGTTGTTTGGTCTTCCTAACCGGTAGGAGCACAATAATATTAATGAAACTGTGCCTGGACAAGTACTAGATTGATGATACTATTGCAGTCACATTCTAGAAAAAACAAATATCTCCATTTAGTAGAGAAACCTAAACATGTGAAAGACAAACAAGAAGATCCAAACTTTTTGCTAAGAGATCCAAAGTAAAAAAAAAAAAATCAGTCTTCATAGTCGCCTTGTGCATACTTGTTCTCAGGGTAATACACAGCAACCACTTGGTTTCCTCCAAACTTTCTCCCGTTCATCCCCGATCTAGCCCTTGCTGAGCCATCCACATCAGCATACTCTAAGAAAACCTGCATCGATATAATATAAATTAGAGTATGCACTTACATATAAATTGGTAAAAAGTTGTTTCTGAGAATTGAAACCAAACCTTTCCAACTCCTGGTGTTGGATCATGATCCGGGTTGGGCCTTGGAATCACAACATTCACCAAGTTACCTGCTCACAGCAATAAAATTATATCAGAAGTTTGGACCATGTAAAATCCTGAGTAGTGTGCAAATGGTAGAATGTCAGGAACATTACAACAAAAATTGAATTGCTTACCGAATTTTCCACCTTCTTGTCTCATATCTTCCATTATGTCTTCATATTCTTCATCGTCTCCAAGATCATCAGCTGTAACCACTTAAGTCAAACAGACAATCTTGGTTGGCGTGCCTCCTGGTTGTAGCATAAGTCTCTGTTACAGAAGTCCGAGACGCACTTAATCAGTGATTTTCAGAATGTTTAGATATAGCAAAAGCCAAACTATTTTATAGAGACAAAGCAGACAATCAATCGAGTTAATCCCTCACCTGCAAAGCAATCTGCTGTTGGGCATGAAGTAGTACTTCCTCTTGCTCAGGTTTAGGTTGAACCGCGCCCTGGATTGCACGCCTAACCGTAAGTGTCTTATCGCCCATTTTAATCCCGTTTAGAGCGGCACATGCGATATCTGTTACTGAAGGATCTTGGTAGACACAGAACGCATATCCCTTCGAGTTTCCAGTTTCCCTGTCTTTAACCAAGTTGAAACCTCTTAGGGGCCCAAAAGATTCCAAGAGCTCTCTGATCTGTTCCTCTGTGAAGTAATAAGGAAGTCCGCCCACAAAAATGCGGTCGGGACCCTCAAGCCCACCAGTAGAACCCGAAGACAATCCAACAGCCGCCAAGTTGAGATTGGGATTAGGCTGGCTCGGACCAAGAGCTGCAGCAAGGGAGGGGTTATAGTCAGTTGGCCTCCTCACCTTTACAGGAACTCCCTACAGATGATCAAAGCTATGATATCAATACTCAGAATACATATTGTAACTAATAAAAAGACAACATGTAAACTGTGAAAGAGAAAATGAATTACCTCTAATATAATGCCGTCTAATGCCATTGCGTTACTAGCCTCCTCAACAGATCTCATCTCTACAAAAGCAAACTTCTTTTCATGGTTTATATAAACATTGACCACCGCATCACCTACGAATGAAAAATACACAAAAAGAGGATGAGTTTTCGTCAAGTTATGTCGCAAATCTTGGACAAAAAAACAATGAATTTTCCAGTACCTGGCCCAGCAGTGTTTCCCCCAATGGCCGACATCACTTGGCTAAAGAATGTTGCCACCGACTATAACATGGAAACCCAATCTTAGAAGTCATACAATGTATATTGCCAAAAATCGTGATGCAAAAGACAATATTATAAGAAATGTCCAGACCCTTAAAACAAAAACAAAGAGTAACAAACCTGTTCATTTGCAGTTGGTGGAAGACCACCAACATACACTCGCCGAGCATGCCTAGTTGCCTGCGAATCATAACACATTTTTGAGAAGGGAATCTAGACAAAAGGTGAAGAACCAAAGAATAACATAGATTGATAGATCTTACCTGCTGAGTCATTGCCTGAATTGGCATTCCAGGAAGCGCGCTCAGTTGCTAAGTGAGAAGAAATAATGAGAAGTTATGAGTATGTTCGCATAAAAAAAACAAGAGAAATAAGGAATATATAGATATAACTAAGAGTCTAAGAGACGCAAAATGTGAGGATTTTTACCTGACCAGGGACCATTGGGAATATGTTGGGGAACATCCCTGGAATAGTAGCAGTAGTTGGCACACTAGGAACCTGGCCTGCTAGAACAAGTAGTACACATCATACAGTGTTCGTCAGAAACTATCATTTTTCCGGACAATCAGACCAACCAACAAGTACAAAGCTACAGATAACACATTCCGACCAACAAAACCCGCCAGGACAAAATAAACCAACATCTTATGAATATTAAATGATGAAAAGTGTAACGTAATATCTGTTTTCAAGTTGTCAAAAATTGTAAGGCTAGAAAACAGGCATATAGTTGCCAGTCGAAGACGAAGAATACCCATGACAACCGTTGCAATGATTCCTCCTTGTACAATTAAAGCTAGAGAGGTCGGCTCATTGTCAGCACAGTGGGGCAACTAACCCAACATAGCCTTCTTACTACTACAACAAAAGACACAGAAACAAAGAAACACCACCAAAAAAAGACAAAAACAAAAATGTCTCTCAGTTCCAGAACCACTTCACCAGGGAACAAAAATAGTAAAACAACCTAAGAAGAGAGCAAGGATTTAAAGTCCTCCGCAATCAAAATGCAGCTTACCAAAGTCACACCGTGTAATTGATTATTATCTTTCCAAACTACGTAAAATCAAAAACAACAAGCAGTTAAGAAATATAATGACGTTGAGTAGATGACGAAGTATATACCTGCTGCAGCAACAGCAGTAGCAGCTAGCATTGCAGAAGAAGGGGGCGCCATATCAAATCCACTTTTCCTCTTGCTGAAAGAGAATAAATTAAGGTGGTCAGACATCAGTAGAAACGATTAAGGAACAAAAAATGCCTGAACTAAAACTAAGAAACACACACATAAACATCGAAAACCCAGATCACACTAAATCATCAAGACTAGTAAAGATATCCTCCAGATCAGTACAGGTCATATAAGGGAGGAGTAATATTCTCAGCAAAAGACCTTGATATTATTATTTATATCGTGTATCATGTATCAAGAAACAAAGACATCAAAGAATAAAGGGTTTATTTGACTAGATATCATAACACATTGCAATACCGCCACAAATATACCTTGACATAAGAGATAAAAAGTAAACAGAGAACCCATGTACCTCTTTGAGCGTGACCGCGACCGCGACCGCGAGCGTGAACGTGATCTATGTTCAGACTTGTGCCTATGTTCCGACCTTGACCTACGTTCAGAGCGGCTCCTTGAACGAGAGCGTGAACGTCGCCTGTGTCTCTCCTCTCTCTCACGATCCCGAGACCTCCTCCTGTCGATAAATGATGACACCGTCAACTTAAGAATGAAACAATCTTAAACCAGAAAAAAACAATTGTAACACATATCACTACCTGTCACGGTCTCGACTTCTGTGATGATCATCATCATCCACATCATCTCTCTCACGTTCCCTTTTCTCACTACGTTCCCTGCTACGGTCCCTATGACGATCTCTACGATGGCGGTCTCGTTCCCTATCTCTATCTCTGCTCTTCTCCCTAACTTCTCTGCTCTTCTCCCTATCTCTATCTCTGCTCTTCTCCCTATCTCTGTCCCTGCTCTTCTCCCTTTCACGGTCTTTCTCACGATGTTGATCACGATCCTTGTCTCTGTCCTTCTCCCTGCTTCTTGAAGATTCTTTTTCAAGATCATGAGATTCCTGCTGAAACAAAAATGTCAAACGGCTTCTCCATAAGTACATATGAGCTTGACATCATAATGCAAGGTAGAGGAAAGCATGCTAGCTCCTAAGGCACACACAATCTTATATTTCTTGCAAAAGAACATATCAATAACGATAACACTAATAACAATGAAAAGAAGAAAGATACAGATCACAGTGTATAGCTAAATCATAAGTCTAAGATCAGAGAACACCTTCAAGCCAATTTTTCTCAAAAACAGAACTCAACGAAACGGAAGAAATTGGTACTAAATTAAAACAGAAAGAAGAGGAGAAAGACAGAATTGGAACCCATGAATCCTAAATAACAACCCAGAGAGGACACTCTTTCATAACTCGTCTTAACGAAACACAAACTAAAAAAAGCCACTGAATCGAGAGAAAAAAAAAGACATTTAAAGATCAAGAGTGCATACTCGAGACTTGGAGTCTTCGTGACCGTCTTCGCCACCAAGAGGCTTAAAAGGCGAGCTTTCCAGAGCTATGTAGTTCTCGCTCTCGTTGTTGTTGTTGTTGTTGTTGTTGTCATCGGTGGCGACAGCGACGCCATCTCCGTTACATTCGTAGCTCATCTTTCCTTTCGTAATCTCTTCTCCGGTTGTCAATTTCGTGAGTCTTTGGGAAGAAGGTGGAAGAAAACCCTAGGGATTCTAGGAGAGATTAATGGAGAATGAATTGTGAAGATTCTAGGAGGAAGAAGGCTAAGGGTATTATGGTAAATTGAGTACAGTAGCTTTGCTGTTTGATGTTTCAGCAGAAGAAACGGGCCTGCACCAACCGTAGATGGGCGTAAGTAGTCCAAAATTTACAAATCAAAAAGCCCAATTGAATGTATGATTTCCTTCACCATACATTTTAAAAAGATAGTTTTTTCAAGGCTGTCAAGTTTTTTCTAGGCCTGTCAAGTTTCAGAATCGAACGGCTAATTTGGATATTGAATTTTTTTTTGATGAGAATGTTAAATTTATTCCAAAAAAAAAAATTGTTTTACATCTTGTGCAATATTAATTTAGAAATTTTTATCAAAGTTAAAGATTTAATACAATTCAGCCACGAATCGCGAACCATGTGACAAGAGCCTCTTCGTATCTATCCAACCGTCGAATCGAAGAGATTCTGTCTCGAACCGCTTTATCAATGAGTTGTGCAAGCTGGTTAATTGAGAAGGAGGATTCGACATGTCTTCTATTGTTCCACTCTCTTCAAACGTAAGTGATTGTGGATTGAAGAACGTACCTAAACATAAACACCTCAATATGTGGTGAATTGAATTCCGAAAGTAGCGTAACGATAGAAACCCAATTAGAGACATACTTTTGTTGGAGTAAATCTCGTGTCAAGGATTCCCAGATGTGGTTCGTGTAATCACACGCAAAAAATAGGTGATCACGGGATTCTATCTCTTGCGCACAAAACTCACAAACCCATGAAACACCAACATTCCACTGCAACATTCTCGCACCTGTAGTCAACCGATTCTGAACTGTAAGCCATGTCATGAACGAGTATTTAGGAGTAGCATGTTGAAACCAGACTCCACCATACCATGAGTTTGATTGCTTAACGTGTATAATATGTTCACAGACGTCTCATGTTTGAAATAGAGAGCTAGATGAACCATTTTTCCTGCGCCACAAGACTCTGTCCGACGCACCCATGGTTCGTCGTGTTTTCTGATCGCGAATGATAGTTTCAATTGAATTGAGAGTTTCATTACGATGCTTTCTTTGCATGTGATTATCAAACACGGATGCAACTGTTGCCTTAATTGAGATTCTCAAATCAATGACCCCTCTTGCACCTGTTAGATCAATCAACTTGCCCAATGGTGATCAAAATATCATACAAAAAGATGTTGTGTCTCTCCACTCATCATTTCTATGGTATGAAATGTTTGATCGAGCTTTCTGGAGTAACTTCCTCCACATCCAAGATATTGAAAATTATTGTTCGAAGCATTTTTGATAAAATACGGGATGAGAATTTTGATTAACATGACTGATTCGGAAAGTTTGGGAAAATAAAACTATTATCCAAACTTCACTAATTTGAATAAAGGTTAATTTCAGCAAGGGTAGAATCAATAATCGAATGAGTATTTCGGAAAATGCTGAAATTTTAGAGGAATTTGGAAAAAAAATTTAAAAAATTAGATAAATTTCATAAATTTTGAAAAAGATGAATTTTCTAACGGGTTATTCGGGGTACATCATCCATTCGTTTTATAACCAAACAAATTTTTTACCCGTTGAACTAAATAATATATTTCTAAATGAATAATTATTTGAACGAAAAAAGATATAGGAGAAAAGATGGACAGACCGGAATTCCCATCTCAAAATGCACAGGCCCTAGTTCTTTTTTCTCACACGACATGCTTGCGCAAATTTGGTATGCTTTTCAACGATATAACAAACAAGTTTTTTTTTTCTTTTTGAACATTAACAAACAAGTCTTTTTCAAACTCATACACATGAACACAAGATATTTGAAATAGTTTTGACATGTGTCAAGAATTACTAGGATTTTTCGTTTCAAACAAAAAAACAATTACTAGGATTTTTGTCTTTCTCCCTTGTTGAATATTCCTTTTCAAGATCATGAGATTCCTGCTGTGATATAGATGTTCAAGGCGATCCCCATAAGTACGACGAAAAGTAAAATCAAAAATGCAAATAATATATCTTATCTCTAGATATCGAATATCTATGAAGCCAGAGGCTCCCACCAATGAAAGGTCTACAGAAACATAATATGCCCAAACCCAACCCTTTACATTTATGTCATTAATGAGAGAGGTATGCTATAGCTCTTAAGCCATACACACAATTACACAAAGTTCTTCAATTTCTTATGGAGAATGAATTATGAAGATTTTAGGAAGCCTATTAAGTATTAATCATAAAACCATGGGCTCATTAGTCATTATGATTCATGGGCTTAACCATTTTAGTTTATTTTGCTTGTGTCCAATATCTATATTTTGACACAGCCCCTTTTTACCGGTAGAAGATTAGAAGCATCCCAAATTTTACTAATCGAACGTGGGATTAACCATCAAAACACTCGAAACTATAAATCAAATGCACAAATTGTCAAACCTATCACAATTTCTAAATACATCTACATAAATTTTCGAAATTGAAAAGGCTTGTAANACATCTTGGGGTATAGACTTGGACAGTAAGATCAATTTTTAAAGGGCATGTTTAAATTTGAACTCATATGCTAAAACTGACTATGATAAATTCAATTGATGTTTCAAACGGTGCCAAAAGATGTTCACTAGAATATATATAACCCGCTCAAAGACTCTCTTTTTTTTTTTTGGCTCAGTGCACATTCATTAGAATTGTTCACTAAAATAGGTGAATAACTGTAAGTTCTAAAGGTAGACAACATCACTATACGGTAGAATATAAAATGGTCGTATATATGGAGTAACGATATAGTTTTGTTCATACAAATGTATAAAAGATTCTAGTCGCACTAGGAGATCGCCCCTTTCATTCGAGCCTTTTTTCATGCTTTCCCCATTGGGCATCCTCATCGACCAAGCCAGTTCCAAAAGTGACCGATGGGAGAATCCATACTTCACAACCTTGCGTCCTCATCTGCTGAAATTAAGCTGGAAATCCCCATTGGGCATCTTCATCGGCCAGATCAATCTTCAAAATGCGTGATGCTGAAAACCGGAAAACACCCAGATTTAACCAAATTTCGGGCAAATTTCTTTTTCGACCTCTTAAAGACTCGACCCAAAACGACCTAAGACTTATTAATACTTTTTTGGCCATTGTTTAGGCAACACTTTATTTTTACATTCATACTTTTGAATTTTGTGCTTTGTAAGTTTAGGAAGACGAGTTTCTGCATCTTTGGTAGATTTCTAAAACCCTTTGGATTTCTTATTTATTGATTATGAATTTCTCTTCATCTCCTTGCTTTCTCTTTGCACCCATGTCTGAGTAGTTTCATAGTTAGGTTTAGGGTTTCAAGGGAATTCATGAATCATTGAATGAGATATATATATAAGGAATTATCTTGTGGTTTCTTCATCTATTGTTGATCTAAATGCTGAAACTTGATTAGCTACCGAGTTTCCAATCTTAGGTTGTTTAACGCATCAAAAGTGTTTGTTTAAAAGCCTGAAAGAACATAGAATAAGCAAAAAATCATTAGCCAACGAAAGCTGATGGTAAGACGTTTATGTGAACAAATCGAATCTGGTCGCTAATGCTTGTTTAGAATTCTAAGCTCATACGACAGTTTATAATCTTAGGTTGCTAGATAAAGTGATTGATACCATGAAAGTGGATTGGTTATACATTTATGTTTGAGTTCAAGAAAGGTTCATAATCCATTCCCTGAATAATTATCTGATTTGTGATCTCTGAATTCCTGCAAATTGCCCTTCACCTAACGCTTTGTTTTATTGCTTTCACAACGCTATTAGTTATTTTCTTTACTTCTTTGCAAACAACAATCATACTTCTGTCTTATCTTAGTTTCATTCTAAAGAATCATAGTGTAACTTGTGGATTAGATCCCATCTATACTACTGTGATTGTGTGTGCACTTGCAGTCTTTTATTTGGGTTAAAACTTGAGTGTATCAGGGACCGGGGGGAGGGTAAACTCGATCTCATGACGTCATGATACTGAATTTCTTCCACTTCTTCCTTGCAATCCTTTTGGTTCGCAATTCTCCAACTTTACACTTCAAGAGAAGCGAGTTGGAGAGTGTCCGCTGGTGAGATCTATTTTCCATTGAAAAAATTATCGTTCCTTGCCTACCATATGATCAAAGAGTAACTATTTTTTACAGTTCAGAAATACCCATTTCCTTTTTCCTATAAAATAGAAAATATATATTTGTGTATAGAGACGTACTTCGAAAGAAACCTGTAGGTGACGAAGAGTCCAAAACAACCTAAACTGGTAAAGCAGGAGGACATTCAAATAAGATATGGTTTATCGTTTTGTACGGAGCACCACACCTATGGCAACTCTTGTCAATACCCCGATGCATGAATGTGAGACGTTGACATGTGTCCACACATCCAAAAAACCCTTGCCACATAAAATGTTGGAGCTTCTCCAAAAAACCCTTGCCACATAAAATGTTGGAGCTTGCTAGAAGGTCCAACCTTCCACACTTGACTCTAGAGACACGGTGATCGGTTCAAGCACCTCATGGGATGCTCGTAAGATATTAGTATTTTGTGCCAAATTATATTCTTATTTGACTGTATAAGTTTCTCATTTTATGTAGTTCCATGCAGACCCATTTAAAGTGAAGTTACAACCATGTCCCAATCCTAAAATAAGAGGGATATCTTCGAGTTAGAATAGTTTCTGTAGTAGTGGCACTTCCCACTCTTTTGTATCTTGTGTAATAAGACTATGTATTAAGAATTGCGGTTCTCTATATATGGAAGGACTAAATTCTCTCGACTCGGATCTTATGTTCACTCCAAATTTTGATATTAAAGCTCGAACTAAAGTTTTTCTAAGTCCTTATTTGAAAAGAGGTTTTCCAAATATGATGTTCGGCCATTCAAAAGATGGGAAATAACATTATTTGATATTTTTAAGTATTTAAATTTTGCAATTTTTATGATTGGTTAAATTATGTTTTTGATTAATTAATAAATAATGTTTTGATTTGGCAAAAAAAAAATTAATTCGATTGTATCCTATATTTTGGAATGGGAGTATAATAAGATGTTGGGTCGGGATATAGCATAACCTAAGAGCACCTCCATTGGTTAGAGATACTCAAAAGAGTAATTCATCAATTATTATATTCATATTTTTAGTGTAAATTAATTTTTGAATTAATTTTTAAGTTAGAAAAACATTGAGCCATTCATAGAGAGATTAGTGTCTCATGGTTTCTAGAGTGTCTCTCAAAGTCTCTCATTTGAGATACTCATCTCACTCTCTTTCTTCCTTTTCTGTTATTTTATTATTTTAAAATGTTGAGAGACTTCTTGAGAGACCCCTATTGGAGATGCTCTAACCTTTATGAGAGCTTTCAATCGCAGTCCCTACGAGATTTCGGTACACTACCTCGGGCAAACGTAACCAGTGGCGAGTCTACTAACAATCATACGGTAGTTGACACCGTACTACTTTTTTTTTCAATAGTTTATAAGGGTTTAGTATCATTGACACCAGCCCAAAATTATAATTGAACACATAAATTTTTTTTTGTCCTAACTTTATTTTATTTAGTGTGACTCCATATGAAAAAAACTAAATATTAGTCCATATTTTATATTAGGCTTCATTATCAAACATGTTTAGAAAGAGAAAAGTTAAATTTTGTAGCATACTTTGTAGGATGATATATGGAATATATTTTTTTTAGTTTTAAGTTGTAAGTTGAATACGGTAAAAAAATTCCTGGAGTCGCCACTGAACATAACGGTGAATGACACGATCTTCCACACAAGGCTTCTTAGGAGACATCCTGATAGGTATTGTTGTAACAGAATTCTAGAGTGTAATGTTGATCCCACGATCCAGATAATTAGGAGAGAATCATTTAAAAATACAACCATGAACAATTATGGCGACATTATGAACTTGGGTTAAAAAATGATTATTGTACACTTATAAATAAAATGGATTTAAAAAATGAGTTACAATGACAAAGATAACGACGACCTTCTGTTTTGTTAATTATCTATGAAATGTATGATAAAAAATATTTGACTTGGAAAATAAAAATCTAATAAAACGTACGGCAATGCAAAATTATGGCGACATTATGAACATGGGTAAACCTGCAAAAACAAAAGCCGAGAGATTAAACAGAAGTTACAGAATTTTGGCTATAAATAGATCACCACACGTATGGATATGTCTCACAAACGTTAAGTTTATTGACAAGAAAAGGAAAAAGCAAAGCAAAGCAGAAAGAAATGGCAAAGAACCTCAACTCCGTCACCTTCACCGTTCTCTTGCTTGTCCTCTTGACGGTTTCCACCGGTATTAGTTTATGAAGCTCTCTATTATAGTTTTCAGTTGTCTTTTGATTATCTTGTGCTGNCAGGAGTCCAAGGAGCAACAAAAATAATGCAATCATCAATATGCCATAACCCTCTCTCTAATACCCAAGCTCTAGTAGAATCATCTGGGATATGAAACAAATAGGAAGAGTCTCCTAATTTACGAGTGAAGATTTTACACTTCTTACCCCAAATCGGGCTAGTGACAGCATGGATGAGACCTCCTGGTGGAAAGGAACAACGATAGAACTGTCCAATTACATACTCTTTTTGGTTTTCTAGTCCCTGCATCAAGACATGATCTGGAATCACCACCATTGGTGTGCCGTCCTCCAAATAAGTTGGCGATGTAGTGCGGTGTAGGTTGCAAATTTTTGGGTCCATCTTTGCTGCCCAAGGAAATCGCATATTGCCATCTTCTTTTAACTCTGGGGGAAGAATGTCAGATGGTAGAGCATAACCCTTGGAAATTGGAGTCTCGAATGAAGGAGGGTCTTGAGGAATTGGATCCTTCAGATCTGGGTTAATTTTCAAAGGCTTTACCCACGCTCCTAGAGAAGGAACAAAGGGAGTCGCAGCTTCATCAACCATAACTTGATTCAATCTGGTCGCCGGATTATCTCTTCTAGTTATAACCATCGTCAGATCCAAATCAACAACACCAGCTTCAGTAGCTACTGGAATCGAGAGGGAAGCTTCGATGTTGGAATTAGAGTTGACGGCGAACTCAGATCCGACTGGATTTAGAAATTCAGTATTATACACAGTTTTGACCAAAGTATTATCAATTATGCAAGTGACAAGAATGAATAAGCTCAATTCATATATACCAATTCAGTGTTAGAAGATAAAAAAAGAATACGTTGTCGTCTGCAACATGTACGAAAAATGTATATGTGATATGTAAGTTTGTCGCATGTAAAGTTCAAAAAAAAAACCAAAAAAAAAGTTTGTCGCATGTTAATTATGATAGGGATGATACGTTGATAGAAATTTGACGAATCAGCATGTATTTGTGCAACTCAAATTCGAAAACCTATGATCCGATTTGTGATCCGATATCCGACTGCATAGGTCATATATAGTTTTTATAAACAATTTACCTTTCATAATAAAAAATTCTGTTTGTGTAAACCATTCACCATAAAAAAAGGTAAAACTTAATTGAAAATTTGGTCAAAAATAAAATTTAAGAGGGGTAAAAAAAATTAAAAAACGGAAAGTTAAAAATAACATTCACCATTCAAGAATCAAGACCAACGTAAAATGAAACCTCTCTAGCTTCTGACTTCAATATCTTCTTGCTTCCAATGAATTTTTGTAGTAAAAATAGTGAATTCAACGTAAGAGTATAAACCTTTTTTTTTTTTTTTTAATCATCTGAGTTGTTATTTAAAGGTAGAAAATATGTACAATCCATTACAAAGATAAGAAAACCTCTTGTAAAAATAAATTGCATCAAACTCCTAATAGAAATGATAATTAGATGTATTGAGAAGCTTTTCGATATATTCTATCTTGAAGCCAAGCCGGACCTCCAAGTGCGAGATATGATTGAAATTGTTTCTCCCTTGTGACACTCTTAGCAATGTCCCGAGCAATTGTGTTTGCTGCTGCCTGCTCCAGTACGAAATCGCAGCTCTCGAAGTTGTTCCTTAGCTGGGATATATACTTCGAGAAGGATCGATATCTTGGCTATTCCAACGGCTTCGAAATTGTCTCAATCGCTGCAGCATAATCCGATACAATTAGGATCCGCGAAATGAGTAAGTCTCTTACACTTTGTAGGACCCATATAATACACCGAAGTTCAACAATCAATCGGTTTGGAGAGCATGATATCTAACTTTACTAGTAGTATCCCTAGCCATCCATGTGCCTCCACTCATCAATCGTTAATTCCTCCAATGAGCATAAGTATTGCATTTAACAATACCTTCTCGTGGATGTTGCCATGTAGAGTCTGATATGCCCATCCTTTCTCCGTGTAGTGCAAAAGTTGATGCATATTTGTTTACCTCATGCCAAGAGATGGCATCCATGAAAACTCTTTGAACTAACGATTGTGGCTCTTCTTGCTTCCATGCATACAAGATGGCATTCCTATTTTTCCAAATATTCAATAGCAGCCACGGGATTGCTTTCTTTTGTGTTCCTCTATCTACGGATTCTCCATCAAGTCTAGCAAAAAGCCTATGTTCTCTTCGGTTGAATCAGATAAACTTACAGAGATATCTGTAGCAGTTGGAGTGATGTTGGCCAGCGAAAGGACATGTTGTGCCGCTGTGCATTTGAAGAGAACATGACAGATTGTTTCTGTGTTTTGTTGACATAACTTGCATGTTTGATCCACGTTTAAGCCTCTTGTTCTCAGCCGAACAGGTACTGCCAAGGCCCCTGAAACTATTCACCAAAAGAACATTATGATCTTAGGAGTAGTTTTTATGCTCCATATCCTGTTTTTCAAGGCGATTTGATGTTGTTCCCTCTGGGTTGGAGGAGGCGATGGAACATATGGTGTATTCTAAATCAACCAATAGCCACTTTTCACTGAGTAAGCACCATGATCAGTGTAAGCCCATATACATTTGTCCCTGACATTGCCAAGGGGAAGTTTTAAAATACGAGCTACATCAGCCGGGGAAAACAGGTAATGAAGAGCTGCGATATTCCACTTCCTATCCAAAGTCATCAAAGAAGCCACATCAAGATCAATAATCATTGTTATTTGTTTATTCATTGGTCTTCTAGGTTTGTCGTCCATGATCTATTTGTGCAGCCATAATTTTATATCTGTGCTGTTACCAATCGAGTGGATAAGGCCCCGATTCAGAAGTTCTCTGCCGTGGAGTATGCTCCGCCAGGCATACGATGGTTTATATCCCACTCCACAGTCCATGAACACTTTACTACTAAAATATCTCCCCTTGTAGAAACGTGCAACTAACGAGGCAGGATCGTTTAGTATTCTCCACGCTTGCTTCGCGAGCAAAGCTTGATTGAAATCACTGACATCCCGAAAACCTAATCCCCATTTGGCTTTAGCTTTACACATATCTTTCCAAGCAATCCAATGAATCTTTTGCTTCTTTTCACATGCATTCCACCAAAAGCTAGACATGGCACTGGTGAGTTTTTCACATTGGTTTTTCGATAATCTGAAGCATGACATTGCATATACCGGGAGTGCCATGGTAATTGACTTAAGAAGGACCTCCTTTACCCCAAGAGAAAGTGTTTTGGCATACCATCATTTAAGTCTCTTGTCTAATTTTTCTCCAATGAATGCAAGTAATTTTTTTTTTTTTGAAAAAACGTTAAGAAAGTAATAAAAACTTACCACGTATTTATGATTGTATAGGATATCTGCTATATGCTCTAGATGATTTTTAATATATTTTGTTTTGAAATGTTGAACTATATTTGCAACCAAGAAAGTCTGTTTATAATGAAATGCAACTATTATTAATTGTGGTTGAAAGAATAAAAAATTTAAAGAATTGGATGAATTGAGGAAACTAGAAACGGTAGAAGGCTAGCAAAGATTGGGTGTCTCACTCATGGATGATTCTAGCAAACGTCCACATGGCCGTAATCAAGTGGTTGGTGGGGACTTGGGTAAGTGTTAATTCATCCAATCTGGGTTTCAAATCTTTCTTGAAACAAAAAATCACATCCATATATGAAGTTTGTGTTTGAGTTTAGACAGTTTACCTGATAGTCTGGTAACAAGCGATTCAGCTATTCCCTAATATTAGTCGGAAGATATTTCAAATTCAGGACAAGCATTGTAGTGGCCAAAAATCTTATGGATCTCATGATCCGTTCAATCCGAATCCGATTGGAGTTTATGGTTTCCGTTGAACCGTTGAATCGTTAAACCAATTAATAAGAAGCCCACGGTGTAGCGCTTCGGTGCATTCCTATCGAAACCGAAACCGATCGGATCAGCCGATAGGATTTATAAAAAAAAAATTGTAGCAAACGATATGCTCTAGATGATTTTCTACATCATATAATATTTAATCAAGTCCAAAGAATAGCTTTAGAAAATTAAATGCAAACAATATTCAATGGAGTATGTTTTTTAATTTATTGTCTAAAATGAACCTAATAAGCACCTACCGTTTGTTGACAAAAAAGAAGAAGTACCTAACGTCTACATATGCATGCAACATACTAAATAGTGGACAATATACGTAAGATCAAATTCGAATGGTGAAATCGTATTAATTTATCTTTCGTTAATAATAGGCCGATATTCTTATAAATAAAGAGGCCAAAAAAATATCATTACAATATTCTGCGTAGGTGTGACGCATATGGTGTAGAACACGCTCGTAGGAATATGTAATATAAATTAACTGTGCTAACTCATTTAGAAAAGTCTAAAACAAATGTTTGTTCTGATCCAATTATTGATTTATCTTGAGCTAATTAAAGTGATCTAATGAGACAAACACAGTTAGCTATCTTGACTGTAGTGTGAATTTTGTTTTTAAATGTAATATAGGAAGAAGATTAGGAATAGAAAGTCCAAAACTAATCTCAAAATCTGGCATAATACACACAACTGACTAATGTTCGTTGACATCCAAAAAAAAAAACTGACTACTATTCATCACCTTGATTTTTTTTTTCCGCTTTGTTTTAATCAATTTTTTTTCTCTTTTCTTTTTATAAATAAAGATAATTCTCAGAGTTGTAAAAAAAGGTTATTTTAATCATTTAAATTTCTATAATGACCATTATACTATTAAAATAGTAGTTTGATGATTCTAATCCTGGTCTTTCAAATTTAAAGTAAAGTTTTCAACTATCAAATTATCATAAGTTAGTTTTATAGTAAAAAGATGTAAAAGAGATCAACAATCTTATCAAGCTGTATACATCTCATATAATAAGATTTGAATCATCACATTGCCATTTTAAATATGAATAATGATGTAAATCCATATATCATATAGTATAATGATTTGTAGTAATGTAATTAATCCAAATTTAAACTCGCATATTGCAAATTGTCCGTTCAATAAATATAGATATTTAGTTTAATTTTTATAAACAGATCTATATCACTAATTAAATTACCATCACTTTATCACATTTTACTATCTTGTAACATAACTATAAATAACTAATAAACATTTCATATTAATTTTGCATGAGCCTAGTTTGCATTCCAAAAAAGTTTTCAATTTTTGATTAAAAACGTTTATTTAGGAAATTTAGATATATGTGAAAAAAGTAACAGAGATCATCATTGACTTGGAATTTTTTTTTTTTTTTTTTCATTCAGAGATTAGAGAAGTAGTAATATAATTTTACCAGATGTTAAAAAAAAGAAAAAGAAAAAAAGAAGAACATATATGATTAATTGATTACCATTACCATTCTATCAGTTTTATCTTTTTAGGCCTTTTCAGTTTGAACCGTACAATCCCAAAAAATGGAAAACAGAGATATGTGGGGGCCAAAACAGAAAAATAATAAAATCTTTTTAAATTTTTTACATTGATTTAAAAAAATAAATTAAAACAGATCGGAAAATTCGCTAAAAAGAAGACTCGGAGACTGTGAGAGGACGGACCTTCGTGCATGGGCAACAGAACATTTATACAAGAAGAATTTCTCCGATTGAAGCAACAACGAAGACTAATCATCACCATACTTTGCTCAATCTAGGGTTTCCTTCTTCTTCTTCTTCTTCTCCTTCTTTCTTCTTCTTCTTCTCGAGCTTTCAGGGAGATTCCAAGGTCCATCTCGGTGAGTATTCTGCGAATCGAGTCGATTATCGGAGTACTTTCCTTCTGAATTTGATTGGTTTGTTTCTCGAAATCTATCGTATTGTAGCTCGTAAAGTCATTTTTCTGCAACTTGAACTCGAGATTTCTTAGTTCCTCCGTAGTATTCTTACTTAATTTCAATGATTTTTGTTCGCTTTCTCTGTGAGCTATTTCAATCGTTTTTGCTATAATTCGCCTGCGACTTTTGTATTGAGTGCTGGGTGGAGTTGCAATGCGCTCATGATTTGGGTATTTTGGTGGTCAATCTCTAGAAATTTTTTTGGATTGTCCATGTTTGAAACCACTGTTTAGCTTTACTGTTCGAACCTAATTTTGGTTGAATCTGAATTTGATGCTTTGAAAGGGATGGATTAATTGGTGAATGCCAGCTCCAGGAGAATCTGTCGTTTTCAGCACATTGTGTGGAAAATTATGATTAAGCATCTGAAGATTTCTGCTAAATTAGAAAGGAATAAGAATCTAAGACCGATCTGAATTTTGAAGCATGGAAACTCCACGAAATCCTCGTGGACTGGCGTCTCTCTAATGCGACTCAAGAGTTTTGGTAAGGCATCAAATGTAAAGCTGGACACAGTGTTCTAAAAATCACCAGGTGCTTGTCAAGATGGAAACGAGGTGTGTGTTTTCTTCTTTTCAACAGATTTGATTTTCTCTTTTTTTTTTTGTTAGATTTCTTAGATCTGGAGTGTGCTTTGTGTGTGTTTCCTCAGGCCTGGAGAGAGAGAATTCTCAAATGGTGATGTTTATTCTGGTCAGCTCAAAGGAACACTTCCTCATGGGAAGGGAAAGTATGCATGGTCCGATGGAATCGTCTACGAGGGTGATTGGGAAGAAGGGAAGATATCAGGGAAAGGGAAGCTTACGTGGTTGTCTGGAGCTAAATATGAAGGGGATTTCTCTGGAGGATACCTTCACGGCTTCGGCACCATGACTTCGCCCGACGGGTCTGTATACAGTGGAGCATGGAGAATGAATGTGCGGCACGGTCTAGGAAGGAAAGAGTACTGTAACTCAGATTCATATGATGGCTCATGGAAAGAAGGATTACAAGATGGCAGTGGTAGTTATACTTGGACTAATGGTAACAGGTTCCTTGGGAACTGGAAAAAGGGTAAAATGTCTGGGAGAGGGGTTATGAGCTGGGCAAACGGTGATCTCTTTAACGGGTTTTGGCTGAATGCTCTTAGACATGGCTCTGGAGTTTATAAGTATGCTGACGGCGGTTTTTATTTCGGGACCTGGTCAGGTGGCCTAAAAGATGGGAGTGGAGTGTTTTATCCTGCTGGGAGTAAACACCCATCTCTAAAGAAGTGGCATCGGTCTTTTGGTTACGATGACACCGGGAACTTCGTCCTCTCTCATGATTCATCGATAAACCGTGAGGAAATACGGGCTTCGAAAGCTCTGTCACGAAGTCTCTCTGAGATAACCACAACAAGTGGACTGACGAGAAACTCTAGAATGTCTGAGAGGTTTCTTGATGAAAACTGGACCACCAGTGATCCTCCTAGAGATTTTGTGCATCATGGGCCCTCATCAAAGTCTGCACGGTCTGTAGACTCTGGTCTAGGCGAGGCACGCGACAAGAACCCTATCGTTTTTGAAAGGGAATACATGCAAGGAGTTTTGATTAAAGAACGAATTATGAGTTCTATTGACATGTCACACAGGGCTAGACCTCTGGATCGTACTAAAGAAATCGCGATTAGCACTTGTGTGTCCTTTCTGGGGGGAAAATGGAACTATTATCTAATGCTTAATCTCCAACTCGGTATCAGGTAAAAAAGATCGAGACACATTTCATTTATCTTTGTGGAAGATTATGAACAACATATCAGTTGTAGCCTAAAACACATAGTTATTTCTGCACACTATAACTTGATAAACGAGTCATTCCAGAACACAAACAGTTAAACAATGCTTGTACTAGACATTCCTCTTACACAACATAACATTTGGAGTTTACAGGTATACTGTTGGGAAAATCACGCCAGTGCCTCGGCGGGAAGTTCGTGCTTCTGACTTTAGTGAGAGAGCCAGAATCATGATGTTCTTCCCTAGAAACGGTTCCCAGTATACGCCTCCACATAAGTCCATTGATTTCGATTGGAAAGATTATTGCCCAATGGTTTTCAGGTAAACCTGTTTTCTTTCCGCCATATACCAAAAAGCTTATAATCAACAAAAACAATAGCATAATAGGTTTCTATCAATACATCTATAAATTTTGGAAACTGGACATCAATTTGAAATACTTTTTGTTAAAGATGAACTTCACAGTGTTTGCCAGGTCTCTGAATTACCGATCTTTATTGGATCATCTTTTCTGATATCTGTTAACCAAAAAAATGGGTGATAATGTTAAAAGGAATAATCATAACCAAATATAAATCGTTTAAAACAATAATTTCTGCGGGATGATGCTTTTTTTTAACATCGTAAGCTCCTACCATTTGGCAGTTTCTGAGGTAATTGTAAATTACGAGGTTTTTTTACTCATTGTGTACTCAAGATTCTTCAAATCATTTAATATGCATGTTTTTCAATGGCATTTCATAGGAATTTGAGGGAGATGTTCAAACTAGATNAAGTTCTCTGCCGTGGAGTATGCTCCGCCAGGCATACGATGGTTTATATCCCACTCCACAGTCCATGAACACTTTACTACTAAAATATCTCCCCTTGTAGAAACGTGCAACTAACGAGGCAGGATCGTTTAGTATTCTCCACGCTTGCTTCGCGAGCAAAGCTTGATTGAAATCACTGACATCCCGAAAACCTAATCCCCATTTGGCTTTAGCTTTACACATATCTTTCCAAGCAATCCAATGAATCTTTTGCTTCTTTTCACATGCATTCCACCAAAAGCTAGACATGGCACTGGTGAGTTTTTCACATTGGTTTTTCGATAATCTGAAGCAAGACATTGCATATACCGGGAGTGCCATGGTAATTGACTTAAGAAGGACCTCATTTACCCCAAGAGAAAGAGTTTTGGCATACCATCATTTAAGTCTCTTGTCTAATTTTTATCCAATGAATGCAAGTAATTTTTTTTTTTTTGAAAAAACGTTAAGAAAGTAATAAAAACTTACCACGTATTTATGATTGTATAAAATATCTGCTATATGCTCTAGATGATTTTTAATATATTTTGTTTTGAAATGTTGAACTATATTTGCAACCAAGAAAGTCTGTTTATAATGAAATGCAACTATTATAAATTGTGGTTGAAAAAATAAAAAATTTAAAGAATTGGATGAATTGAGGAAACTAGAAACGGTAGAAGGCTAGCAAAGATTGGGTGTCTCACTCATGGATGATTCTAGCAAACGACCACATGGCCGTAATCAAGTGGTTGGTGGGGACTTGGGTAAGTGTTAATTCATCCAATCTGGGTTTCAAATCTTTCTTGAAACAAAAAATCACATCCATATATGAAGTTTGTGTTTGAGTTTAGACAGTTTACCTGATAGTCTGGTAACAAGCGATTCAGCTATTCCCTAATATTAGTAGGAAGACATTTCAAATTCAGGACAAGCATTGTAGTGGCCAAAAATCTTATGGATCTCATGATCCGTTCAATCCGAATCCGATTGGAGTTTATGATTTCCGTTCAACCGTTGAATCGTTAAACCAATTAATAAGAAGACCACGGTGTAGCGCTTCGGTGCATTCCTACCGAAACCGAAACCGATCGGATCAGCCGATAGGATTTATAAAAAAAAAATTGTAGCAAACGATATGCTCTAGATGATTTTCTACATCATATAATATTTAATCAAGTCCAAAGAATAGCTTTAGAAAATTAAATGCAAACAATATTCAATGGAGTATGTTTTTTAATTTATTGTCTAAAATGAACCTAATAAGCACCTACCGTTTGTTGACAAAAAAGAAGAAGTACCTAACGTCTACATATGCATGCAACATACTAAATAGTGGACAATATACGTAAGATCAAATTAGAATGGTGAAATCGTATTAATTTATCTTTCGTTAATAATAGGCCGATATTCTTATAAATAAAGAGGCCAAAAAAATATCATTACAATATTCTGCGTAGGTGTGACGCATATGGTGTAGAACACGCTCGTAGGAATATGTAATATAAATTAACTGTGCTAACTCATTTAGAAAAGTCTAAAACAAATGTTTGTTCTGATCCAATTATTGATTTATCTTGAGCTAATTAAAGTGATCTAATGAGACAAACACAGTTAGCTATCTTGACTGTAGTGTGAATTTTGTTTTTAAATGTAATATAGGAAGAAGATTAGGAATAGAAAGTCCAAAACTAATCTCAAAATCTGGCATAATACACACAACTGACTAATGTTCGTTGACATCCAAAAAAAAAAAACTGACTACTATTCATCACCTTGATTTTTTTTTTCCGCTTTGTTTTAATCAATTTTTTTTCTCTTTTCTTTTTATAAATAAAGATAATTCTCAGAGTTGTAAAAAAAGGTTATTTTAATCATTTAAATTTCTATAATGACCATTATACTATTAAAATAGTAGTTTGATGATTCTAATCCTGGTCTTTCAAATTTAAAGTAAAGTTTTCAACTATCAAATTATCATAAGTTAGTTTTATAGTAAAAAGATGTAAAAGAGATCAACAATCTTATCAAGCTGTATACATCTCATATAATAAGATTTGAATCATCACATTGCCATTTTAAATATGAATAATGATGTAAATCCATATATCATATAGTATAATGATTTGTAGTAATGTAATTAATCCAAATTTAAACTCGCATATTGCAAATTGTCCGTTCAATAAATATAGATATTTAGTTTAATTTTTATAAACAGATCTATATCAATAATTAAATTACCATCACTTTATCACATTTTACTATCTTGTAACATAACTATAAATAACTAATAAACATTTCATATTAATTTTGCATGAGCCTAGTTTGCATTCCAAAAAAGTTTTCAATTTTTGATTAAAAACGTTTATTTAGGAAATTTAGATATATGTGAAAAAAGTAACAGAGATCATCATTGACTTGGAATTTTTTTTTTTTTTTTTTCATTCAGAGATTAGAGAAGTAGTAATATAATTTTACCAGATGTTAAAAAAAAGAAAAAGAAAAAAAGAAGAACATATATGATTAATTGATTACCATTACCATTCTATCAGTTTTATCTTTTTAGGCCTTTTCAGTTTGAACCGTACAATCCCAAAAAATGGAAAACAGAGATATGTGGGGGCCAAAACAGAAAAATAATAAAATCTTTTTAAATTTTTTACATTGATTTAAAAAAATAAATTAAAACAGATCGGAAAATTCGCTAAAAAGAAGACTCGGAGACTGTGAGAGGACGGACCTTCGTGCATGGGCAACAGAACATTTATACAAGAAGAATTTCTCCGATTGAAGCAACAACGAAGACTAATCATCACCATACTTTGCTCAATCTAGGGTTTCCTTCTTCTTCTTCTTCTTCTCCTTCTTTCTTCTTCTTCTTCTCGAGCTTTCAGGGAGATTCCAAGGTCCATCTCGGTGAGTATTCTGCGAATCGAGTCGATTATCGGAGTACTTTCCTTCTGAATTTGATTGGTTTGTTTCTCGAAATCTATCGTATTGTAGCTCGTAAAGTCATTTTTCTGCAACTTGAACTCGAGATTTCTTAGTTCCTCCGTAGTATTCTTACTTAATTTCAATGATTTTTGTTCGCTTTCTCTGTGAGCTATTTCAATCGTTTTTGCTATAATTCGCCTGCGACTTTTGTATTGAGTGCTGGGTGGAGTTGCAATGCGCTCATGATTTGGGTATTTTGGTGGTCAATCTCTAGAAATTTTTTTGGATTGTCCATGTTTGAAACCACTGTTTAGCTTTACTGTTCGAACCTAATTTTGGTTGAATCTGAATTTGATGCTTTGAAAGGGATGGATTAATTGGTGAATGCCAGCTCCAGGAGAATCTGTCGTTTTCAGCACATTGTGTGGAAAATTATGATTAAGCATCTGAAGATTTCTGCTAAATTAGAAAGGAATAAGAATCTACGACCGATCTGATTTTTGAAGCATGGAAACTCCACGAAATCCTCGTGGACTGGCGTCTCTCTAATGCGACTCAAGAGTTTTGGTAAGGCATCAAATGTAAAGCTGGACACAGTGTTCTAAAAATCACCAGGTGCTTGTCAAGATGGAAACGAGGTGTGTGTTTTCTTCTTTTCAACAGATTTGATTTTCTCTTTTTTTTTTTGTTAGATTTCTTAGATCTGGAGTGTGCTTTGTGTGTGTTTCCTCAGGCCTGGAGAGAGAGAATTCTCAAATGGTGATGTTTATTCTGGTCAGCTCAAAGGAACACTTCCTCATGGGAAGGGAAAGTATGCATGGTCCGATGGAATCGTCTACGAGGGTGATTGGGAAGAAGGGAAGATATCAGGGAAAGGGAAGCTTACGTGGTTGTCTGGAGCTAAATATGAAGGGGATTTCTCTGGAGGATACCTTCACGGCTTCGGCACCATGACTTCGCCCGACGGGTCTGTATACAGTGGAGCATGGAGAATGAATGTGCGGCACGGTCTAGGAAGGAAAGAGTACTGTAACTCAGATTCATATGATGGCTCATGGAAAGAAGGATTACAAGATGGCAGTGGTAGTTATACTTGGACTAATGGTAACAGGTTCCTTGGGAACTGGAAAAAGGGTAAAATGTCTGGGAGAGGGGTTATGAGCTGGGCAAACGGTGATCTCTTTAACGGGTTTTGGCTGAATGCTCTTAGACATGGCTCTGGAGTTTATAAGTATGCTGACGGCGGTTTTTATTTCGGGACCTGGTCAGGTGGCCTAAAAGATGGGAGTGGAGTGTTTTATCCTGCTGGGAGTAAACACCCATCTCTAAAGAAGTGGCATCGGTCTTTTGGTTACGATGACACCGGGAACTTCGTCCTCTCTCATGATTCATCGATAAACCGTGAGGAAATACGGGCTTCGAAAGCTCTGTCACGAAGTCTCTCTGAGATAACCACAACAAGTGGACTGACGAGAAACTCGGGTAGAATGTCTGAGAGGTTTCTTGATGAAAACTGGACCACCAGTGATCCTCCTAGAGATTTTGTGCATCATGGGCCCTCATCAAAGTCTGCACGGTCTGTAGACTCTGGTCTAGGCGAGGCACGCGACAAGAACCCTATCGTTTTTGAAAGGGAATACATGCAAGGAGTTTTGATTAAAGAACGAATTATGAGTTCTATTGACATGTCACACAGGGCTAGACCTCTGGATCGTACTAAAGAAATCGCGATTAGCACTTGTGTGTCCTTTCTGGGGGGAAAATGGAACTATTATCTAATGCTTAATCTCCAACTCGGTATCAGGTAAACAAGATCGAGACACATTTCATTTATCTTTGTGGAAGATTATGAACAACATATCAGTTGTAGCCTAAAACACATAGTTATTTCTGCACACTATAACTTGATAAACGAGTCATTCCAGAACACAAACAGTTAAACAATGCTTGTACTAGACATTCCTCTTACACAACATAACATTTGGAGTTTACAGGTATACTGTTGGGAAAATCACGCCAGTGCCTCGGCGGGAAGTTCGTGCTTCTGACTTTAGTGAGAGAGCCAGAATCATGATGTTCTTCCCTAGAAACGGTTCCCAGTATACGCCTCCACATAAGTCCATTGATTTCGATTGGAAAGATTATTGCCCAATGGTTTTCAGGTAAACCTGTTTTCTTTCCGCCATATACCAAAAAGCTTATAATCAACAAAAACAATAGCATAATAGGTTTCTATCAATACATCTATAAATTTTGGAAACTGGACATCAATTTGAAATACTTTTTGTTAAAGATGAACTTCACAGTGTTTGCCAGGTCTCTGAATTACCGATCTTTATTGGATCATCTTTTCTGATATCTGTTAACCAAAAAAATGGGTGATAATGTTAAAAGGAATAATCATAACCAAATATAAATCGTTTAAAACAATAATTTCTGCGGGATGATGCTTTTTTTTAACATCGTAAGCTCCTACCATTTGGCAGTTTCTGAGGTAATTGTAAATTACGAGGTTTTTTTACTCATTGTGTACTCAAGATTCTTCAAATCATTTAATATGCATGTTTTTCAATGGCATTTCATAGGAATTTGAGGGAGATGTTCAAACTAGATGCTGCAGACTACATGATGTCTATCTGTGGTGATGATGGTCTGAGGGAAATTTCATCCCCTGGGAAAAGTGGCAGTATCTTCTACCTTTCTCACGACGACAGATTTGTGATAAAGACATTAAAAAGATCTGAGTTGAAGGTTTGATTTAACTTAAACCAAGCTCTTATCTTTTTCCTGCTTGACCTTATGCATAATAGTGTTTTCGGGATAATGTAAGGCCTTCTTAATTTCTGGTTATGGGAGCTGATTCTTGGTCCTTTTGGTTTTTCTTGTTTCCCTTTTGAGGATGCTTATATCTTCTACAGATAGTCTGGTCTTTGTCTTTACTTGTATATATTTTTCTTAATATATAACGGGATCTTTAATTTATAACGTAGAGTAACATCTCGATCGGTGGTATATATATTGTGACTGAGAGCATCCTCTCTTTTCTTGTAGGTTCTACTCAGGATGTTGCCTAGGTACTATGAACATGTAGGGGACCATGAAAATACGCTCATAACGAAATTTTTTGGAGTTCACAGATTAAAACTCAAGTGGGGTAAAAAGGTAAGAACTTGTCTGATCTCTTCTATATCTTAGATTCATTATATTCCATTTCTTTTAGCATGAGCGTTGTGATTCTCTGATAGGTACGCTTTGTGGTCATGGGGAATATGTTTTGCACAGAGTTAAAGATTCATCGCCGCTATGACCTTAAGGGCTCTACTCAAGGGAGATTTACAGAAAAGAATAAAATCAGAGAAAAGACTACCATGAAAGATCTTGATCTAGCTTATGAATTTCATATGGACAAGCTGCTGCGAGAGGCTCTCTTCAAGTGAGTTCTCTACTCAATCTTTTAATAATCGTTTCCATCCTTGGTGAAAGATAGGCTATACATGTCAGCTAAATGATACTTTTTAGTCCTTTTTGCTACGGAACCTCTAGGTTTATGTGCCATGTGAGTTTTCCAGATAATAAATGCTTGCTGCAATCGCTTACTGTTTCTGGGAACATCCCATGATCACATCTCACCTGTCACAATTTTCTAGCACTAGTCTTATTGTTGTGTGAATATGCGCGGATGGCGTGTTGATATTTAGTTTTTTTTATCACTTTTGGAAGTCTTATCTATATAGGAATTGTACATGATCTTTAGGAGAGTAAGTTCTCATGCTGCTTAAACTTGTTAAATCATTTTCTAATAGACCTGGCTGATATTTAGAGAACTGAAGCACCTAATAATTTTTCTGTACCTAGACATAACAGACCCCTTGAAAAGGGGCAAAGCAGCTATTTCCTATGATTTTGTAAATGCTTTTATTTAAATAATTAAGATGATAGAAAATTAACTGCAGAGGAGAGGGTTATACGAACTGTCCACATATCTCATTAGAAATAAGATGTTTGCTTTTCTTAAGTTAAGTTCTGCTAGTGAACTTTTTTGTTTGATGCTTCTTCTGTGTTCCAATATCCTAACATTCCTAGGATTTTTCATTGTTTTACATTCTTATGCACCTAATTATCTAAATGAAATTGCCATAGTTTTGCATTTGTGTTTGTCTAATCTTTGTGGAACCTCTTTGTTTCCAAAATGGCAGGCAAATTTTGTTAGACTGCTCGTTCTTGGAATCACTGCAAATAATAGATTACAGTCTTCTGTTGGGATTACATTTTAGAGCTCCCGATCAACTTCATGATATCCTGGAGCCTCCGAATGAAATGTCAGATCAAGAAAGTGATAGTGTTGCTTCTGTTGAAGGTAGGCCTCAATGTTTTAAAAAGATTTTATCTTTTGTCCAGCGTAGATACTAGATACACCCACTTAAGATAAATCAGGTGCTCAGTTTCTTACTGCTCGGTATATGATATAGTTCTAGTGCTCACACGTAGAACAACTATACAACTATCCAAGCTCGTATTCGTAGTATCGCTTACTTGTTTCTTTTTTTTTGTTGTGTTTCGACAGTCGGTGTGCCTCGTGAGCCCTCCATTCCTCCAAAAGGGTTGTTATTGGTTACTCACGAACCCAATTCCGTTAACACCGCCCCGGGTCCTCACATCAGAGGAAGCACACTACGAGCGTTCTCTGTCGGCGAGCAAGAAGTTGATCTCATTCTACCTGGAACTGCAAGGTCAGTCAGTCACTTCATCACATCAAAAACTGAAACGGAAATTGATATTTTCTTTATTAATTTGACCCGAACCACACCTTTTGGAATCAAAATTCAGGCTCCGGGTACAGTTAGGAGTGAACATGCCGGCTCAAGCCCACCACAAACTCCGTCAAGACGAGGAGGAAGCGGTGGAGCTCTTTGAAGTATATGATGTGGTTGTGTACATGGGCATCATCGACATCTTGCAAGAGTACAACATGAAGAAGAGAATGGAACATACTTGCAAATCAATGCAGTATGATCCGATGACGATTTCAGCCATCGAGCCAACGCTTTACTCTAAACGGTTCACCGATTTCCTCCTCAAGGTATTTCCTGAAAAAGCATAGAGAGAGGGAGAGAGATCAACGGACCATTCGTCGATCTTGTTACCTTTAGGTGAAATGGTTCATGAATTGACTCCGGTCGATATTCTTTCTTACTGTTCATAAGCCATAAAAAAGGCTGAGGGATTTGGCCCGTGTAATGTTCTTCGTCCTTATTGTACACTAACATTTAGGATTCTTATACTTCAACAAGTTTTCTTTGTATTATTATTGTTTATTAATAGATCTGTGCCACACTCAATGTGCCTTACCATTGAGCTATTGTTAGGTTGGGTTGAGGATATATATTTGTACTAATATTTTCGAAATAAAATTGAAATTACAAAAAGGATTATCTTTGTGTGTTTATTTGAAACGAAGCATTGCTATTACCTTGAACATTGATCTGCATATTAACTTAAACCGGACATGATGCATAAAAGAATGTCATATAATCATAAAATGGTATCATTATTCCGAACCCAAAAATGGTATCATTATTCCGAACCCAAAATCCCTAAAAAAAAAAAAAAAGAGAAAAAAAATAAAGAAATACCACCTCTAAGCTTAAACCTGACAATGATGCATAAAAGAAGAGTCATCTAATCAAAATGGACCATTCATGAACTCAGCTAAAAACTCATCAAGATTCACATCATCATTCACTACCAAACTTTCAGTACCAGAAGCAGCTGCAAATTTGGGGATTTGATTCGTCGTCTCTTCGTTATTGTTCGTCTCTGTGTTCCAAAGCTGATCAAGAGCCTCATCAAGAATCACATCATCATTCACTACCAAACTTTCAGTACCAGAAGCAGCTGCAAATTTGGGAATTTGATTCGTCGTCTCTTCGTTATTGTTCGTCTCTGTGTTCCAAAGCTGATCAAGAGCCTCATCAAGAATCACATCATCTATTTGCTTATCCTTCACGGCATCTAACCGGAGCCTCAGATTGTTCAACAACCTCGTAATCGCTTCACTCGCGTCCTTCAACTCGTCTACGTTCTCTGATCTGTCAAGACCTTCGTCTTCCCACCAAAACCCTAATCCTGACTTGTTCCCTTGGTTTGTCGGACGAGGCCACTGATCGTTGAGCAGAGAGGAGACAACGTGGTCCACAGAGGAATGACCAAAGGAGTAGAAAGAAGCGTGAGAATTGGAAGAAGGAGGGGTCGCTAAGATTGCGATTTGAGTCGTGGGAGAGAGAAGACAGAGCTTAGAAGCTTTGCGGAAGAGACCGTCACGCCGTTTACTAAAATACACCGATGATACTGATTTATTTTCGACCTTCTCGATCTTTATTGAGCGTTTTAAGCCTCTCATATTGATATCGTTTTGAAAGAGAAAGCGAATCACGCAGACTCAGAGATTGTTTGCATGTCTCTTTTCTCTCTTTACACTATAATCTCTCAGATTTTTTTTTTTTTGTTCCATTGAATGTATTTTATATTAAGAAAATTACCATAAATGAGCTGTGTTCTGAATTGCCATTTTAACTACTTTAGTAAGTACACGAAAATCTTTTATTTTTCCTTCTTAAATGGACTGATTTATTTCCTATTTTGGAGATCCAAAACCCGGAGAAAAAGGTAAAAAATAAACAGTTTTTTTTGTGGGTTCAATTTAATTCAATTAAAGACTAGAATATATATATGTTGTCAAAAAAAAAAAAACTAGAATATATATATATTGGGTACCATGAACTTCGTCTATTACTACGTACTCTGTGGATATTCGAAATTTTCGCATTTGTCAAAGAGATTGTCAAAACCCTAACCTTCGAGACGGTTCCTTGCGCACGAAAACAACAATAATAAAAATTAACAATAATAACTTCAAATAACTTAAGAATAAAATTAACTAAATTAACTTAAAATCAGAAAATAAAAATAAAAATAAAACTAACTAAAAGATAAGAACAATAACAAATAAATCAACTAAATTATCTCTTTTTAAGAACAATAACTTCAAATCAGAAAATAAAAATTAACTAAATCAACTCTATCTTTTTTAATTGTTATATGACCCATAAAACAACTTTTTCCAGATCAAGTTAAATTTGAAAGCTTTATCTTAGTTTGTTGTAACTCTTTATAAAATCAGAAATTTCAAACTTTATTTTCTATAGTTCATTGCATCTCACTGAAATATCGAAGCTTCTCTGTGAAATCTTAATATTATTACGGTTAGAAAATTTAATAAGAAACATTTTTCTCATTATGTATGAAATTTTTGATCTATTTTTGGCATTTGAAGATTTATTCTTAGCTTATGTATTTCGTTTAAAATTTTCAGCTAAATTTTTATTTATTTTTCATGAAAATTATCTTTGCTTTGCTCTGTTACCATGAGTTTGAGAATGAAAAATGCAATCTTACCATTAATTTGATATCGTTGCTTATTTCCCAAAATCAGAAGTTCAACATATGCAAATTACTAGAGTGTGTTTTATTTTTTATTGTCTTTAACCATTAATATTTTATAAATTGATTATATTATTGGTTTAGTTATATTTTTATAATATTTTATACTAATTATGAATTTACCAATTAAAAACTTTTGATGAAACTTTAGGATATTTCTCATAAATAAATAACTTTATAAATTAATGAAATATCATAGTTTATACATTATTAATTTACTTGAAAGGTTATGTATATGACTTTCGCTAAAAAAAGATATATTCACTTTAGGCCCTGTTCGTTTGATCATTTTTCATGTTCATCTGGATGATTCTTTCAGATGCACCATTCAGATTCTTCATTCAGATGATGTTCGTTTTATTTTCGATCATTCATCTGAATGATTCATCTGGATGAAACTTTGTTTGTTTCTTCATTTGGTTTTAAAGACCATTTGAATGATTTTGATTAAAATGACTAAAATGCCCTCACTTTTATCTAATCATATTTTTTTTTATTTTAACCTTATAAATTTGATCTTAACTATACTTCTAAAATATATTTACATCTACATATTCAAATTATTATTTTCTAAACATTTATAAACTGTTTTTTTATTAACAAATTCATATAAATTTAATATATTTGTCTATTACACATCTAAAAAGTTTAACATACATATCTTTAATACAATAAAAAGTTTAATCTTCCATATTACACATGTTTTTAACATAAAACAGAAGCATGATTTATAAAACATAGTCTTCACCACCACCATGGGTTGTAACTTGACCCTCCCACCACGTTTGTTCTGTAGACCAAAAGAACAAAAGAGAAAATGTGTTAACTAAGCTCAAATGAATATGACTCACGAAAGAAACAATATGAAACAATATGAAACAATGTGAAACAATTGGCCAAGGACCCGATACTCCATCAACATCTCAGCGTGTTCTCGCTCTCAACATCAACACTTCATTATTTTGATATATATATCTGATGATCAACACACAAACATCATCTTAACCAAGACAACAAGACCAAGACATACCTGAAACTCGAGACTAACCAAGACACCAAGACACCAAGACAATGATTTCTGTATAACCTAAACATCATCTTAACCAAGATAACCTGAAACTCGAGACTAACCAAGACAACAAGACAATGATTTCTGTATAACCTAAATATCATCTTAACCAAGACAACAAGACACAGACACATCATCTACCAATAACCTAAACATCATCTTAACCAAGACAACAAGACACAGACAACAAGATTACGAAGATCACATACCTAGTACGAAAGTCTGGTTCCTAGCGCCATCTCTGCAGTGATAGAATCACGCAGAGCCTCCATCATCCTATCACCAGCAGGTATATATGGGACATGCCCATCATCCTCAGACATTTCTAGGAACCCAGTCGAATCATAACCAAGTCCTGTTTTGTTGCGAGTCAGTTTCTTGAAAGCTTCGTACTGCTTCTTGCAAGTAGTAAACTTGATCCCAAATTTCTTCCATGGATGTCTTTCCCCATATGCCTCACAGAACTTGTCCATGATTGTTTGTCTTGCAGTTTCATTGACTAGCTGGTTTCTTATGTTTCCTTTTAGCTTTTCATCAATTCGTAGTTGAAGGTAGAGACGTGTCTGATCATCGCTCCAAGCAAGATTCTCAGAACCAGGGATGGATGACATGGTACAAACAGATGCAATTCAGAAAACAGAAGCTCTAAACTGAAACATTTACAACTACTGGTTAATTAAAACTAAAATGCACAAGTGACCAACCAAGAAATGAAAACAAACACACTGCATAAGACACGTAAAAGATGAGTCCGGATTGAAAACCTGAATTCAAGTGACCAACCAATAACTAATAAAGCCCGAATTCAAGCAAACACACTGCATAAGACAAGCGTAATGCTAACATTTCGAGAATCAAGATGAGAAAGGGCATGTGAAACTAAGAAATACTCTTGACATACCACTCTGTTACAAAAACAAGCCTAGTTGCATCATTCAAAAAGTGAAGTAGTGTGACTCATTCATAATAGCTATACAGTAACAATGGAATTTTCTACTCATGATTCCTTACACAAAAACACAACATAAAACCCGAATTCAATCACACATAAGATCTCACTTGTCACAATACTAAACTCATTCCTATGACAAACCATGATTTCTGTATATTTTGAGAACTTCACAAACATCAATGGACACAAAATCAATCAAACACGAGGTTATAAGCTCATACAACACACCAAGCAAATTCAGAGAAAATCGCACCAAGCAAATCCATTAGCATCTACTAAATAGCAAACCCAGAAGAGTAAAATCGAAGAAGAAGCCTAGGAGAGTAAAGTCTAAAATCTAAGAGAATAAGAAGAAAAGGGAGAGAGAAGCTCGCCTGTGTATTCGCCGGAGAAGGAAGCAGGAGCGATAGACTCGCCGGAGAGAGAAGCAGAAGTGAGACTCGCCGTAGACGTCGGAGAGAGCGATTCATCGGAAGAGTGAATCGCCGGAGTTGGTGAGAGTCGGCAAGAGAAAACGGAGAGTGTGAGATGGTGAGAAGCACGATTAGGTTTAGGTTTGTTTTGTTGTAAATGTTTGTTTTCATTAGGGTTATTTTGGTCATTTACAAATTTGGACTGAATCTGATCCAGCCAACTGATCGAATTAGGCCCAGCCAACTGATTTTAAAGTTTTAGCCCAAATTTTTTAAATCCATCCAGATGGATCATCTGACTGATTTTTGTATTTAGTGTTGTTCGTTTCGTCATCGATCATCTCCATCCAGATGATCCATCTGGATGGAGAAACGAACAGGGCCTTAATGTGCAAATTGTCAATGTTCATGATTATGGTGGAAAAAAATGTGGTAAATAGATCAAATATAAGTAGAATATGCATTTGATTTTTTTTTTTGTAGATTTTTGAGAATAATTCTATCAGAAAATCGTAAATTGTTATAACACCACTAGAAACTCCGAGATCATAGCCGACGAGAGATCTTTCCATCGATCCAACGATGCAAACAAAGAAGTAACTAATGATTTGATGCTCGTACAGATGAGCCCTCTTTAGGGCTCCTTCAACGACAAGAGATCCACCGGCCATAACTTATTGGGAACATACTTGAAATGGCCAAACCATCGCAAATTGTTTACCGCAACATATGTTGAAAAATCAAACACTTTCTTCAAATTTAAGATGAATTTTGACATCGTTGCTTATTTTCCAAAATCAGAAGTTCAACATATGTAAATTGTTTTATTTTTTAGTGTCTTTAACCATTAATATTTTACAAATTGCTTTATTATGGGTTTAGTTGTGTTTTTATAACACTTTTGTACCAATAATTATGAATTTATCAATTAAAAGATGCTACTTTAGGATATTTCTCATAAATAAATAAATTTATAAATTAATGAAATATCATAATTCCAATATTATTAATTTACAAAAAAAAAAATTTTGTTAATGATTTTCACTAAAAAGCAAATATATTTACTTTAATGTGCAAATTCTTAATGCCCATAATTATGCTGGAAAAAATGTGGTAATTCGATCAAATATAAGTAGAATATGCATTTGCTTTCTTTTGTAGATTTTCAGGAATAATTCTATCAGAAAATCGTCCATTGATATAACACCACCAGAGACTTCAAGATCATAGCCGACGAGAGATCCTCCCATCGATCCAACGATGCAAGCGAAGATGAAGTAACAAGTAATTCGATGCTCGTACACATGGGCTCTCTTTAGGGCTCCTTCATCAACAAGAGCTCCACCGGCGATGGCTTAATGGGAACATACTTGAAATGGGCATCGACTCCAGTGGTTCAGCATCTGCTTGCGGCTGGAGACGTTATCCTCTTAATCGGCTTAGAACAATCTGAAGCAATAAAGCAAGTCAGCTCACTTAACTTTAAGAATAATTCGAATCTAAATGAAAGTAGTTGTTTAACCTTCTAAAAATTAAAGAAATTGAAGTTTGTTTATATTTTGGAGTTCAAATTTTAAATTTTAGGGGTTACAATATACATATGTGTATAAGATGGTGTACATGGTGATCTAAGTAAACAAAGAAAATCTTAACAAAAATTCCATGTACGATATTGTGTTTACCATTCTATATATTATTTGCTACACCTAATCTTAAAACCCTAGACCGTATATTAACCACTTAAGATATAAAATCTTGGAGAAATAGTGGTTGTGAATGTAGAAAGATGTACAAGATGGTGTACAAAAGAGGTCTACACGATGGGAATTGTGAACTCTAGAGAATGAAAATCGATGACTGCATCAAAGATGCACTTGTTAGTACATGTACAAGAAAGGTGTACACGATGGTATACAAGAGAGGTGTACACGATGCTGTACAAGAGAGATGTACAAGAGAGGTGTACACGATGGTGTACAAGAGAGGTGTACACGATGGTGTACAAGAGAGGTGTACACGATGGTGTACAAGAGATGTACACCACACCATGAGAGGTGTACACGATGGTGTACAAGAGAGGTCTACACGATGGTGTACAAGAGAGATATGCACCACACCAAGAGAGGTGTACGCGATGGTGTACAAAAGAGGTGTACGCGATGGTGTACAAGATAAGTGTACAAGAGAAGTGTACACTACGGTGTACAAGAGGGGTGTACAAGAGAAGAGTACGCAATAGTGTACAAGAAGTTTGTCCACGATGGTATACAAGAGAGGTGTACACGATGGTGTAAAACAGAGGTACATGCGTGTACATGAAGGTGTACTACAAGAGAGGTGTACTCGATAAGAGAGGTGTACTTTACAAGAGATGTGTACATGATGGTGTACAAGAGAGGGGTACGAGAGAGATCTACACGATAGTGTACAAGAGAGATCTACACGATGGTGTATAAGAAAGATGTACAATAGAGGTACATGACGGTGTACAAGGGAGGTGTACACAAGACAATGTACAAATGTTTTTTTTTTAAATGCGACAGTTCATATTTATCTTAATATTATAATAACTAGGTTGTCTGTCCGTGCATCCGCACAAGGAGAATATTTTAATAGATTAAAATTTGGATTTTTGAAAGTAGAATCTACCATGTTTTTATTTTAATATTTAGTGAATTATGGCATGATGATTTCATTTAATTGGAGGAAGAAATTGTTTCATTCATTTAGTAATCCTATATATGAATAGCAAAATTTGAAAATATTTATACGATTAATAACCATGTAATTGATATCTTACTTGTAGATTTGACCTTCATTCAGTTGCAATATAAAACTTTTCCAACAAAAGATATTCAGCCATAAATTAAGACTTTATTAAATGATTTATTTGTAAGTTCAAATATAGACCCAAATTTTATATTTATGATTTCAAGTTAATGTTTAGCTTTAAATTTGGTTTGGAGTTTAAATTTTAGAATTTACTTCTTAGTATTGCGTTTTATAATTTATAGTTTTGGATTTAGGGCCTAGTTTTTAAGAATTTTAGGTTTAGTTTTAAATTTTTTAAGAATTATATTTTCTATTTGACCTAAGATTTAATTATGAGAGGAACGATCTCATCAAAGGTTTTAGAAGGGAATATAGTTTTAGAGTAAGGTTTAGGGTTTCGATAACATGATACACAACAAATATTAAAATTTGAATTTTGAATTTTTTCAAAATACTTTTTTTTAAAGATATGTGATGTTAAGTATATTTTGCAAGCTTGTTCAAATTTCTATATGGAGATTTGCACACAGAGAATCGATCTAGTCATAGACTAAAATTTAAGGTTTAGGGTTCAGCTTTATAGTGTTTAGTTTTAGGGTTTAGGGTTTAGGATTTATGGTTTAAGGTTTAAGGTTTAGAGATTGAGATTTAGGAATGAGTTATTATGATAAATCTTTTAGTTTTTAGGGATAAGGGTTTAGTTCCTCTAGTTTTGTTTGATTATTAAACTTTAACGATTTAGGCTTTCAATGTTTGTAGTTTTTGAAATGTATTTTGGTTTTTGTTTCTCAAAAACTACTTTTTAAGCCATTCAAGTTTTTCAATAAATAGATTTCCTAAATTATAGAAAAACTAGATTTTCATGGTTTTTACCACTTTACAAACAAAAACTAAAAACAATCCATATTTTGTGGGTTTTTCAAAAAGTTACCATAATCTTTTTATTTATTTAAATATATATATATATATATATATATATATATATATATATGTAAACATCTCAACAATAGGTGCTCATAAGCTTATTGTTTTAAAAATAAAATTGTGAAATAAAACTATGCATTTTTCTTGCTAATTTTAATATTATTAATTATAAAACTTTATGTACTTTTTATATATATTTATAAAATAAATCTATGTATATTTTTACAGATATTTTTAGTATTACTTATTATTTTCATAAAATAGTATTTGTGTTTATTAATAAATTATATTTATTTATTTTACAAACTTTAAACACTTAATACAACAAAAACTAAAAATACATAAAACCATTCATTTTTTTTTGTAAAACTAAAATCTACAACAAAATCAAAAACTAAAAATTCAAAATTCAAAATCCAAAATCAGAAATTTGAAGACAAAAACCAAAAAGCAAAAACTAAAAATCACTCAAACATTCATGTCCATAGTTTGGGGTTTAGGTTTTTTCGAATTTTGTTTTAGGGTTTAGAATTTAGAGCTTTAGTTTTAGGGTTGAGTTGTTAGGATTTAAGGTTTAGGGTTTGGGTTCATTATTAAAAATAATTGTTAAATTAACAATACTCTATTTTGTGCATTGTGACGTTTCATCAGGGATTGATTAAGCCCTATTTTATCAGGAAGACGTTCATGGAGACGTCATAGAAAAATCTAAATTTGGAGTGAAGCTAAAGTTATCTCATGTTCGTGGGTTTAGAGTTTAATTTTAAAATTCATGGTTTAGTTTTAGAATTTATGATTTCAAGTTAAGACGAATACATGATGGAGTTTTTTTTGGGCAACTTATGTATAGCACCAATTTGTACATAGTCCCTCTTTACACCATCGTATACACATGACTATGTACACATCTATGCACCATTGTGTACACATCTCTATGTACATCTCCCTACACCGTGTACACCTCTCTATATATATATACATCTCTATGTACACCTCCTTACAGTATCATATATATACATTGTATAGTGACGTCATACATTATATAGTTCACTTTAGTGTACGTACACCATATATTGGTGGAGTACATTTGTATACTCGTTGACGTAAATAATATCCGTTTTTAAAAATTCAAAATTCAACATATACTGCAAAAAAATCTTCTTTTTTTGTATATATATATTGTCATATAATTCATATTTTACAATGAGATATATGAATCATAAATTTGAGGGAGAAATAAAAATAGAAAAAGTAAGAAAGAGAAAATACCTTATTTTTTAATTTATATTTTTCTCTCTCTTCTTAAGCCACCTTTTCTCAAAAATACATTCTCTCAAGTTCTCTCTCTTCTATCTCTATTTCTTTCTAAGATTTTTGTCACTATCTCTCTCTATCACACATGTTTGTTATCTCTATATCTCTCTAAGACACAAGGGCAAATTGTCCAAACCTTCTATCTCACTTTCTCTCTCACCCACTTTTACAATTAAAAGTTGATTGTACCCAATTGACCAATAAAATGTCAAAAATACCCAATTTGCTAACTTATCCTAAAAGTTAAGAGTTTCCTAATTTTCTCATTTATGTTGTCTTTTTCTCTATTTTTTTAATCTTCGTATCACATAACTAATGACAGAAAAAGGTCGATTTCAACCTCAACTATACCGGTCGTGCCCTTTTCATACATATACTATTGAACAGTGCGTTTTCATATCCAAACCTCCATAAAACTCAAATTATATACCCAAGCTATCTATTTGGCGCGAAAATCAGAGTTGATTGTAACGGTGTTAGTCAAACGTTAACTGCGGCTGAGTCAAATGACGAAAAATGATCAATTTCAACCTGAACTGAACCAGTCGTGCCCTTTCATATATATACAATTGAACTATACGTTTTTCTACGCAAACATGTATAAAATTCAAATTACCTACCGAGACTATCTAATGAGGAGAATCAAGTTGTTATATTTATTTGTTAAAGTAGTTATATTTATTTTTTACAAAATGTGTAGTAATTTTTTAGATAATAAATTGTAAATTTACGTAAAAAAAAAGTCAGCAGAAGAGGAAGAATAAAGAATAGAGCAAGTCTACGTATGAAAATGATTTGTGTACGATTTCAGAAAAAACGTTCAACAAAATGTGGTGCTAATATAAACCTATCTGGAAATCAGTTCTAAGAAGGAGCAATATAATTAGCATTAGTTATACTAATGCACTGATAGAGTATATAATTATGCGTAATAGAAACTATTAAATATTAATGATAGTATTAAATATTAAGGATTTAAAAACAAATTTATATATGAAAAAACCTCTTCGATAATTTTTAAAAATATGGGGTCGTAGGCCAATGTTTCTATTTTCAAGGTAGGCACGGCTCTGTTTAAATAATTGGAATTTTTTTTTTTTTGACATCATATGAAAGCACTTACATGAGAAATACATTGTATGATCATATTTGGACTTCAAATTTGATAGATTTAAATATTCTATATGTAAATTTAGATTTATGATTTGAGTTAAAATTTCCAATTTATGATTAGTGAAATAACAAACTTTTATTTATTATGTTCATAATTAATTATATACCAACAACAATTTACGCATTAGTGCCTCACTATTATTCCTCTTCCATGGCCCAACAAAATCTTTTGGAAACAAAACTTGTATTCTCTTTTAATATATAATGGTTAAATGTATCAAATTATAATTAATTTTGATTGTTGTGGACATAAAATGTCTGAAATATATAAATAAAACATCTTTAAAATATTATACATAAAAAATAATTAAAAAGGAGTGCCAAATGCATATATGTATGAAAGGACACTACTGGTTTAGTTCAGGTTGAAATTGACTATTTTTCGTCATCTGACTCGGCCGGAGTTAACGTTTGACTAACACCGTTACGGTCAACTCTGATTTCCGCACCAAATAGATAGCTCGGATAGATAATTTGAATTTTATGAAGGTTTGGGTAGAAAAGTGCACTATTCAATAGTATATGTATGAAAAGGTATGACTGATATAGTTGAGGTTGAAAAGGCACGGTTCAACTAATGACTAATGGTTATTGTTTCTACCAATTCAACCATTCTCCCGGAAAAGTATATCGAAAAATAAAACATAAAGACTGTCCAAAACTTTTTCTCCTACTTCAAGTGCGGATGGTTATTAATTCTCCAGTAATGCGTTAGGAAAATGATTAATTTAATTTTCTGAAATTTACAAATGTTAAAAGCAAAAAAAAAACACTTGCTTCTACGCGCGGGTTAGTGTAAAAGAGGAAGATTTGGATGGGAAAGAGAATAATTTGATAGCAACGTAAATGTCTTATCGATTGATTTTTTGTTGGCATGAGAAAATGTCTCAACTTATATAGTGTCTGTGATATTGTAAGAGAAAACTTTTTTTTTTGAACTTATGTGTAATAACTCAAATTGGGTGTAAGATAGAAATAAAAGTTAATGGGTTTAAATAGAGATCTTTATTGAAAAATAGCCGGAGTTCGAGAGATACACGGTTAGTTTAAATCGTCGGAATAAGAACACCGACCTTAACGTGAACGAAGAGAATTCTAGAGCGATAAATGATCCGTTGCTATGTTTTCCCTAGATCTCTTTCTCTCGATTTCTGAATGATTTCATCGTCGGGAAGTCATCCCTATTTATAAGATATCTAAGTCGGTCTTTAAGGCTTGCTCTTTCCTTTTTGGAATAGAAAAATTTCCCAAAAGATAAGACCGACCTGACGCTTTCTCCGGATTGATAAGGATACATGGAATATTTCCATTGATCTTGGCCGACCTAAAATGGCGTGAGCCTTTTAGGGTTTCTTAATGGGCCGAACTCAGTTGACGTCGAGCTTTTTGGAGGGGGTGTGAATGCCTGATTTAACAGTTAGCCCCCCAGTTCGACAAATGAAAGTGAATAGAGTTTACCGAATTAGAAGGAAACGGTTCGGCGTGAATTGAGGTCGGTTCTGTTACAAGTTAGAATTTAAAATGTGTATGTACCTTTGAGTTGTCAGGTCGGAGGCGATGAGCTAGGCGAGTTTAACGAGGTAAGTGAGCTTTGATGATCTAGATGAGCTTAATGAGCTAGGTGAGCTTAACGAGGTAGGCGAGCTTTGATGAGCTAGATGAGCTTAATGAGCTAGGTAAGCTTAACGAGGTAGGCGAGCTTTATGAGCTGCGTAGCTGATTAGTTGGGAGAGTATTTTAGCTGGGAGAGCTGACAAACTGACTAGCTCAGCGAAGTCTCGACGAGCTCTGAAGAGTTGATAGACTCAGTGAATTACGATGAGCTGAGAGGCTCTGTGAAGTACGACGAACTGATAAAATCGGTGAGGATTGACGAGATGATGGGCTCTGTGAAGTTCGACGAGTTGATGGGCTCCATGAAGTTCGACGAGCTGAAGAGCTCAGCGAAGTTCGAGGACCTGAAGAGCTCAGCGAAGTTCGATGACCTGAAGAGCTCAGCGAAGTTCGACGACCTGAAGAGCTCAGCGAAGTTCGACGACCTGAAGAGCTCAGTGAAGTTCGACGACCTGAAGAGCTCAGTGAAGCGCGACGAGCTGAAGAGCTCAGTGAAGTATGACGAGCTGAAGAGCTCGGTTCAATGTGGCGTTCCTAAGGTTAACTGAATGTTTATGTTTTCAAACCTCGACTCCATTCTAAGTTTCTGTTTTGCTTGAGGGCAAGCAAAAGCTAAGTTTGGTAGAGTTGATATATCATGGTTTTTATCGGTTTTTGACCATGATATAAGTCCGTTTTTATAGTCTTTTGGTTTTTTAGAGTCCTATTAGATTCTTTGCAGGTTGAAGTGTGTTTGGAGTATAATTGGAGATATTGGAGCTTTCTGGAGCATTGTGGAAGAAGTTGCAAAGTGATGAAGTCAAGAGCCGGATTTTACAAGGGGTGATCGTGCCAAGAAGGAAACACGAGCTTTTACAAGATTTTGAAGAAAAGAAAATTACCCAGAAGTTTTCCTTATTTGCAAAAGTGTCCCTACTCGTGTTTTAACCCTTATTTAAGGATTTTTAGAGCCATTGTTTAGGCTACACATTATTTTAGAGAGAGATTTGTAGAGAATTTTTGGAGAGAAGAATCATACTCTTTCAGAGCAGATTTGGAACTCTTTTGGTTCTATTGATTTCTTTTATGCAAATTACTGTATTCATGATGTTTTCTTTAATCACCATGTCTAAGTAGTTTGCTATTTAGGTTTTGGGTTATTCAAGGGTTGATGATAGGTTGTTAGAATTGAATTACTGTTGGGATTAATTTGCTTGTTCTTCATTTGGATTTGTGTTTAATGCTGATTTTAGCTTCATGACCTAAAATCTGATCTTAGGTTGATTAATAGATGCGAGAGTATTATTGATTACCTGAACTAATATTAGATAAGCAAAATACCTATTCGCAAAGAGATTTGATTTAGGGATTTTGTGAACAATCAAACCTGTTATTAATGGGGTGGATGACTATACTAACCTTTAAAAGTAGTGATTCGGCTAGATTGATGCACATGTTTTTTATTGCCCAAATAACATAGGGTACCGAAAATGCCCCTCAAGCCTTTGTTGAGAAAACGGTATTTACGAGAATGCCATTACTTTTGGGTTACCACATAGGCAAGGCGTTTTACGGTAGACTAAGTACTGTTAGTCAACGGACGAATGCTTACAGTAGAATTTGGTAGACTTGTTAAGGTAGATACATAATAACGTGGCGGTTGACTTTTTAGGGAGCGGTAGATTTGTTTTGTGAATGGTAGATTTAAATGTAACGATGAAAGATTTATTTATTTCCGTCTTCCATGACTGACATCCGTGGTAGATTTATATCTAACGATGGTAGATTTATCGTTGATTTGGTAGAGATATTTAATGAAGTGGCATACTTATTAGGTCTCAACCGGGGAACGGTTGATTTTATCTTGGTGGAAGAGTTATTTCCTTGATGTTAGATTTTTATATTTGTACCAGATAAACAAGACGTGATGGTAGATTAACCTATGGTACGTAGTGGTAGATTTGTTAAGTTTTTTAATTACTATAATAACATCGTTGGTCTTTGACTTTGAATTTATGTTATGGTAAACTTGTATTTGAGTTGTACTTGGTGGAAGATATTTGACTTTGTGTTTATGTTATGGTAGACTTGTATTTGAGTTCTACTTGGTGGATGACGTTTGACTAAGTCTTTTCGAAAAATAAGGAATCGTACTTTGCATTTGTTAGTTGGATGACATACGTATGTTATGTTAAAATTGGATGACATTCATATGTTGCAGTGTTAAAAGCAGTCGCGATTACGATATGAAGATTGAACTAATTCAATTACATCAGAAAATGAGGGGATCTTAATCTGAGTATACCTTACATAAAGTAAGTAGTACTTTGAGATAAAGCCATTGATCAATATCCCTTACACAACGACCAAAAAACTAGTAAGTAGTACCTAACATGTTACATTATGATAACATCAGAACTCAAATCTAAGCAGTTGGTACTGAACGAAAAGGTAGCACTTCTCACAACACATTAATATGTGTTTGAAAAAGCACTTAGGAGGGAAATCTTCAGCGCCGAATACACTTGGCAACAAACCTCCACAGTCACTCTGCATTGCCTTCTTGGTTGTAGCAACCTCTTCACCGAGTTCAGCCATGTAAAGCATGTGTGATCTCCAGCCTTCAACTCGGTCAAACAGCTCTAATACTCTTGGATATTGGTCATATGCGGTAGCGCAAATAGTAAGCATCAATGTTGCTTGGTCTATCCCGGCTTTAGAAGCCTTGTTGAAAAAGCTGACAGAATTGTTGATGTCTTTGGCTATAGCTATTGTCCTCATCCCGTGGAGGTATAACGCTTGAGGATTGCCAGATGACATAGCCAAGTCGAAGAACCGAGGATAAACATCGACTAAATTTGGGCCAACAATGAAGTCTGATAGGTTTATCACTTGCATTACAGATGGCTCCTTCAATGTTGAGTTCAGTAGCTTTGACGCACAAGCTGCACAACATGCGTCCTTCGCAGAAAATCGTCCCACCCTTTGTAGAATCGATGGTAGTGGGTCTTTTATTTGACGGACTCCAGTATTTTCTTCCATTCTCCGCTGAAAAACAGAGAGACGAGACAGATAAGTGAGCAATTGTTACAGAAGAAAAACTGCCATTCGTATATTATAAATCTACCACAACCGATGGAAAATCTACCATCAATACCCCATCAACTTAGATATAGAAGACAGATAAGTGACCAAAAGTGTTTAGTAAGGACGAAAATCTCAATATTCCCCAACTGTAACCGTAAACTTTGCAAACGGCGGCTACGCTCGCCGGAAAATCGACTCTAGTTGGAGATTTTATCAAAAGGTTTAGTAGATCTGAAATTGAAGATGAAAATGAATGATAGGGATAACTTACTGAATCCTTGAAACCAAATCCGAAAGATTATTTAATTTCCGATCCGCTGTTGATTGTAGAACAAGGGCGGCCAACGAATGTATGGTTTCGGTTGCCGGCGGAAATGTCGAGAAGGAGAGGTTGTGTTGCATATTCTTTATTTTGGCCTTCCATTTAATAATTAAAAAAAACAAATATATAAAAATTTGCCAACCACATATTCATCGTTCCACTTTAGGGTTGCTGTCTTTTTCCTCCTTTTTTTTTGACCTTCATCGTTATCTTCTTCCTCAATTTCTTCTCAAATCCATTTTCTCCTACATCAATTTTTTGTCAAATTCATTTTCGAGTTTCATACAATTGTTGGGTTATCAGATTTACGGTTTTTTTCTCACATCCATTCTCGTGGTTTCCATTTTCACATTAGAGGGATGAAGCAAATAATATTAGTTTGTGGTCAATGGAGTTTCGAGAAACATCGGTGGATCTTTGTCGTTGACAAGTTGAAGGGATGTAGAATATTACGGGTTGATGGAAAAACCTCTTATGTTGATTTTCTTGAAATGGTGTATGAAGATTTTGGTTCGATCGTCGATATCAAGAAGTGCAACTGAGCTATATGTTGTCTAAGCAACTTATGAAAAGATTACCCCAAAATACACGTCCTTTATTTGTGGGAAACAATAGACAGTTGAGCGGGTATTTCGATCAATTGAAAGAAGATCCGGTTCGCTTGTGCATTGAGCTAAAAGAAAAAAAAATTAGTCGAGGGGAGTTCTTCAGCAGCAGAAGATCTCCGTCGTGTTGGGAAAAAGTCTTCAATACGATCCGATGATGTTGAGGTTGAAGAAGACGAAGGAGACGAAGAAGATCATATAGCAGAAGATGAAGAAGATGAGGAAGATGAAGAAGACGAAAATGACGAGGATGTGGAAGAAGACGAAGATTTGAGTTCGAGATATGACGGGTGCGAAGATTCGGATGGTGTTAGTTCAGATGACGATGAATACGGGAGTAGTGGAAAATCAAGAGATGGAGGGAGTTCTGATGTAGAAGATGAAGTGGTAAAAAACCACCACCAAAAAGAATTTTTCAAATTATCCCGGATGTTGTGAACCTGGAGCTTAGTTCACTAGATTTAGCCGTCGGCCAGACTTATGAGATAAAAGAAGATTTGATGACACGGTTGCAAATTCTTAGCGTTACACAAAAATTTGATTTCGACGTGGAATATTTCACTCTAACATTGTTGACAGTAAAGTGTTGGGTTCTAGGATGCAAATGGCGAGGGCGTGCTTCAACCGTAGGAGATGGTTCTACACTCCACATTAAGACGTATGTCCGCACCCACACATGTTCGGTTACGATCCGATCACTCCGTAACCGCCATGCAACTTACGAGATTCTAGGACGTCTCTATAAAGACTATGTAGGTGGTGTTGAACTCACTATATTTCCAAACCATGTCGCAGATGCTCTGCCTAAACGATTCAGACTTAAGGTAAGAGGACATGTTATTGGTAGATTTATGTAGCAAGTTGTGGTAGATTTTTGTTGCACTTGATAGATTTATGTTACAAGTACTGGTAGATTTATGTAGCAAGTTGTGGTAGATTTATGTAGCACTTGGTAGATTTAAGTTATAAGAAGCGGTAGATTTATATAACATGTATCAAGTAATGGTAGGTGGATTGATAAAGCATGTAGTAATGACTTTCTATTTACAGGTCGATTATTGGAAGACATATCAGACTTTACGATATGCACGACAATTAGTTGGTGGCACTGCGGAAAGTGGGTATGAAGAACTATCGGCGTACTTATATAAAATTAGGCAAGATAATCCGGGGACACTTATAAAGCTTGATGTTGACGATCAAGATCAGTTCAAGTTTATATTCCTCGCATTTGGTGCAAGCATTCACGGGTTCTCATACATGAGGAAAGTAGTTGTGGTAGAAAGGGCGTTCTTGCATGGGAAATACAAAGGTACACTACTACTCGCAACAACCCAAGATGGAAATTTTAATATATTTCCTATAGCGTTTGGTGTTGTAGATACTGAGAATGAAGAGTCATGGGAATGGTTCTTTAGACAACTTAATCGTGTCATTCCAGATGATCAAGGGCTAGCCATTATATCGGATAGGCATAGAGCCATAGGAAAGGCCATAGGAAATGTGTATCCCTTAGCAAACCGGGGTATTTGCACATATCACTTGTACAAGAACATTTTGTTGAAATTCAGAGGGGGGGGGGACATTTGGCCTAGTCAAAAAGGCTGTACGGCATATACAGAAGGAGAGTTCAATGCCTATTGTGCGCAGATTCAGACCTTGACTCCTCAACTGTATAGTTATTTGCAAAAAGCTGATGAGTGTAAGTGGAGTCGTGCTCATTTTCAAGAGGATAGATACAACTTCACAACAAGCAACATAGCAGAATCATTAAATAAGGTGTTGGCTAGTGCTAGAAGTAAGCCTATTGTTCACCTATTGGAAGATATTAGGATGTTTTTAACAAGATGGTTTGCTAAATGACGCTGAATTGCTCGTCTGATGGAAACATCTCTAACAACAGGAGTGGAAACGTTGTTTGCGGTATGTCGTCGTGGTAGGTTTGTTTTGTGTGCTAAGACAAAACATGTGGTAGATTTATAATATTCTTCTTTCTATGTCATCAACAGGTTAGAGTTGAAGATGCGAATCAGTTGAGAGTACAAGAGATAGATGACCATCTTACGCAAGTCACTTCTGCGTCAACATTGCATGTAGTCAACTTTTTAGAAAGAACGTGTACTTGCCGCGGGTTTGATTTGGATAAAATTGCTTGTGTCCATGCCATTGCAGCGGCTGAAGCATGGAAGAAGTTTCACAATCCCAATATGACTACCCTTACGCATCCGTACTATCATACGAACTATTTGTCCAACGCCTACTCTAAAACTATTTTACCACGAGATATTGCATTACCTTTGCCTGATGAAGTGGCCACAAAAGTGTGTCTCCCACCCAAGTACTGAAACCCTCCAGGAACGCCTAAGAAAACGCGTATTAAGGGAGCATTTGAAGTGGCAATGACAAAAAAAATATCCTAGGAAAGAGCACAAATGTTCTCCGCGTCATGAACGTGGACATAATTGGACTACTTGCGATGCTTAACTTTGTATGATTTCTGTTTCACAACTCCTTTACTTACATAGAACATGTTTAACTTTTTCTGTCATTTGGTTTCCAAACTCAATGTATGTAATAAGATATAGGTCGATAGAGATGTAAAATATGCTTATGTTTTCTATCATTTGGTTTCCAAACTCAGTATATGTAATAATTGGGTCAATAGAGGACAGCACTTTATAGAGATACGTCACTACGAACCCATACAAAAGAGCACCGATACTAGTTTAGGTGTTACAACATCAGATGGCGCATATAAGTCTACCACCATCACAAAAGTCACAGGTTATAGAAGTTCGGTCAAATCTTCCAAAAATCTGCATATTAGTGTGTACGAAAATGATCATAAACACGTAGAAGTCTACCATAATATACATAGACTAGATACATCATCATAAATTGGTTGACCCTGTCTGAAATGGATACCTATCATCTGATGCACCTCTTGGGTTAGGATCAGATCTTTCAAAATGGTATTCTGCATCTGCTTCTTTCAATATCTCTCCTGCCAGTTTTAGACGATTACTTGCCATGTTACTATCTATAAGCGGATCTCAACCATGCTGAAGAGCTAAACACTCGTAATACATTAATGTATACACCCCGCAGTCACCAGTTTGTGTGTTAGGTGGAGCAGTTTTCACTCGGTAAGTGGTGTAGATTTGCGGACGCATTTTTCCCTGTTTCTCAGGAGGTGCCATCTGCTTCATCAAGAGAGAAATCATCTTCGTGTATGGCTTAACTGACTCTTCTATGTAAGCGTCATCGTATAACCAACGGACATAATCAAACACTTGAATCTTCCTCTTAGAAAAATCCACCTCAAGCGCCACCCAATGTCTGTTGTCTATGTTGTGGGCGATGTACAAGAAATCAACATTTTCACCCCATTTCCTCGGTGGAGAAGACGAATCATTGAAAATCCCTTTCCCAGCATTGATATATAACTCTGGGAAAATCCAATTGTCCTCGTCTTGTTTATACTTCATCAAGTAATCTCTGCACCATATATATGAGAAGAAAGGGTCTAGGAATGCAACCCGCCTATTCCGATACGGTGATGGAACTCGAAAAGACCTAGATCTGAGCATATCAAATCCTAAACTCATATGCTGAAACACGAAAATAAACATAGTTAATTTAATCTACCATTCAACACAATAACTCTACCATCAACCAAATAAGTTTGCCATCAACCAAATAAGTCTGCTTTCAACCAAATAAGTCTACCATCAACCAATGAAATCTACCATTACTACAACCTTAAGTCAATCTACCATCAGCTAAAAAGTCTACATCATCAACTAAAAAGTCTACCATCAGCAACATAAGTCTACCATCATCAACATAAGTTTACCTGCCCAAAAGTCTACCACCACATCACCATCAGACTGACGAAAGTCTATCTGCCCAAAAAATCTACCACCAAACAGTGCCACAACATTTTAAATCTACCATTACCAAATCATGAATCAAATTTTACCTTCCCAGACAACCATCCATATTCTTCAGTAGGTCACATTTCTTTAGGTGTCATGAGTGTCAGGTAGAATTCAACACCTGCAATTGATTCGTCGAAAGGGTTTTCCCTAATTTATGAAAAAAACCAACTCTTAGTCATGTTACATTTTTTACCAGAATAATTTTAATAGAAGGTTGGAAGGACTTGTAAATCTTGCTTTATGTATTGGATCAAACAATCCAATTTTCTCCGTTCGACCTCCTTAAATGGGTTGTACGAAGGCTTGACCTGCGGTCCAGCACCCATCATTCTTCGCACAACCGAACTCCCAGCGAATGGTGAGTATTGAGTTGCTGCAATGATGCGCCCCCTTCGCATCCTGGGAGGGTGTTGGTGAATGACTGTGGGGAGCGCCATTAGCTTTTCCAAAGCTTGTAATCTGTCGTTCTCTGGTTCATCAAGCAAATGTGGAATCTTAATTTGGTCTGCTCTAAGCGGCACCTCTTTTTGTTCATAAACTACTTCTTTCTTTTTCACAGTCGGACTTTTTGTTTTCACATTCGACTCACGGCCTTCTACTTTCACTTTACGAAGTTTTTTCTCTTTCGACTTTCAACCGTCCACGACTGCTGGACCATTACCAATTAGTACGTCTTGTCATATTATAATAAATTTTACAACGATTTTTTTACTTTGTTGGCACAAGCTCAAAAATCACAATAAACTGAGTAAATACATACTACATTCCCAAAAAAAATATGCAATGTTTATTAGAAAAACCCAACCTTAAATTCACGTTTTAAGTTTCAAAATGACAAACTTGTATGAGACACATAAATAATCCACACCAAAGTTTGAAAATTTATTAGGCAAGTAAGTTAGAGAACATAGAGTTGCGTACTAGAAGTGAGACTTGCGTACCTGATCCTTCTTCACCACTGCTCCATCTGCATTGGATTAGGCATCTCCAGCTTTTCCTGCGAGAGGTCCTTTTGCACCTCCCTGAACATCAACGTTCTCCTTCCACACAAAAGAATTGACCCTCTCATCGATAGCGTCAATTTTGGATGCCAATAGCTGAATTGCCCGTACTAACCCACTATTGTCCTCCTCCCTCGGTTTCGTCATTTTGACCTTCTTCTTAAACGCACCTACGGACATTAACATCTCAGTATCAGAGACATCCTTCCTACTCCCCACCTCCTTTTCCTTCTCTTTCGTCATTTTTTCTTTCTTCTTGTCCCTTGAAGATCTAGGAGGACTTTTAACCTTACGCTTCTTCGTTGTAGGTTCTTCTATGAAATCATCTTCACTGTCCTTTTCCTTCTCCTTATCTTTCTCCTTCTTGCTTTTCTTCTCCTTTCTCTCTTTCTTGCGTTCCTTCTCCTCTCTCCCCTTAGTCTCCTTCTTCACTTTCTTGTCTTCCTTCTCCTCTCTCCCCTTTGTCTCCTTCTTCTCTTTCTTATCCTTCTTAGGCATCTTCTTTCCCTTACAATCATTTCCACCCACATCCCATGCCGTCTCATCCAAACGACCATCAAGAATATAAGTGATCAAGTTATGTAGTTTCGAATCCACATCTGGGTTTGAAGGTTCATTGATGCAGGAGACATTTCAAAGACTTCTAATAATTTTCCTTTTTAAATAATTATGTTATTTTCTTTTTTCTTTATTATGGTTTTTTCCTTTATTTTGGACATTTTCTTTTTATGTTTGGATTTATTGTCTATATATAGAGAGATCCTGTGTTATTTGTAAGACATCTTATTATTCATTAATCAAACTTTAAGAGCTTTTAAAGCTTTTCTCTTTTCTGGTGGATTCTAGAGCTTCTTCTGGTGGATTCCAGAGTTTTATTTCTCAAGTTTATCGCTTGCAAACTTGATTTCAATCTAGGTTTAGCGCTTGCTATTCCTAGGATTTTCCGACTGCGTCAAGTAGTATCAGAGCAGGCCTTTTCCTTCTCTTTTCGAAGCTTGATCAGCTATGGGAGATCAATTATTGACCAAAGCAGACTATCAGGGTTTTACCGAGGCTTTTACCACGGCCCTAACTGCTTTGAACAATCAGATGGAAACTTTGTCGGCTGAGCTCAGAATCGCCAACAACAACGAGAATCAGCAAAGAGACAGAGGAGGAGAACAAATAAGGGCCAACGAAATTCAGCAAAGAGATAGAGAAGAACTCGGTAGGGTTCATCATGGTAGGAACAATCGTGTTGTGGAACAAATTAGGGTTCAACATGGTAGAAACAAACGTGATATTATTGTCAAACATTCTAGTTCTGATGATGAAGAACTTGAGGAGGAAGAAGAAGCTGAGCAAAGAAATCGACATAATAATCATGATTACCGCATAAAGGCTGGTATTCCATTGTTCAATGGAACTATGGGAGTTGAGGATTTTCTGGATTGGAAAATCAGCGTTGAAAGATTCTTTGAAGTCATGGGTGTCCCCGAAAACAAGCAAGTTAAGATGGTGGCAATCAGGCTGAAGAGTATTGTTGCTGTATGGTGGGATAAACTTGTTTTGCAAAGGCGAAGACAAAGAAAATGACCAGTCAAGACTTGGCGCCGAATGAAACAGCTGATATTGAAACGATTCTTACCAGAAAACTATGAGCAGATTCCCTACAAAATATCATTCAAGAGGTACACACCTCAGAATAATTTCGAATCAGTGGGCTAAAAGGAAAAGAGTGCAATGAACAAAAGGGTGCACAAACTTGAAAAAAGATGGACATAAGAAAATGGTTTACTAGATGAACCATACCACGAAGACAAGGAGCCAAAGCCACCAGACTCACCAGAGGAGTTCAAGTGTCTTCCATCACTTGCAATTGACAAAGTAAAATCAGCACAAGATGTCCAACCAGCTTCGAACAACAACATTAAATGGTTGGAACAAGTTTTGAGGACAAAACTTCTTGAAGAAGGAAGGTATGATGAGGTCATCAAATCGAAGTCCATTCAAGAGGAAGAAGATAAGGTGACTCANTACTAAACAAGTGAGCTTTCTGAGATAAAGACATGCGATTAAGTATGAAAACAGATACCATTTCTCATTTTTAGTTTCATACTTAATCGCATGTATTAATCGCATGTCTTAATCGCATGTCTTTATCTCCAAACGATCTATTTCCCCACTATAACTATCATATAGCACCAGATGCACATCAAACTAATATCTAGTGCTATATCTCCCTAAAGGCAAACTTAAAGATCTTAATATCCCTAAAATGAAAGTTTTAATGATAGTTATCGTGGGGAAATAGATCGTTTTCCCATACCAAAGAACACAATCATGAATAAGGAAACATCTGTACTTTTCAAGGGTAAGTCTTAATTTCAGAACAACGGACAATCACAAGAAAGTGTTGAAGAACAACGAACAATCACAAAAATAAGTCAAAGACCTGTCTCTTATACACATCTAGATGTGTATAAGAGACAGATTCAAGAGACTTCCAAAGATGAATGGTTTCATGCCCAAGTTTTCTAGATACAAGGAAACTCACGTTTTCTTGTTTGACCAATATCGAGTAATAAGATCAATGATAATGCATATGTTGTCCATTCAAAGTGTTGCAGAAGATCATGATAATGCTTATGTTATTCTTTCAAGATGGAGTTCTTTATCCATAATAGAACTCGAGGTCGAGTTTTTCAGATGTGAAGGAGTCTGATGCAGGAGACATTTAGAAGACTTTTAATAATTTTCCTTTTTCAATAATTATGTTATTTCCTTTTTTCTTTATTATGGTTTTTTCCTTTATTTTGGACATTTCCTTTTTATGTTTGGATTTATTCTTTATATATAGAGAGATCCTAGGTTATTTGTAAGACATCTTATTATTCATTAATCAAACTTTAAGAGCTTTTAAAGCTTTTCTCTTTTCTGGTGGATTCCAGAGCTTCTTCTGGTGGATTCCAAAGTTTTATTTCTCAAGTTTGTCGCTTGCAAACTTGATTTCAATCGAGGTTTAGCGCTTGCTATTCCTAGGATTTTTCGACTGCGTCATTCATCTGGCCAAATCAGATATATTTCCTCCCGCGGCACCTCCAATAGATGTCTCACCCTAACCTGCATGAGTTAGTTTGTTAGAGAACTTATCCATAACAAATCTACCAACGTAACGCAGGAGGAAAATCTACCAATGCATAATGTATAACACAAATAATCTACCACACCCTAACGCTAACAAATCTACCAAACTTTAACGCTAACAAATCTACCAACATCTACCACTACCTACGCAAACAAAAGCCGAAAACAAAGGCCGCAAACAAATCACCACACCACCTCACACAAACAAATCTACCACCTATGCAAACTAACAAAACAAATCTTCCAACACCTAACACATTCAAATCTACCATCACCTAACGCAACAAATTTAACAAAACTACAAATCTACTAACACAGAACGCAATCAAACATACCTTCTTATCAGGCGTTGTGCTTATTTCTTCCTCCAAAACTCGATCAATGTTGTAACGCTCTCTTGTCGAACGNAACAAAACTACAAATCTACTAACACAGAACGCAATCAAACATACCTTCTTATCAGGCGTTGTGCTTATTTCTTCCTCCAAAACTCGATCAATGTTGTAACACTCTCTTGTCGAACGCCATCGAAGTATATGACACGAAAATATACGGGCATTGTCTACACGCTTCCCAAATTTCTCTCCCAATATTGGAACTGACTCATATGCCCCTACGAATGTCTGCGGCGAACATCTCCGACCGATCACTCATACATCCTCAGTGTCAATTTCCTCTATGCCATCTCGGATCCGATTGACCCTTCCCTTTCTCTCTCCAAATCACTCTCACAAATTCAGGTGTTTTTTATGTAGGTGGGAATCATGTTATGAGATCGTTAACAACATGTCGTATCCGTTGCATCTCCAATGATCCTGGTGAGAGCGGATTCTATTATCGTTAGCCCCTTTTGTTCTATGGTTTTCGTTTTCGTCAATCTCGGATGCTATTTTTCCTTTCGGATTCTTCCGAGCACCCGAACAGTTCAGTTTTGTTGTTTAGATTTCCTATTATGATTCTGTCGTTGATTTTTTCATGGTGTGCTTACTGCTCAATGATTTCGTGCTGAGATGCTCTATTTCTGCATAATTCCTAGGTTCATGTTCTGTTTTGGTTTCTAGTAGATGGAAGAGTGTTCTTCAACTTCTGGGTATTGGCTCATCTTTACCCTTTCGCTAAAGGGCTAATGGGAAGAAGAGGAAGAACACCAACGATTGTGTATGTTTGGTCTGGTCTTGTCGCCACCACAATCTCTCTTCTTTGGGTCGCTATTAATCCACCAGCTGGTACAACTGACATCGGAGGATCTTTCAGTTTTCCACGATAAGTCGAGTGATCTTCTACTTCTTAAGAATCACAAAACAGAATCTCGTTTTTCTTTTTTTCTTGTATTAAAATCACATTCCTTTATTATATTATTTTTTGTTTCTTTCTGTCTGATGAATGATGATGAGACTCATGTTAGGACAGAGATTGGCAAAATATAGTTTGAACGAGTGAAGAAACTTATAGTTTCTCTCGTTGTATCATTTATGGACATGGATGTTTTGCTCATTACATTTGTATTGAAAAATCATTTGGCACTTTTAATAAATCAAGCAGCTCGAGACTGATCTACAATATATTTTCAGTCTTGTTAGGGTTGTAGGATAAATAAACCTTTTATTGTTTTATATTGGGTCTTAGCTTCTTTGTTATTGGTTTTACGTTTCTTATTTGGATTCTCGACATTGTTTTCTTGAATTCCTTATTTATGGCTAACGGAATCTAATTTTTAAGGTTTAAATTTTAGCTGGGGTTGAGCATCATTTCTCGTTTATGTTGTTTAACCTGCATCTGTAACTTTGTATTCTGATATTCAAACGTGTTTTGAGATTACAACTGTACAATAGAATTTAATGTTTAGTTCACCTCTTATATGTTTCTTCTTTGCGCCATACAGCAAACAAAGCTGTAGAAACCAATGAGACGTGGAGACTTCAGAGTGAAGAGATTGAGACTGATGAGAGGCTCAAAAGAAACTCAAGAGAAGAGGGAAACAGTGGCCAAAGTGAGCAGAACGATAGGAGGAGTTTTGTTAAGAAATGCACTTCGGTTGATGAGAATGTTACTACTCATTCACCATCATCAAGCCGGAGCAGAAACAAAAGGTCCCAATCGGAAGATAAAATGATGAAGTCTTAGGAGATGTCGAAATCATTCTTTAATTGTAAAGTTTAACAGATTTTAGTAAAGCGTTCCTAAATGTATAAAACTATTTCCTAAAATAAATTTTTAATTGTCATATTTGTCACAAAGTAGGTGAAGGTAAAATCCTTTTTCGTGAATGTTGGCTTCAACATTTAATCTGTATACACATTATCAATGATTTCTACATCTTTAGGAAAGACTTCCCAAATATCATTTTTTTTAGTTTGTTAACATGTTTGTCTTTTAAAAAATTCAAAAGAAAAACAAAAATTGATGTATTCCATGCTTAAGTTTCTTTCACAACTTCTCTTTTCATACAATTGAATTCCACAACATCGGTTTCCGAAAGTTTAATAAAAGTCTTCCTTAATTTGTAATACAACTTTCTAAATTGTAACAAAAGCTTTTGAGGAATCAAGTAAAATTATTTATCCCTATTGTGTACTATTTCAATTATATTTGAGTTTATGATCTCAATCTCTCACTTGAGATTTCAAAAACTTGCGAGCAAATTGATTTGGGAAGGATTCATAATTGTTTATGAAGGATTTGGGAATGATTTTAGTATTTTAGGAATGTCATCGTAATTTTAAATGATTTAGTTGGTTGTCAAAAGAAAAACAAATTGAAGCATTTTCTACTGATTAGAGTATAAGAACCTATGTCTTGTAGATTTCGATGAATGGATCACAAATAAACAAAATATAATTCAATGTTCAAATAAATAAATTAGGAAGATCTTCCTAAATTTGTAATAAGTCTTCCTAAATTTGTAATAAAACTTCCTAAATTGTTACAAATAGTTGAATTAGTATATTGTTTTTTGGTAGAACTCAGAATAACCAAATATTAATCCAGTCTATACGTAAAAAAAAACGTAAATTTTACTTATGAACCATAGGAACCAGACCATGGGTTCACTGCGTTGTGTCCAAGCTATTGTCAAAATGCAGACACTGGTCCGTGCTCGTCATTCCACGAAAGATGGTAGCCGTGTTTCAACAATCTCGGTAAGTTTTTAAGAGCAGATTTAAGTATTCACTATCATTTTGTTTCCCCTTTAAAATCTGCGGACCAATACTCTTTCTTGTTTCAGGATAAGGCGAAAACAAATGCAGTAGCACATAAAACAAATTTTAAGAAAGACATATATAAATTCTTAAAAATGATTTTGTAAATTTTTAGTAAGGATTATGATACATTTAGGAATGCTTTCCGAAAATTTTGGAAAGATTTCTTAAATGATTAGGAAGGCGTTCTAAAACATTACTAAAGCTTCCTAAAACAAGTGAACGTTCATTTTCATACTAAACAAGTGAGCTTTCTGAGATAAAGACATGCGATTAAGTATGAAAACAGATACCATTTCTCATTTTTAGTTTCATACTTAATCGCATGTATTAATCGCATGTCTTAATCGCATGTCTTTATCTCCAAACGATCTATTTCCCCACTATAACTATCATATAGCACCAGATGCACATCAAACTAATATCTAGTGCTATATCTCCCTAAAGGCAAACTTAAAGATCTTAATATCCCTAAAATGAAAGTTTTAATGATAGTTATCGTGGGGAAATAGATCGTTTTCCCATACCAAAGAACACAATCATGAATAAGGAAACATCTGTACTTTTCAAGGGTAAGTCTTAATTTCAGAACAACGGACAATCACAAGAAAGTGTTGAAGAACAACGAACAATCACAAAAATAAGTCACAGACTCCACTCAAAAGCATTTCGACAGACAAATAAATAACAGAAAAGTTTCTCCAAATGTTACCTATAACATGAGAACAAACGCAAGTAACAAACGAGGAAATTACATTTCACTGTTTAGAAACAAACATATCCACATTACTCGATGAACAATAGATGATCCAGTGACCACCATCTTTCTCAAATTTAACACCGAGGATAATCAACACCAACATTATACAAACCCAAAAAAAATCAAAACTCATAACAAATTCAGTTGAGAATGTGAAACTAATATCAGAAACTACATAAACAACACTGAGATAAACATTTAACTCAAGCAAGCAGAAAGAAGTGGAAAAGTTAGAACAAATTGTTATAAATTGATTTTATCGAATACGAAAATCACTTTGTACAGTTAATAAAATCCATACGGAAAATCTAAACAGCCAAAAATCACTATACATGCAGATAAAGAACTAATTATAACCAGTTCCATTACACTTGGAAACTCATACCGGGAATTAGACCCACATCATAACCATGACGAATTTCATCAATCGGATTGAGACAGAGATCTAATTTCAGTGAAATAAGTCAATTGGATCCATCGATCAAGCATAGTATTATTATACCAGCGAGAGAAGACACACAAAAATAAATTATTCGAGATCTATCGATGGAGCTACCGATTCAATGTACGAGAGAGACGAATCTGAGACCGATCCATAACGGAGAAGGAGATATCAGTCTTCTTCGCCAATCTCATTGACGGCGAATCTAATTGTCAATCGTCGGCCAATAAAGTAGGAGCATATTAGTCTTTTTCTATCTGATAATGCTAGAAATGATTCATAAAGTTTTTGGAGCTATTAGTGAACTGAAAACATAAAATAGTGATGTTATATGCAATTTCTCTATATAAAACTTATTAACTAATTTATGATAAGTCAAAAGCAACGTATGCATGTTACCGAAGGTGGGTAGCCTAGTGATTAGTGGAAATAGTAAGTTTTATTGTGCTCTAAGCTCAATCCCAAAGGGATATTTACTCTATGTCATGGTATAATCAACCGCCGAGTTCCAGACATAAAAGATCTCGGCCTCGGAGTTCGAAGTTATTAAAAAAAAGCATATGCATGTCTAATTATTCTTCTTGTCACAAAGGCCCAAAACTCATTAGATTTAGTCCTTGTTCAAAAACTCGGCCGAGTTGCCCATTACTCCGTGGCGAATTGTGCTAATCGGTGTGATAACGCGGCCATCCGCGTTTTGTCCGTCGCTTACGTAGAAATAAAAAAATCGGCGATTTCTAAGGTTAAGTCGGGGATTAGCGACATACCGTTACCTAAATAGAGCAATCCGTCGCTCTGTATTCTTCTACCATTCGTTTCCACCGTCCATGATGCAATTCCCGAGCTTCACCGGAATTCCCATAGACAGCTTGATTCCAATCATTCTTTCATCAAGAGTCAAGACCATTGATCTTCGAATGAGGAATATAATTTATGCATTCCGCCATCAAAATTAGAGAGGGGCAAGTGATATATTTCAGTACTGTGAGAGTCTTGAGACAGGATTTCCGATTTTTCTCTCGACAAATCGCACCTGGTGTTGTATCGAAGTATAGCCCCTCTCTGGTTATTCTTTTTAATTCTCCTTCTCATCTTGTCGTCTAAACCTAGTTATGTTTCAATGGTTTCTTGTTATTGGGCTGTGGGCTTGGCAACATTTTTTGTTGGGTTCAAATGGGCTTTTTGCTTCACTTAAATTTAATGCAAATAAATGTTAATCTATACTATATAAAAGTTGATGCATTAAGCCATTGAGGGCGTCCACATAGGACGAAGAAACTTGATTTGATTGGTCCAAATCAGCGTTTTCATTAAACACAAAAATGTTAAATATGATTAAAAATTAAAAAAAATTAAACACACACAAAAAAAAAAAAAAGAATTTAACAAAAAAATAAAAAAGGAAAATAAACATAAAAAACGCTAACTAACAAAAAAATAAACAATTTTCTTGGAAAATTAACATAAAAAACTATTTGAATAACAAAAAACAAAAGGAAAACCAACATAAAAAAATCTAAAAATGTTAAATATGATTAGATATTAAAATAAATTAAACACATACAAAAAAATTAAAAAATGGAATTTAACTTTAACAATTAAAATAAATTAAACTCACACAAAATGATTAAAAAATTGAATTTAACTTGATATGTTGATGCATTATGCCATTGAAAACGTCAACATAAAACAAAAAAACTCAATCTCATTGGTTCAATCAGCATTTTCATTAAACAAAGAAAATGTTATTGGAAAATTGTCATAGAAAAGCTAAATAGAAAAAAATAAGGAAACTATATCTTAAAAAATGTCAATAACTCCATAAAATAGTATATGTCAAAATAAAATGTAAATAAATGTTATAAATATTTAAAAAATAGAAATTAACTTGATGTGTAGACTAAGTTTTTGGAAAATAAACATAAAAAACTAACTAACAAAAAATACAAAAATGTTCAATATGATTCACATTTTAATTAAATTAAAACACCCACTACTTAGCTTTCAATTCGCCTTTGACCATCAAATAAAGGGAGTCGGGGTTCTCCTAAGCCAAAGACACTGCGCCTTATCTATAGAAGCAGTCAACTGAGAATAAAAAGTAATTTGATATATAAACAATTGTTTTTCTATACTATATAAAAGTTGATGCATTAAGCTATTGAGTGCGTCCACATGGGACGAAGAAACTTGATTTGATTGGTCCAAATCAGCATTTTTATTAAACACAAAAATGTTAGATATGATTAACAATTAAAAAAAAATAAACACACACAAAAAATAAATGAAAAAAGAATTTAACTTGATATGTAAACTATTTTTTGGAAGATTACCATAAAAAGCAATTAACAAAAAAATAAAAAAGGGAAATAAACATAAAAAACGCTAACTAACCAAAAAATAAACAATTTTCTTGGAAAATTAACATAAAAAACTATTTGAATAACAAAAAACAAAAGGAAAACCAACATAAAAAAATCTAAAAATGTTAAATATGATTAGATATTAAAATAAATTAAACACACACAAAAAAATTAAAAAATGGAATTTAACTTTAACAATTAAAATAAATTAAACTCACACAAAATGATTAAAAAATTGAATTTAACTTGATATGTTGATGCATTATGCCATTGAATACGTCAACATAAAACAAAAAAACTCAATCTCATTGGTTCAATCAGCTTTTTCATTAAACAAAGAAAATGTTATTGGAAAATTGTCATAGAAAAGCTAAATAGAAAAAAATAAGGAAACTATATCTTAAAAATTGTCAATAACTCCATAAAATAGTATATGTCAAAATAAAATGTAAATAAATGTTATAAATATTTAAAAAATAGAAATTAACTTGATGTGTAGACTAAGTTTTTGGAAAAT
>JAHZTW010000001.1:85923099-85953978 GCA_020283515.1 Alliaria petiolata
AAAATTGAATACTATGCGGACAATTTAACCTTCTTTTTTTTGGTCGCATGCAGACAAATTAACTTTTTCATGTCATTCAAACAAAGATATAGTTAAATGTATAGTAAAAACATCCACAATAGTGTATTAGCAGTTTATATGCAACCAAAAATATATAAGTAATATTTGAAAACACTACAAGTATTAAAGTCTGATTTCATATACATAGCTACTACCGATATTTGAACGCACATAAACAACATGTGAGTAACACCTCATAGAATACCATTTAGATAATAAAATATGAAAGTGTTATGAATCAAACGCAAATTTTCAAACCTAGACATACTATGCAAATCATAACATTGAGAAAATACGCATAAGTTAATACAATGATAAATTGTTCAAAGACTCCACACCAACATAAAAAGTTGAAAAAATATTTTCTCAGGCTGCAAATAAAACTGATCTGAAAGATAAAAAAAATGAATTATAAGATAAAACATATGAAAAACCCGACGGAGAAACAAGAAGCTATCTTGCATGATCATTGAAACTTCCAACAAAGCTATATGCAGCTTTTTGTTTGCGATATCTCGATTCTCTACTTTGATTGTCTCAGATAAACTTGTACGAATCTCAGTATGCATATTAACAATTAAACTATATGTCCTCTATATGTTATTAGAGTTACATGGTTTTTAACAAAAAATAGGAAATTATGTTGAAAGATACGATATAAGCATATATATTAAAGAAATATTTTGTTAAGGTTTATAAAATGTCAAATTATTCGTCTTCTATTATTATTTCTACACACATGACATATATAACTCAATGTGTTAAAAAAATAAAATCTTTTAATCAAGTAAAAATCAATTGACTTATTATTAATTTGTTTTTATAGTGACTAATTATTATTTTATTTAACAAAATTTGCAATCTTATAAACAAATACAAGTAGGAGAAAATGATTCATTCTATGTTTAATATATTTTTATAAAACAAATTCCGTAAATCTATTAAGCATTCAATAATTTAAAATTTACTAACAAAAAAATGATTAAACTAAATCATTAGCAAAGATCCGCGTGTAGCGCGGATAAAATACTTAGTCTATACTATATAAAAGTTGATGCATTAAGCCATTGAGGACGTCCACATAGGACGAATAAACTTAATCTCATTGGTCCAAATAAGCTTTCTCATTAAACACAAAAATGTTAAATATGATTAATAATTTATTTATATTAAACACAAACAAAAAGATCAGAATATGTAAACTATTTTTTTGGAAAATTAACATAAAAAGCAATTAACAAAAAACAAAAAGAAAAATCAACATTAAAAGGCTAACTAACAAAAACAAATAAAAGGAAACTATGTCTTACCAAAATATCAATACTTCCACATAAAAATATATGTCAATATAAAATCGAAATCAGTAATAAAAATATTATAAAAAAGCAAGATCGTATTTATTATAATAAAATCAAAATCAATATAAAACACTAAAAAAAAAAAAAATCTACGTCCACATAGGACGAAGAAACTTGATCTCATTGGTCCAAATAAGCTTTCTCATTAAACACAAAAATGTTAAATATGATTAACAATTTATTTAAATTAAACACACACAAAAAGATCAGAATAAGTAAACTACTTTTTTGGGAAATTAATATAAAAAGCTATTAACAAAAAACAAAAAGAAAAATCAACATTAAAAGGCTAACTAACAAAAAAAAATAAAAGGAAACTATGTCTTACCAAAATGTCAATACTTCAACATAAAAAATATATGTTAATATAAAAATGAAATCAGTAACAAAAATATTAAAAAAAATTAAGATCGTATTTCTTATAATAAAATCAAATCAATATAAAACATTAAAAAAAAAAAAATCTAAAACGAAATTAACTTGATATATACACTAACGTTTTGTAAAATCAACATAAAAGGCTCACTAACAAAAAAAGAAAAAGAAAATTATATCTTAAAAAATGTCAGTACTTCAAAAAAACAATATATGTCAAAATAAAAAGTTTTATATGATTAACAATTTAAATAAATTAAAATAAATAAAAATCGGAAAATTATTATAGTAGAATGAAAAATTAAGATCAAACAAGTTTAACTAACAAAACAGATCAAATAAAGTTATGTTAAAAACTCAAATCTATAGCATTTGTCAAAATAAAATAAAAACTCAATGTCACAAAAGCTAACTAACAAAAACAAAAATATTGAAATTAATAACAAAAAAATTAAATTAACAAAGACAAAATTATCTTTAAAAATCAGTATAAAAATGGTAACGGAAATTAATATTTTAAATAAAATAGAAATTAATATAAAAAATAAATGAAAATTAATGTTAAAAATATTAAAAATAGATTTTATCTTGATGTGTAGACTATTTTTTGGAAATCAACATAAAAGGTAACTAACAAAAAATACAAAATGCTAAATATGATTAACATTTTAATTAAATTAAACACACAAAACAAATAAAAATAACTTGATATATACACCATTTGTTTTGGAAATCATATAAAATCTAAAAAATATATATATAAGGAAATAATATCTTAAAAATGTCAATAACTCCATAGAATAGTATATGTCAAAAGAAAATAGAAATAAATGTTAAAAATATTAAAAATCGAAATTAACTTGATGTAGACTAATTTTTTGAAAATCAGCATAAAAACCTAGAAAAAAATAGTAGTAGTATATGTAAAAATAAAATAGAAATCTGTATTAAAATATAAAAAATTTATTCTCAAAATAAAATAACAATCTATATAAAACAAAAGCTAATGAAAAAACATATAAAAGGAAACTAATTTGATATATATGCTAACTTTTTATAAAATTAATATAAAAAGCTAACAAACAAAAAATAAATAAATTATATATTAAAGAATGTCAATACATCAAAATAAAATTATATAAAAACAAAATTAACATGATATATATAAGTCAGGTCTTTAGTAAATCAACAATAAAATAGCCTAATTAACAACAACAAAATAAACAAATTATGTCATGAAGTATATCAAAATATAGTAAGGATAGTAAATGTCAAAATAAAATAAAAATTAATAAAAAGATCTAAACTAATTAAAAAACATAAGGAAATTAATTTATAATTTAGGTTATAAAAATTATTATTTCTAAAATATTGGCATCAACTATAAATAACAATTTAAAGTTGTTATAGATTATACGAGTACACAAACCAAACATATTCTTCAAAAAATACAAAGAGCTTACTAATAAAACTTATTAATTTGTCTGCATAGTCATTACTTAATACAAAAAAAATGAATAATAAGCAGACAAATTAATTTTTCATGTCATTCAAGCAAATATATAGTTAAATAGTAGAGTAAAAACATCTCCAATAGTGAATTAGCAGTGTATATGCAACAAAAAATATATAAGTAATATTTAAAAACACTACACAAGTAACTCTTCACTTAAAACACAACAATTATTAAAGTCTGATTTCATATACATAGCTACTACAGATATTTGAATCCACATAAATAACACATGAGTAACATTTCATAGAATTCCATTTAAATAATAAAGTATGACAGTGTTATGAATCAAACGCAAATGTCAAACCTAGACATGCTAATCAAAACATAACATTGAAAAAACATGCATAAGTTAAAAAACAATGATAATTGGTTTAAAGACTCCACACCAACCTAAAAAGTTGAAAAATTATTATCTAATAGCAGACTGCAAATAAAACTAATTTGAAAGATAGAAAAAGAACAAAGATATAAGATAAAACATATGAAAAACCCAACGGAGAAGCAAGAAAATGCCTTGCATGATCATTGAAACTTCTCAACAAAGCTATTGGCGGCTTTTTGTTTGCGATATCTCGATCCTCTTCTTTGATTATTTCAGATACGTTAGTACGAATCTCAGTGTGCATATTAGCCATCAAACTATATGTCATCTATATGTTGTCAGAGTTACATGAGTTTTAACAAAAAATAGGAAAACATATTGAAAGATACGATATAAGCATATATATTAAAAAATATAGTTTTCAGGTTTATAAAATGTCAAATTATTCTTCTTTTATTATTATTTGTACACACATGAAATATAACTCAATGTGTTAAAATAACAAATTAGTTATTTAATCAAGTAAAAAGCAATTGACTTATTATTATTCTACTTAACAAGATTTGGAATTTTATAAACAAATATAAGTTGGAGAAAATGATACATTGTATGTTAAATATATTTTTTAAAAAAAAAATTTATACTGTAAATCTATTATGCACTCGGTAATTTAAAAGTTATTAACAAAAAACAATTTAACTAAATCATTAACAAAGATCCGCGCGTAGCGCGGATAAAATACCTAGTAACAATAATAATAATAATAATAATAATCTACTTGCTGGTTTTCTAGTGATGACCAAAATACCACAACCAAAAAAATTATATCAGTGAAGATTCTGCAACATTAAAAGTATATATGTTTCATCTTTATTCTTAAAGAAATCTATATAAATGAACTTTTAATTTTAATGTGGTGTGTATTAAAATGTTTAATAAAATATTAAATATACATAAAAATTTAATCCCGATTACTCTCCGATTTATTTCCGATTTTTCTATATCCGGACCGAACGCCTGAACAAGCGCGTTCCCTAAAGAGATTTAGTCAATTAATTAAAAGTTAAACAAAGAAAACTCATTGGTGACTACTACTGCAAATTAAATATGCCTCTTCAATTAGAGCAATCAGACTTCCAATGTGCGTCCACATTTTTCTGGACATTTAACTGGATTTTGGGAATGATAGTTTCTCCTTCGCGAACACTATAACAGTGTAATCATGTGTAATCATATGTTAAATCAATTTTTGTTTAAAATAGAAATGGAGGTACAATGTGGAAAGCATTAAATTGGACAATAGTCAGTTGTTACACATTGAAAATTGAGAAGAATTTTCAAGGTGGAGATTTTTCACCATTGAGATGATGACTTTTTTTTTTGTGCTCATTGATCTTGGTATATTTGGATTAGCGGTTATTTGTAAATGTATGAATTAGCCGTTATTTGTAAATTTGGGTATGCAATTTAAATTTATTATGTGTTGGAGTATGTTTTAGCACATGTCTATAATGTAGGTACGAATTGGGATCGCGGAGCGGTCTTGAGGTATGAATTGGCTGATTTCCCTATATTTGGACATAGATTGATAAAACTAAATTTGAGTTGGATAGATTATGAAGAGTAATGCACAGTGTGAATCGAGCTCTGATACCATGTTAAGTTACATAGACTTTCAACTCAACATGGTAATATTATTCCATAATAATATTGTTTAAAATCTTTTCTAACTTTCCATGTAGGATATTATTCCATAATAATATTGTTTAAAATCTTTTCTAACTTTCCATGTAGTATATTATTCCATAATAATATTGTCTTCCGAAAATTAGAGTCTTGGTCTAGTGGTGCAAGACACAAAACTATTGCAATTATATTATGAGATTTGAAACGTTATTCGACTGTTAGTTAATGACTTGTTTTCATAATATTAAGATAATAGATTGGTTTTAAATATCTAAACTTAGTAAATATTAAAGAAAAGTAAAATTTATTTTTTAGTTGGGAGTTTTTTCAAAAATCTAAAAACCGATCCCATCGATCTCGTTGACTAGGCTCCACCTTTCTCTTTTATTTGTATTTTCCCAAATTAATAGCAACATGTATTTTTTATCGGGTGTTGAGTGTATTTATTATGAGTGTTGTTGGAAAAGAAATAATGAAATAATATACTTCACACGAGAGTAAGACGACACAATAAGTTTTTGCTATTAAGAGAGACGATTTGTTCATCATTCATTTCAGTCATGAAATATGGTGTTTTGTTTATGGTTTATTGTGTTCTCACATTTCTCATTCTAAGCAATGTTAGAGGTAATTTTCCTTCTTTTTTTTGGGGGTATCCATTGTCTATCTAATTTCTTTTTACAATTTAACAATTTTTTAGTGCATGGTTTATACAACACAATAGAGGTGGAAGCCATAAACAAGTTTGGGTGCAACATGACATATCCTTTTTCTGGAAATTGTGGAAATAATGCACCTAGTTTATGTGTCAGCGACATGAAAAAAAGACCTGGCGCGCCAAAAAATCTGAACATACGTTGTGATCAATGTAAAGATCGTCCAAGTTTGCGTGGTGAGCCTCCAAGCCGTATATGTTATTGTCTATATGATTGCTAAGTTTTACTATATATCTCCGTAACCAAAATTTCTTTACTAATAAAGAAAAAAGAGGCTGTCGAAAGTCTTTTAGAAGAAAAAATAAAGAACATGTCTGTGTTAGACTAATGTTTTTTTCCTAAGTAAATTACTTTTGGTTCTATAATTGTGAGTTAATAATATCCAAATTTGGAACTCCCTTATATATAAAAGAAAACGAGTTTGTTTTTACTTATGTGATTGTGTATGTGGGTAAGGAATATTGGTCAATGACCAGGCCTTGTTAGTGACTGTATTAAAACATGAAAAATATCCTCCTACCTATTATTTGAGAAGTCACATTAGTTAAAAAAGCTTTCTTGTCACTTCTACAATGAAAGTTAGTGTATTCTATTGATGACATGTAAATGTGACATGTCAAATTTCCTAAAATAAACGAAATTTTTGATTGGTTGAGTTAAAATTAAATAAATTATGAAATTAAAACATGAATCCACTAAATTATAATATTCAAATTAATAAATTTAAATTAACAGAAAATAATTATTAGTATGATTTCAATTTGTGTTTACATAGATTCATAATAAATTGCATAAAATATGATTACAAAAATTTTATAACCAATATATATTATATTTTGATGTAAAAACTATAATATATTATCCAATAGGATAGTAAATACACTATACCAATTTTTTTATCTCTTATTCTTTTTTAAATAAATTAAAAGTTTATATTATACTCATATACAGTCTCATTGTAGATCGACAATTTGAGATCAGAAATAAAATAAAATGTAACGGGATGAAAATTAAATTATAATAAGAATTCAAGTATGAATTAGAAGTAAAAGTAAAAATAAAAATAAATCTCTACAGTTTGTTTTTTTCGTAACACTCTCGAGCTTTGTTTTACGGAGTCATTTAAAAATCTTAAGAAACAAATTTATAATAAATGCATGTGCAGCTTAAATTTTATAATGAACACATGCGTGCATGCCAACCATAATAAAAATATTTTCTTCATCAAACCAATTCATCAATATTCGACGAAGTGATGAGCGGAGAGCTACCAAAGAATTTTATAAAATATGATTTCGCAAAGTTTATAACAAGTACTTATTATAATTTTTATTGAAAAGAAAAATTACTAATAGACTATCCGATGTATTATATTTATTTGCATGATAAAGTCAAATATTATATTTTAAGTTTTTTTCAAAAATCTTGTTAATATTTATTGTAACTTTTAATTTGAAACCATATATAATAAAACGCCAAAAAATAATTTTTTTTTGATTAAATACAAAACGAGAGAAACGGTTTTCGTGATTGTTCTTAAATGTCAAAAACTGCATCGTGTAAAAACATAACGTTTGCGAAAAATATGAGAAAAACTAATCAACACCTAAATATTACAATTCACTTATTTTTAACTAATACTTACATGCATAAAAAATACGTATTTATTTCTTTTTAAAATTGAACATACATTATAAAAATATATATTACAAAATATATACTTTGTTATTGGTTTTTAACAAATAAAAGCTATATTGTACTTAGATTTTTCGATAAATATGCGTGTGGATATAAATATTAATTATGAAAAAGTCAAAGTCGCATGCAGACTTGTTGTGTATGCATTTTGTTAACTCGATTACAGTCCAATTTTAATTTTAATTACTAGACAATTTATATCCATTTTTAAAATTTTTATATGTCTTAAGAGCGGTAAGGTGGTTGGTACGCACGAATGTGTGTACCAACCATCTATCCGCTCTTAGGATAAGTAAAGATTGTAAAACCAATTTTGTTTTAATTAGAAATAGGTCAAAGAAAAATGTATACTTAAAATATATACATTCAAATATATATATTTGCAAAATTATATTGTGTAAAGAGAAAAGAAAGCATATAATAGAAATATTTAAGACATATTATAAGAATTTAATTATTATTTAATATAACATTTACATTTGCAATCATATGTCACTCTAAACAGTAGAAAGAATAAAAATAAAATAAAATAAATCAGTTTCAAAAGACACAAAACGAAATGAAACGTTTGTATGATTGTTGTTAAACACTAAAACTTTATATATAAAAACATAAAGTTTACATAATATATAAGAAAATTAATCAATACTTAAATATTACAACTAATTATGTCTATAAAAAAATTATACCTGCATATACGTGCTGGCCAACCATAAAAATTAAATAAATTATTATATATTTTAATTATTTCAGTTTATTTAGTTACCATATTTACACTTTTTATATAAGGAAAAATTTTAAAATCTTGGTTAATGTTTTTTTTTTCTTCAATTTCTATTGAAATCTATAACATTTTTTCATTTGATTTATCGTTATTTTTTATTATTAAATACTAAATATTATTAATACATAATTAACTATGTACAAATAGATTATCTTCAATATACAATATTAATCATATATTGAACATATAAAATGTTTTATAGTCCGCACACGGTGCGGACCGATCACCTAGTATTTATTATAAACCAATCACTGCATTCCACATCAGATTTTGTCTACTAAGATGTCAAGCCCATGCCTGCATCAACCCACAATCGTAAGCAATCAAACACCGTTTTACAAATAATGTCATTTTGACTCTTGATTTTTGTTTGACAAAGAGTGTCACTTTGTGTTTTCAATGCAATTTTTAAAACTAAATTTCAGTTTTATACCTACTATTTTAACCCATTAATTAGAGAGAGAAACTGATTTAGTGTATTAATAAAGGACATAAAAGAGATTTACAAGTTTTTCTTAATTTGTGTGAAAAATGTCAGAATGACACTTTTTGTGAAACAGAGAGAGTAGTATAGTTCAAACACCAAATTAGGATGACCATCAAGAAACGGTTTCGTCTCCATCTTCTTAATTTACATTTGATAAAGAAAAAGAAAATTCAACTAGGCTGTAAGATTTCGTTTTTTAATTCAAATTGTTTATATATTATTCTTCTTGTCACAATTCACAAAGGCCGAAAGCTCATCAGAATTAGCCAACTAAAAAAGTTAGTATAAACAAAGAAAACTCATTGGTGTCTGCTACTGATAATATGCATATTCTTCTTAGAGCAATCAGACTTCCAATTAGGCCTGGGAATTAGGTTCACAACCTGCGGGTCCCGCCCCATTAGACCCGCCGCGGGGCGGGTGCGGGTCAAACAAATTTTTTTTTACAAAAAACGGGTTTTGCGGGGCGGGTGCTTTTAAAATCAGGGCGGGTGCGGGTGTTCCAAATTTTTTTTGCGGGTTTGCGGGTTACCCGCTAATATATATATATATATATATTTTTTAAATTTTAATTATTAAAAACATTATTAAAAAAATTATTAAAATTTTAAAATATTATGTAATATATGTATAAATTCGCTAGTAAATTTTTTAAAAATTTTAAATAAGTTGTATAGTTGTATATTTATAGTTTGGATTTTTTTATTAGGATTTTTTTTGTTAAAATTATAAAAAATATATTTTTTATTTTTATTTAAATATTTGCGGGTTATCCGCGGGTAACCCGCGGGTATTCTTAAATTCAAGCGGGGCGGATGCGAGTCAAAATTTTTTTGTTCAAATCTTTTGCGGGGAGGGTCGATGCGGGTATATAAAATTTAAAATCCGCTGCGGGGCGGGTCGGGCGGGGCGGATCCGACCCGCAACCCATGCCTACTTCCAATGTGTTGAAACTATATCTTGAAAAACGTACGTCCACATTTTTCCGGACATTTTACCGATGATTTTCTTCATCGGATTTTGGGAGTGATAGATTCGCCTTGGCGAACACTATAACAGTGTAATCATATGTTAAAAATCAAACTTTGTTTAAAAATTAAATTATTCAACCGTTAATTTATGAGATGTTTTCAGAATATTAAGATAATAGATTCATTTTATATAGGGTAAGTTAGCAAATTGGGTACTTTTTGACATTTTATTGGTCAATTGGGTACAATCAACTTTTAAAAGTGGATGAGAGAGAAAGTGAGATAAAAGGTTTGGACAATTTGCCCTTGTGTCTTAGAGAGATATAGAGATAACAAACATGTGTGATAGAGAGAGATAGAGACAAAAATCTTAGAAAGAAATAGAGATAGAAGAGAGAGAACGTGATAGAATGTATTTTTGAGAAAATGTGACTTAAGAAGAGAGAGAAAAAGATAAATTAAAAAATAAAAATAAGGTATTTTCTCTTTCTTACTTTCTCTATTTTTGTTTCTCCCTCAAATTTATGATTCATATATCTCATTGTAAAATATGAATTATATGATAATATATATATATAAAAAGAAGATTTTTTGCTGTATATGTTGAATTTTGAATTTTTAAAAATGGATATTATTTACGTCAACGAGTATACAAATGTACTCTACAAATATATGGTGTTCATACACTAAAGTGAACTATATAATGTATGACGTCACTATACAATGTATATATATATGATGCTGTAAGGAGGTGTACATAGAGATGTATATATAGAGAGGTGTACACGGTGTAGGGAGATATACATAGAGATGTGTATACAATAGTGCATAGATGTGTACATAGACATGTGTACATAGAGAGGTGTACACGATGATGTAAAGAGGGATGATGTACAAATCGGTGTCATACATAAGTTGCCCAAAAAAAACTCCATCACGTATTCGTCTTAACTTGAAATCCTACATTCTAAAACTAAACCATGAATTTTAAAATTAAACTCTAAACCCACGAACATGAGATAACTTTAGCTTCACTCCAAATTTAGATTTTTCTATGACGTATCCATGAACGTCTTCTTGATAAAATAGGGCTTAATCAATCCCTGTTGAAACGTCGCAATGCACAAAATAGAATATTGTTAATTTAACAATTATTTTTAATAATGAACCCAAACCCTAAACCTTAAATCCTAATAACTCAACCCTAAAACTAAAGCTCTAAATTCTAAACCCTAAAACAAAATTCGAAAAAAACTAAACCCCAAACTAAGGACATGAATGTTTGAGTGATTTTTAGTTTTTGGTTTTTGGTTTTTGTCTTCAAGTTTCTGATTTTGGATTTTGGATTTTGAATTTTGAGTTTTTGATTTTGTTGGATTTTAGTTTTACAAAAAAATTTGAATGGTTTTATGTGTTTTTAGTTTTTGTTGTATTAAGTGTTTAAAGTTTGTAAAATAAATAAATATAATTTATTAATAAACACAAATACTATTTTATGAAAATAATAAAAATATACATCGATTTATTTTATAAATATATATAAAAAGTTCATAAAGTTTTATAATTAATAATTAAAATTAGCAAGAAAAATGCATAGTTTTATTTCACAATTTTATTTTTAAAACAATAAGCTTATGAGCACCTATTGTTGAGATGTTTACACATACGGAGAGATGAGATTTGTGTGTGTATAAGTATGAGAATTTTACTTTTATATAGAAAAATGGTATTTAGTTAAATATTAATTGATAAAATAACAATGTTAATTAAATATATATATATATATATATATATAAATAAATAAAAAGATTATGGTAACTTTTTGAAAAACCCACAAAATATGGATTGTTTTTAGTTTTTGATTGTAAAGTGGTAAAATCATGAAAATATAGTTTTTCTATAATTTAGGAAATCTATTTATTGAAAAACTTGAATGGCTTAAAAAGTAGTTTTTGAGAAACAAAACCAAAATACATTTCAAAAACTACAAACATTGAAAGCCTAAATCGTTAATGTTTAATAATCGAACAAAACCAGAGGAACTACACCCTTATCCCTAAAAACTAAAAGATTTATCATAATAACTCATTCCTAAATCTCAATCTCTAAATCCTAAACCCTAAACCCTAAACCCTAAAACTAAACACTATAAAGCTGAACCCTAAACCTTAAATTTTAGTCTATCACTAAATCGATTCTCTGTGTGCAAATCTCCATATAGAAAGTTGAACAAGCTTGCAAAATATACTTAACATCACATATCTTTTAAAAAAAGTATTTTGAAAAAAATTCAAAATTCAAATTTTAATATTTGTTGTGTATCATGTAATCGAAATCCTAAACCTTACTCTAAAACTATTCCCTTCTAAAACCTTAGACGAGATCGTTCCTCTCATAATCAAATCTTACGTCAAATAGAAAATATAATTCTTAAAAAATTTAAAACTAAACCTAAAATTCTTAAAAACTAGGCCCTAAATCCAAAACTATAAATTATAAAATGCAATACTAAGACGTAAATTCTATAATGTAAACTCCAAACCAAATTTTAAAGCTAAACATTAACTTGAAATCATAAATATAATATTTGGGTCTATATTCGAACTTACAAATAAATCATTTAATAAAGTCTCAATTTATGGCTGAATATATTTTGTTGGAAAAGTTTTATATTGCAACTGAATAAAGGTCAAACCTACAAATAAGATATCAATTACATGGTTATTAATCGTATAAATATTTTCAAATCTTGCTATTCATATATAGGATTACTAAATGAATGAAACAATTTCTTCCTCCAATTAAATGAAATCATCACGCCATAATTCACTAAATATTAAAATCAAAACATGGTAGATTCTACTTTCAAAAATCCAAATTTTAATCTATTAAAATATTCTCCTTGTGCGGATGCGCGGACAGACAACCTTATTATAATATTAAGATAAATATGAACTGTCGCATTTAAAAAAAAAACATTTGTACATTGTCGTGTGTACACCTCCCTTGTACACTATCATGTACATCTCTATTGTACATCTTTCTTATACACCATCGTGTAGATCTCTCTTGTACACCATCATGTAGTTCTCTCTTGTACCCCTCTCTTGTACATCATCATGTACACATCTCTTGTAAACCATCGAGTACACCTCTCTTATACACCATCGAGTACACCTCTCTTATACACCATCGAGTACACCTCTCTTGTAGTACACCTTCGTGTACACGCATGTACCTCTGTTTTACACCATCGTGTACACCTCTCTTGTATACCATCGTGGACAAAATTCTTGTACACTATTGCGTACTCTTCTCTTGTACACCGTAGTGTACGCTTCTCTTGTACACCTCTTTTGTACACCATCGCGTACACTTCTCTTGGTGTGGTGCACATCTCTCTTGTACACCATCGTGTAGACCTCTCTTGTACACCATCGTGTACACCTCTCTTGGTGTGGTGTACATCTCTCTTGTACACCATCGTGTACACCTCTCTTGTACACCATCGTGTACACCTCTCTTGTACACCATTGTGTACACCTCTCTTGTACATCTCTCTTGTACAGCATCGTGTACACCTCTCTTGTATACCATCGTGTACACCTCTCGTGTACATGTACTAACAAGTGCATCTTTGATGCAGTCGTCGATTTTCATTCTCTAGAGTTCACAATTCCCATCGTGTAGACCTCTTTTGTACACCATCTTGTACATCTTTCTACATTCACAACCACTATTTCTCCAAGATTTTATATCTTAAGTGGTTAATATACGGTCTAGGGTTTTAAGATTAGGTGTAGCAAATAATATATAGAATGGTAAACACAATATCGTACATGGAATTTTTGTTAAGATTTTCTTTGTTTACTTAGATCACCATGTACACCATCTTATACACATATGTATATTGTAACCCCTAAAATTTAAAATTTGAACTCCAAAATATAAACAAACTTCAATTTCTTTAATTTTTAGAAGGTTAAACAACTACTTTCATTTAGATTCGAATTATTCTTAAACTTAAGTGAGCTGACTTGCTTTATTGCTTCAGATTGTTCTAAGCCGATTAAGAGGATAACGTCTCCAGCCGCAAGCATATGCTGAACCACAAGAGTCGATGCCCATTTCAAGTATGTTCCCATTAAGCCATCGCCAGTGGAGCTCTTGTTGATGAAGGAGCCCTAGAGAGCCCATGTGTACGAGCATCGAATTACTTGTTACTTCATCTTCGCTTGCATCGTTGGATCGATGGGAGGATCTCTCGTCGGCTATGATCTTGAAGTCTCTGGTGGTGTTATATCAATGGACGATTTTCTGATAGAATTATTCCTGAAAATCTACAAAAGAAAGCAAATGCATATTCTACTTATATTTGATCGAATTACCACATTTTTTTCCAGCATAATTCTGGGCATTAAGAATTTGCACATTAAAGTGAATATATTTGCTTTTTAGTGAAAATCATTAACAAAATATTTTTTTTTGTAAATTTATAATATTGGAACTATGATATTTCATTAATTTATAAATTTATTTATTTATGAGAAATATCCTAAAGTAGCATCAAAAAATTTTAATTGATAAATTCATAATTATTGGTATAAAAGTGTTATAAAAACACAACTAAACCCATAATAAAGCAATTTGTAAAATATTAATGGTTAAAGACATTAAAAAATAAAACACATTCTTGTAATTTACATATGTTGAACTTCTGATTTTGGAAAATAAGCAATGATATCAAAATTCATCTTAAATTTGAAGAAAGTGTTTTATTTTTCAACATATGTTACGGTAAACAATTTGCGATGGTTTGGCCATTTCAAGTATGCTCCCAATAAGCCATGGCCGGTGGCGCTCTTGTCGATGAAGGAGCCCTAAAGAGGGCTCATCTGTACGAGCATCAAATCACTGGTTACTTCTTTGTTTGCATCGTTGGATCGATGGGAAGATCTCTCGTCGGCTATGATCTCGGAGTTTCTGGTGGTGTTATACCAATGTACGATTTTTTGATAGAATTATTCCCAAAAATCTACAAAAGAAATCAAATGCATATTCTACTTATATTTGATCTATTTACCACATTTGTTTCCACCATAATCATGAACATTGACAATTTGCACAGTAAAGTGAATATATCTTTTTTTAGCGAAAGTCATATACAGAATCTTTCAAATAAATTAATAATTTATAAACTATGATATTTCATTAATTTATAAAGTTATTTATTTATGAGAAATATCCTAAAGTTTCATCAAAAGTTTTTAATTGGTAAATTCATAATTATTATTATAAAATATTATAAAAATACAACTAAACCAATTATAAATCAATTTATAAAATATTAATGGTTAAAGACAATAAAAAAATAAAACACACTCTAGTAATTTGCATATGTTGAACTTCTGATTTTACGAAATAAGCAACGATATCAAAATTAATGGTAAGATTGCATTGTACATTCTCAAACTCATGGTAACAGAGCAAAGCAAAGATAATTTTCATGAAAAATAAATAAAAATTTAGCTGAAAAATTAAACGAAACACATAAGCTAAGAATAATTCTTCAAATGCCAAAAATAGATCAAAAATTTCATACAAAATGAGAAAAATGTTTCTTGTGAAATTTTCTAACCGTAAGAATATTAAGATTTCACAGAAAAGCTTCGATATTTCATTGAGATGCAATGAACTATAGAAAATAAAGTTTGAAATTTCTGATTTTATAAAGAGTTACAACGAACTAAAGAAGATAAAGCTTTCAGATTTAACTTGATCTGGAAAAAGTTGTTTAATGGGTCACATAACAATTAAAAAAGATAGAGTTGATTTAGTTAATTTTTATTTTCTGATTTGAAGTTATTGTTCTTAAAAAGAGATAATTTAGTTGATTTATTTGTTATTGTTCTTATCTTTTAGTTAGTTTTATATTTATATTTATTTTCTGATTTTAAGTTAATTTACTTAACTTTATTCTTAAGTTATTTGAAGTTGTTATTGTTAATTTTTATTATTGTTGTTTTCTGATTTTAAGTTGTTATTGTTAATTTTTTAAAGTTGTTATTGTTAATTTAATTATATTTTAAGTATTTTGGTTAATTTTGAATTTTATGTTGTTATTGTTATTTTGATTTTAAATTTATTTTAATTAATGTTTATTTCTGATTGTAAGTTATTATTTTAAAAGGAAGTTATTTAGTTGTTTTTTTTAAAAATAAGTAAAGAACAAATTGTGTTTTATAGTTATGAGTTGAACCGAAAAAACTAAAAAGAAAGAAGAGAGAAGAAAGGAAAAAAAATAAGATTTAATTATTTTTATATTTAAATGGGATTGACGTAAATAACTAAAATGGGGAAGGGTTCAATTGGATCTGAAATAGTATTTTACCCACTTTTCTAATAAAAAGATAAAAGTACCCATTTTGTGAATTACAAAGTCAAAAGTACCCATACACCAAGTTTTTTTTTAACTTTTAAAGGTTTTGTGCGTAAAGTTAAAACAATTTTTTTTTTGACTTTTTGGTGTTGTCCCATTCCAAATATAATGTACTATATCGTTTTGCGATAGAAAGTTCTGAACCGAATTTCGAAATTTACTCAAATCCGAAATCACATCATATAATATAGTTATGTTTTAAGTGTCGCTCAATTTTGTGACCTTTAGACTTTACCTTTGGTATTCTATGGTTTTATCATTGAAGACATCTTCTTGATTTTATTTATACAGTGAAAAACTAACCAAATATTTTACATGAAACCTTTAGTTCGACTTGACACAAACAAGTCGTGAATCAAATAGTTTTTGCGAGAAAAAATGCAAAAACAAATGAAAACAATTAAACTGAATTTAACTGATCTAAAATAATTGATGATAAATTAGCAGATGAATAAACTATAAATATATGTCATCAAAAACTCAATTAGCAAATTAGTAACACTGATAAGTGCATAAGCATATTTTGTTGGGTAGAGCTCTCTTATAGCAATTGCCTACGGATGGTGTATTCAACTTAACATTTGAAGTGATTTGAAATGATTTGAGTTTTAATAAGTTTTTATATGATTTGGTTGAATTATGCAAGTTGTTATGATTTGTTATTTAAGTTATATCAAATCCCACCTAAAACCATGAGATTTGAATCTTTTTATTTTTAACTTGAAAACTCCATCAAAACGTCCTAAAATCAATTCAAATCTCTTAAAATGCACTACTTAAAATATTTTCAATAACAGTGGATTTGATTTAGTTCTTACACATTCTTGATTGAATAACATGAGATTAGGAAGACATTTAGAAATCATTAGTTGAATAACAATAGATTTTTAAAAAATCACATAATCTTCTAAAATTCCTAATCCAATACACCCCAATGTCCTAAAATTTTAAGAAAACATATAAAGTAAGATATAATCTTTAATTTAAAGTACATAATTTTTACACAATTTTTTGGTGTCTTGGTTTAAATTTGTTTACCGAAAAGCCGACGTTAATAGAAGCAGTTGAAAAAGTACTTCAAAAATCAAAAATGGAGAATTTTAAAAAATAATACTTATATGATATCATTTTTCAAAAATACCACTGTTTGTTGTCCATTTTCAAGAATACTACTTTTTATGTATGTAAGGTCATTTATAAAAATATAAATATACAAACATGTATAAATTAGGTTGTAAAAAAGTGGTATTTTCATAAATAGTATCATAAAAATGATATTTATTAAAAAAAATCTTTTTGACAGCATATCATAATTGATTCATTTTCCTAAGTCTAACAAAAACAGTTAGAAAGCAATACAGTTAAATGTTATGAAACTATACTATAATATAGCTTTGGTTTATAGTCTACTATATATTCTAATATAGCTTTGGTGTGTAGTGGACTATATATTATAGTATATAGCTTCGGGTTATAGTGGACTATATTTTATAGACTATACTATAGTAAGAGAAAGATCAAGAGTAAGGGAGTAGACAAGAGTAATTGCTTTCTTCTTCTTTCTTATATCTTGTTTCTTCTATTTTACATAGAGCTAAGACCATCTCCATCGGCAAATGAATATTTTATGGTCTCTTAGTATTATATTATTAATATAAATTATTTATCTGATTAATCTATATATATAAAGTAGTATGAGGTCCCTTCTTAGGCTGCCACCTCATCACATCTATTCTAAATTTGTGACAACTAATCTATCAATTTTGTTAATTTTAAGTTTTTTTGGTTTCATTTATTATGTTTTATGTCATTTTATCTTCTAATAACTAACATTAAAATATATAATAGTTTTAAATAGAAGTTGAAAAGTCATTTCATTATAAAAGATAATGACTATATTGATTTAAAAAAACTCTAATTTAATCATTTTAGTTTAATCACATTTATTTATATAGTTCAACAAAATATTTATTTTTAAATAAATACATCAAAAATATTAGTAATAATTTTAGTCATTTATAAAAAAAATTCATATGGTTAGTGACTATAGTTTACTTTTATTTAAATAATTGGATATATATACAATAATTAGATTTATAATTAGAAGAATTGATATGGGCATGCATTGCATGATTGATGGTAGGAGATTAGCGGTGACATTTGCCACAGATTGTTCTGAACTGGTAAATATGGTGTCCAAACCAGAGCAGTGACCGGCTTTTTCACTACACCTCGAGGAGTTTGAAAGAAGTAAGAAGGAGCTTGCATTCTTCTCTATCTCACACATCCCACGCGCTCAAAATACAAAGGCAGACAAGTTGGCACGGAGTGCTCGAGACTACCTTTATCGGCTAGATTATGTAAATTCAGTTCCTCTGGTTTGGATAAACGAACCGTTCTAGGAAATGATGCTCTTGACAAAAATTTTTTTGGATATATACAAATATAGTTTTTCTAAAGAATAATTGGATTTAAATCAAGTTTTTCCAAATACGTAAAATAACTTTTCGGATCCAAAACCATTTCAAAAAGCTAAAATTTTCAAAAATATTAAAATATTATAATGACATCATTAATCTATTATAATAAAACTTTATAATCTAAAATAACAAAGAATTTTGGATCTTTAATCCATTAAAAGACCAATATAGATTTCTACTTCATATAATTAGTCTTATAGTTGTAAAGTTTAGTGTTCATATCGGGCCAAAATATTGTGAAGGTTAAGTTAAAACCAGGCCAAAATTTTGTGAAAATTAAGTTAAAAATATATCAAAATGTTGTTTGTAATTCAATATGTTGCGTTTATGAAAGAGAAAGAGAGAGAGAGAGAGAGAGAGAGAGAGAGAGAGAGAGAGAGAGAGAGAGAAAGAGAGAGAGTCACCAAAACAAAAAATTTGTATAAAAAAAAAATGTTGTCATCTATAATGTTATGAGAGCGAGAGAACGAGAGAGAGATTATGAATGTATCATAAACATTTATCAAACATTTATGAAAGGATACTAATATTGTTTGTAATGTATTTAAAAGAACCTTTATACGTTTATGGAAGAAAATTAATTTGGTATGAATGAATATACTCTCAAAAAAATTTTAAAAAGAGAAATGTAAGCAATATTTACGATAATTTTTTGACATCCAAAATTAACAAATGGGACCAATATTAGATATATACTGTAACTATATAAATTTTATTTGTGAATGTGAATATTAAAAACTCGAATATGCTAATGAATGAGTAAATTAATATTTTATATTAATAAAGTTTTTTCTAACTAAATTATAAAACGACATGTAAAATTCCGCACGAAGCGCGGATTACCCACTAGTATTTAAAATATAGAAGGAAGGAACTAACAATAAGTTGACAAGTGTAAGAAACCTATAAGAAACGTATCTTTAATAAGAGATTTAAGAAACATATCTAGTTTCTCTCTCTCTCTTTTCATTTTTTTCATTTCTTTATTCTTTAAAGACTCTGCTAATATACTCTGCTGGAGATGCTCTAAGTACATCTATTTATAAGGGGTAGATGTTAATCTAAGGATGACACATAAGTGATGATTACCAAATTATGTAGATGAGCAATGTCTTAATAGGATGACACTTGTAGACTCATGTAATGAATAGTCACATTTTTTTCTAACACTCCCCCTTGAGTATTCATCACCATTTGATTTGCTGCGTGCTGCCTCGTTAAAAACATTTCCATGGAAAAATCCAATGGAATAAAAACCATGACAAAGGAAGAAAGAGTACAACGGCGCATGCTCCCCATGGAAATGATGAATATCATCTTCTCTTCACAGATCTCGAAGATGAAACAATCTCTCCCTTTAGTATCTTTCATCATTGAAGTGTTGTCTGCTGTCTTGTTAAAAATCTTGTCATGGAAAAACCTAGTGGGATAAAAACCATGAAACGGAAGAAGGTTTCATTGACGTTAAGTCTTCCTTGAATGGACAAGCATTAACTTCTTCATAGATCTTGCAGATGATCCATCTCGATCATTCTCTTCGTTTATCTTGATCTCATCAATGTATGACATAACTGTTGGAAGAGTGATAAACCTTTATACATGGGATTATAACTTTCCCATTTGGATGTCTATCCTTTGCGTGTTTTTAGCTGCCTCGTTAAAAACTTTATCATGAAAAACCCTAATGGGACAAAAACCATGAAAAGGGGAAAAGAGTACAGGCACACATATCATTTATATTTCTCCCTCTGAAGCATCATCTATTGGAGATGTATTCTGATAATTTATACTATCTTTTTTTGGGAGTTTATTTAACAGAGCTTTAGTGAATAAACTCGTATGATCATCATACAATTTTTCGGATCATTGGACTTCTGGTCCATTCCGTTCACATAGAAGATCATTTATTAGTCTATTCGAGCTTATGGCCCAAATTTCCTTTTACGTAAATCTTCCAAAACATTCGATTGTACTTACAAGTTATTCATGCTCTTCTTATATAAATTATTTTGGCTTTCCTTCTGAAAGCACATTGTATACCTCTGAATCTTTTATACATATGTTATATTTTAATAAATTGCTCAGACAACATTTAAAATTAGGTACTTCTCGACCAAATAGCATTTCTTTTAGAAGTGCTTAAATGTGATTTCTATGAAAAATCCTTTTTGGAATTTTCTAAATAACATCTCTTTTTACTAGGTGTTCAAATTTTTTTTGGGATACCATAAGACAATTATGTTTTTCTAAGCCTTTTGATCCCTTATTATTCTCATTCTTGATAACTCGTCATGAGTTTTGATAATCATCATTGTTTAATTCGATCGAGTACTGTTCCCGAGAACATAATTCTGATATCATTAATCCTTCATGGATTATGTCTTTGAGATACAATTCAAGTCATTCATACACTGCCACACATATCGAATTGCATCAATCATACTATCATATTTTTCCAGTGACCTTATGAAGCAAGCTGCTTTACATATCGTAAGGTTATTTTTCTCATTCATTTTTCTGGAAAAATATTTACTCTTTTGATGCTTGGATTGCTGGTCCAAAAATTTCTTGTTTTTCTTACGAGTTTAATATAAACTTGATTGTTTCTTTCACCTTTTGGCCAATACTTTTTCTCTCTACTCTCATCCACAGAGGTAGATTTATGATCTTCATTTATGTTAATCATACCGCGCGCTATCTTATTTCTTGTCGACATTTTTTATCTTTGGTTCCATCTTCTTTCGTAATGACATGGTTAACCGAGATCTCTTTATCAATATCACTGATAACATTCAGGTACCTGATTATATTTTTAACCATGTCAACGGTCTCTTCTGGAGATTCATCCTTTTAAAAAAAATTATATATATATGCTCCTTTTCTTTTCAAAGATTTATAATCTTTGGAACCAAAGTAGTCTACCACGTTTCTGACGTGCCATAGACTATCTATCGTCCTTCATGGACACGTATTCTTATTGGAGCATTATCAGCTGGAATATGAGATTTACACATGTCTGGCAGTCAATCCAAAATATTCTGTGAATGAATTATCTTTTGAACTTCATGTTCAAATTCAGCGAGGATCCATAATTTTCACGATAATTCATTTCAAGAAATCTCATCCAGCAACTCTTTATAAATGCTTATGGCATTTGATTTACATTTTTTTTTGAACAATGATCCTTTGAACTTTTGAACTTTATGTTCATATCAACCTGTTCAAGGATACAAATTATTCAACAAATTTCCATGAGAAATTTATTCTATGCAAATCTTACAATAAGCACATCTCTCATTGATGGCTTAATTTACTTTAATAGAGATTCATCACTACTATATATTTTCTTCTGAGATTTGTTTTTTTTTTTTTGGATTACATCTCATTACTACATGCATGACTGCATGTTTTATACCCGATCATGAAGATAATATTTTACATACTTGATTTTGTAATCTCATAGAATTATCAAGTTCATTTTTGGTGTGAACATCTTATGGATATTTCACTTACTTGGATTCTTTAATTCTCCCCTCGGGATGATGACATTTCATGTCCATCTATCTTGATTTGAATCTCACTTTAGGACTAATAACATTTCCAGTTACATATTTTGGGTCATGTACTATGTATCAAATCCAGGACCAATAACATTTCCAATTACCCATTTTGGGTCATGTACTATGTATCAAATCCTTTTGATGTGAGACTTTCAATACCCGCAATGGTCCTTCTCGCCCATTTATCTTGAATTTGATTTTTGCCTTTGAATCAATTATATTCGGGTGGGATTTGGGGTCTGGCTTAAAGAAATGAACCGCTATATCCAATGGAATCTTTTAACCCAAAAAAACTTCTGGTTTTTCCACATAAATTTTCATTATTGGACCGGGATGGCTTTAACCGGTTATATTGTTAGAAAACTTTCAAGTTTATTATCATATACACTTTTGCCATCTTTATGCATGTCTCCCTCATACATTCTAGAGTTTTATTCTACTTGAATATATCATTATTCTTAGGTGTTACATTTTTCTAGAATGTTTATCTCATACAGACCTCCCAATTTTCGAGGGCCTTTACATATGAGTTTTCTTTGAGAACATACTTTATATAAAACTTCTGCGATTGAAAAATCCTCTGGTTTTCCAATGGATGGTCATTCAAATTTTTTTTCATAATTTTTTTTATCATGACTGATCCTGGATGTCCTATCTTTTCATGACAGGCTTTAAATATATTAGTAAACTTCTTGTTTACTGTAACATAGGAATCAGTCGAATTTATTTTGTGCAATATAATCTGGAGGTTATCATTGTTAACTCTTCCAATGTACGTTTCCACTCCGATGTAATACAAAGATATTTAATGCCATTCTTATTCATACTTTAATATTTCTATATGAATCGGGGAAACACATTACTCATTTCAAACTTCGTCTTCCTTTGGCATTGAAAATATGGCACTTCCATGGCCTTTAATAATTTTTCATTGCCATTTATGGTAATCAAAGCTTTCGACGGAGTTCTTTACTTTGAGATCGAAGTATGGCACTCACGCTTTCAACGGAGTTCTTTAATTTGAGATCAAAGTAATACTTTTTATCTTTAAGAATTGTGTGCGTTTTCGCACTGCTAGACATATATCTTCAAGTGTCATTTATATCCATGATCTCAGATTATGACATCTTCAAGTGTCATTTATATCATAACAAATTATGCTTTCATTAACCAAAGTTTATGTTATAAAATACTTACTTTATACTGTAATAAAATCATGATTTATATATAAAAGTATTTAACACAAGCATATAATATTAAACATTGAAAGCGATTTTAAAAATCTTATTATTCTTATCATGTCTCACCGATCTTGGTCATTTTAATTCCTTTTGATTCTTCTAGATCAACAAGGAAATCTATGACATCGAGATGAATGTAATCTCTTAAACCATTGAAGAAAATTTCATATTCATCAGAGATGAAATTTTAGTCCAACATCCTTTCCTTTTGCCTTTAGTGATTTTTGATACAAATGGGGTAAATATTTTTGCATATGATATCTACGCACCCATTTTTCTTCCATGCCACATCTTTAACAAGTGATCTCATTTTTGTTTCACAACGCAACCAATTTTATTGGTTTTCTCTCCGTTGGAGTAAAATCTTCTTTTTTCACATCCTCGTCCACCACCTTGTTCATAATCGTGACTTCGGTTTCTACCGTGTTTCTGATCCATGTCCTTATCAATTCTTATTATTACTAGATGCTACCACATTCACTTTTTAAGAATGGAGCTAATTTAGTTGGACGGGTTAATGGTTAAACATCTTTTTTAAACCATTTTATAGGGGGTGACGGAAAAATATCATGACAAAATTATATGCACCAACACTTTTATAGTCTAAAAACTGGAGGTTTAGCCATTCATGTTTAACCTTTGGTAATATCACATATTTTTGGTGATCAAACCTATCTTTGAGTGATTGCCAAAGATCTCCAGGATTTTCTTTTGTGATGTATTTATTTTTTAAGCTATCGTGGAGATGGTGGCGCAAATATACCATAGCCTTAGCTTTATTCTCATCTGACGTATATTCGAACTGGTCGATGATATTGAGAAGCCCATTCGATCTCAGATGTATTTTTTGCATGTGATGCCCATGTCATATAATTATTTCGACTTATATCGAGGGCAATAATATCGAGCTTTGCCAAGTTTGACATGATATCACTATATAAACGATAAATCAAATGTCAATTTATTTCCGCAAATGTTGTCTTTCATATGATTTTGAGGAGGCGGCGCCTACCACTCGAATAAGGAGGAAGCTTAACCTACCACTCCGTATAATTTAATATAAAATTGACACAAATTTAACATAATGTAAATTTTACAAATTTATTAATCAATCTTTTTAATAAATAATAGTTTAGAGGTATATTCATATATATACGAGGAGGCTTAACCCTCAACTCTAGAAATATGATTAAAGAGGAGGTTTTAACCATCAACTCCATAAATATGATTAAGAAGAAGGCTTAACCTTTCACTTCATGAATACATAAATAAGAAGGAGGCTTAGCCTGTAAATTATAAATTTGACATAAATTAAATCGTACCTTTTATGACATTAGTCGGACAGAATGACAATACGACGATCAGATAGTGAGACGATCGTGCTGATAACGTGTTATAAAACTATACTATAATATAGCTTTGGTTTATAGTCTACTATATATTCTGATATAGCTTTGGTGTGTAATGGACTATATATTATAGTATATAGCTTCGGGTTATAGTGGACTATATTTTATAGACTATACTATAGTAAGAGAAAGATCAAGAGTAAGGGAGTAGACAAGAGTAATTGCTTTCTTCTTCTTTCTTATATCTTGTGTCTTCTCTTTTACATAGAGCTAAGTACATCTATTTAAAAGGGGTAGATGTTAATCTAAGGATGACACATAAGTGATGATTAACAACTTATGTAGATGAGTAATGTCTTAATAGGATGACATTTGTAAACTCATGTGATGAATAATCACATTTTCTAACATTAAACTCAATTTTCTATAAAACTTTGTCTAATAGGAAGTTTATATAAAAAGGTTACTTTGCTATTATACAATTCTGTAATAAATTAATATATTATTTATTATCTAATCGTGACGTAGATTTGACAACAAGATATTGATAATCAGTATATGTATATATATATTTTTAACACTTTATTTTATTAACCTTCGTTTCGAATGATTACAATATGGAAGAGATCTGACAGATAAAATATAAAGAGAAACCAATGATCTTTCCCAACAACTTAGAGAAAGAGGATTCACTTGATGATACATTGGCGATACCAGAAAAATCTTGTTTTGAGTCTTGAAAAGGTCAATAAAAGACGTTCGCATACCCACATTAGCAGACAGACTTCTTATAGTTTTGACGACAATACAACAACAATTCTCACAATGTAGATAAATCTTTTCTTTGATTGTCTTCTTCAATTTTAATCTCATAAGATTTAGTCATGGTGAAACACGCTAAATAGAAACTTTTGACGAGATTCCGATCAGATCAGTAAAGCAGAGTTGAGGAGCGGAAGATCTAAACCAGGTAGCACCGAATCTATTTGGATTACATTGAAATAGAAGAAGAAAGCACGACAATCCCGAAATGGAAAAACCGCTAGAAACCAAATATGAAAATTAGATCTAGGACGATAATTTTAAAAATAATACTTTTATGATATCATTTTTCAAAAATACCACTGTTTGTTGTCCATTTTCAAGAATACTACTTTTTATATATGTAAGGTCATTTATAAAAATACAAATGTACAAACGTTTTTAAATTAGGTTGTAAAAATTGGTATTTTCATAAATAGTATCATAAAAATGATATTTATTAAAAAAACATTTTAGACAGAATATCATAATTGATTCATTTTCCTAAGTCTAACAAAAACAGTTAGAAAAAAATACAGTTAAACTCAATTTTCTATGAAACTCTGTCTAATATGAAGTTTATATAAAAAGGCTACTTTGCTATTATAGAATTCTGTAATAAATTAATATTATTGTTTATCTAATCCGACGTAGATTTGACAACATGATATTGACAATCAGTATATATATTAGAAATTAGATGTATCTCACTTTGACACATATCCAATTTAAGCCATCCACCACCTTAAATTTTGGTTTTAAGGACCATGTTCTACATCGATTTAGGGTTGTTTGTTCGTCGGATAAGTAAAAGAGAAATTTGGCAATAAGGTACTTTCTGACTTTCTAATTAAGAGAATGGGTACACCCATCTTTTTATTAGCAAAGAGGGTACTTCTCTCTCTCTCTCCACACATGCATCTACTTTCTAACCCTCAACCAATTCTAATATTAACAATTATGCCATTATCAATTATTTTTATTATTTTCTTTTATCATATTTTTCCTCCATTAACTCTTTCCCCTATTTTATTTTTTTAATATTATTTTGCTTCTTCCTCTCTCTCTCTTGTCCTTTCTTCTAACTTATTCGATAATTTTAAGTGAAATTAATACCCTGACATGAATATTAATGGTTTAACATGAACATGAAAATCTTTTTTTTTAAGTAAACATGAAATTTTGTTTTTTGAAGTGAAATAATTTAAGCAGACGATGATTTTAATAAAAATAAATTGTTTTGCATCTAAAATATAATATAAAAATTACAAAAATAATTCTTATTTTTATATAAAAATTTCTTAAACTTATAAATAAAATTAACTTGATTGTTCAAAGGTAAAGTATTTTTATTCATATTTTTATTATTATTTATATAATTTTATGAGTTGTTTCAGTAATTTAAAATTCATTAAAAACTTAATGTACAAGTCAATTTTTAAAACCAATTAAGAAAAACCAAAATCCGTATTTTTAAAATTTCACTTAAAATCAACGACTACTTTATTATTATTTTTTGTTAGTTTTGTATATTATCATATAATTTCACCAACATTAACGTACATCTAATTTTTCTATTTTATTAAATATATCTACTTTTTATAATTTTTCAAAGATAAACTGAGATATTCCTGTTTTTTTATTCTCATTTGAAAATAACAAAAAACAACACTCACAAAAATTTAATAATTTGTTTAGGTAAATTTTTTTTTGTTACATGTACTTTCTGAATTTTATTTTTAAACAAGATTATTATTTTTTATTTTAATTTTCACTCAAACATTAATAGTCTAACATGAACATGATAATTTTTTTTTGTAATTTGGTAAAGTATATGATTAATTTTTGGTATGCAGCTAAGTCATTTGTGGCATTTGAACACCCAATTATATAGGGAGGATATTCATGGAGGCATCACTGAAAAATATAGTTTTTGGAGTGAAGCAAAAGTTATCTTCTGTTTTTAGGGATTAGGATTTAGTTTTACAGCTTACGATTTCAGGTTTAGAGTTTAAGATTTTAAATAAATTTTATTTTTTAAAAAATTTATTTATTTTTATTATCCACGTGCAATCAATTGCATGCAACCGCAAACGCTACCTGAAAGGAGCTTTTGATTTTGAGGGACAAAATACGGTACAAAGCGGTAGAAAATATTTTGCGTGATTGTTGTCAAACGCCAACAATCGCTACTATTTGCAAAAACTGCGTTTGCGGAAATTAGCAGGAGAACCAACCAAACCCTAAAAAAATATAATTTTTGGATAAAACCCAAAAAAGTATTAAGGGTTTACATCATGAGCGGTATATACGAAGGGTACAAGAGTGCTGTACAAGAAAGGTGTATACGATGAGTACAAAATAAGTATACATGCACAATGGTGTACAAGAGAAGCGAGGTGTAAAAGAGAGGTGTACACGATGGTGTACAAGAGAAGTGTACACGATGGTGTACAAAGATGGCGTACAAGAGAAGAGAGGTGTACACGATGGTACAAGGATGGCGTACAAGAGAAGAGAGGTATACAAGAGAGGTGTTCACGATGGTACAAGAATGGCGTACAAGAGAAGAGAGGTCTACACGATGGTGTACAAGAGAGGTGTACACGATGGTGTACAAGAGAAGTGTACACGATGGTGTACAAGAGAAAATAGGTGTACAAGAAGTGTACACGATAGTGTACAAGAAGTGTACACGATAGTGTACCAAATAAGTGTACACGATGGGTACCAGAGACACCAATGGTGTACAAGAGAAGTGTACACGATAGTGTACAAAAGAAGTGTACACGATGGGTACAAGAGACGCCAATGGTGTACAAGAGTGTACACGATGGTGTACAAGAGAAGAGAGATGTACACGATGGTGTACAAGAGAATAGAGGTGTACACGATGGTGTACAAGAGAAGAGAGATGTACACGATGGTGTACAAGAGAATAGAGGTGTACACGATGGTGTACAATGATGGCGTACAAGAGAAGAAATGTGTACAAGAGAGATGTACATGATGGGTACAAGAGAGATGTACACGATGGTGTACAAGAGAAGATGTTTAGGGTTTAGGGTTAAGGGTTAATGATTTAGGGTTTAGGGTTTAGGGTTAATGGTTAAGGGTTTAGGGTTTAGGGTTTTAGGGTTTTAGGGTTTAGGATTTAGGGGTGAGGGTTTAGGGTTTTAGGGTTTAGGGTTTAGGGTTTTAGGATTTAGGGTTTAGGGTTTTAGGGTTTAGGGTTTAAGGTTTAGGGTTTAGGGTTTAGGGTTTAGAGTTGGGAATGTGTTAAAGATTTAGGGTTTAGGGTTAATGGTTAAGGGTTAAGGGTTAAGGGTTAAGGTTAAGGGGTAAGGGTTAAGGGTTTAGGGTTTAGGGTTTTAGGGTTTAGGATATAGGGGTGAGGGTTTAGGGTTTTAGGGTTTAGGGTTTAAGATTTAGGGTTTAGGATTTAGGGTTTTTCTGACTCCCTCGTTGAACTGGATCACTAGAGATATTAAATATTTTTTTTTAAAATGTCTGTTTTTATATTTTTAAGCGAAAAATGTGTTGCCTTGGGTGCTTTCGTCCGACGGTTTTTAGTCCGATTTTCATGTATCTATGTCGTCGGTTTTAGTCCGTTGAGGAGCAGTTTCTCTGGCGGTTGTGGAATCTTCATCTCTCCTCTGCCATTTCAACCGCCATGGATAACCTATATAAACTCCGTTTCCGTGAAAAGATCACACACAAATCTGACTCTCATGAGTGACAACCTACGTAAACGATTACAAGATTTAAATCTGGGTTTAGATGAAACCCCAATTGCATTACCTGCATCCGTTTGCGCCGAAGCTGTGCGAGCAAATCGCTATGCAATTGTGGGTATGTTGGTGAACCGCAAAAAGCAGAATTTGAGGGCACTGATTAGTCAGATGCCGCAACTCTGGGGCATGAGCGATGCAATCATTTGACGCATTATCGACAGCCAAAAATTTCAATTCATTTTTCAATCCGATGAAGCGGTTAACCTCGTTCTCCGGCGTGGACCGTGGTCTTTCAACGAATGGATGCTTGTTACCCAAAAGTGGTAACAAGATCTTCATGAAGAGGCGCTAAAAGTGGTCACAAGATCTTCACAATACCCTTCTGGGTTCAAGTCCGCGGGATTCCTCCTCAATTCCTCAATCGTGCACTTGTTGAATACATTGCTGGAAAATGAGGAATTGTTGCAGATATTGATTTCAACGAGGCAGCCCATGTTGTGGATTTCGTCCGGATTAAACGTCAATGGAACATTGAAACACCACTGCGGTCCCAGAGAATGTTCCAGTTCTCTCCCGGTGAAAACACTATACTCAAATTCCGGTATGAAAGGCTCCGAAACTTCTGCATCAAATGCGGGATACTGACACATGAAGCAAAGGAATGTCCTCTTGTTAATGATGATGACATCAATGATGACATCAATGATGATCCTCCCGATGGTGATAATGATGATAAGAATGATGCTGACGAGAATGGAAACAAAGATTCTACTCAAAACAATGAAACAAACATAATGCCACAGACCAATTATCAAGTCAACCTATCCATCAAGGAATCCCCGGGAATGTATGCATCTCCGTTTGAAATCAAAGAAGACAAAGACATGATCTCTGAAACATGGCGCATACTAAAAGACTATGTGGACCAAGAAGAAAATTCTGGCTTTGACTCCACAAAGAGAAACATAGTGTAAGAAATGCTGCGACAGTTTGACAACGCTGAATCCAGTTTCATGGCTGCTTCCTATCACCGTGGTTTCACAGATGACTCTCCACCACCAACGATTCCAGGCATCACGAACCAAAGTGTGTTTTCCTCTAAACAATTCTCGGAAATGTCCTCAGATTTCGATGCTTTTATCTGTCACAACAAAGGAGAAAATGATTACTCTACTAAAGCTTCGAAACGTAAACATGAAGACGGTGAAAAGGACTCAATCAACGATAAATTGGTTGAAGACAACTTTGATGCTGAAAGCAAACGCAAGCGCCATGCATTACCAATTCTCATCGACGATGATC
>JAHZTW010000001.1:85955368-85987266 GCA_020283515.1 Alliaria petiolata
ATATATATATATCTATCTGTTCTCTTCTTCCTCTTTCCATTGTAAATCCGGGCCATCCTCTACCCTCGTTTATATTTAAAAAAAAAAAAAAAAAAAGAAAGAAAACCGAAAAGGTTTAAGACAAACTGAGGATAAATCCAGTTTGTGAGGGTGGTGGAAGAGAAATCCTGCTGGCTGAGGAGAAATCCAGTCAAGAGGTGGCTAAACGGATTACCCTTCGAAATTTCTGTATTTTCTGTCTCCTTTGTTGCGTGGGAGTATTTGCTGGATTTGGCTTGAATTGTTTGATAAGAACATCGAGGAAATAACTCAGTGTGATCACCATAAAAACAGTGAGCAAAACACGTGTGTGGGTGAGGCAATAAACACTTGAGAGAAAGAGAGTTTTTGCTAATCGTTTGTTAAGTATTTTTCAGGAAAACAATGAGTCATAGTGAAGAAGAAGGAAATAACAATCCTGGATCCGGATTGTCTGGTTTACAAATGAAAGCACTAACCGAACATTTGATGAGATCTATGAACGCAGGTCTTGAAGAGGTTCATGTTAGGCTTGACAAAATCTAGGAGGATCAACAAGGCCAAGCACGGCCAACCCAAAGAAGGAACCGGGAAAGGAGACATAGCCGTTCCTTTGACGGTCATGAAGAAGAAGAATTCGACGACAACCGTTCTACCTTCCGAGCAAGGAGAGGCCATAGAAACCGAGATGAAGAGAACCCGTTCTCTAGAAGGTCAGATGATGGACTTGGTGGTCTCAAGCTCAAAATCCCATCCTTTGCAGGTAAGAATGAACCTGACACGTACTTGGAATGGGAAAGAAAAACTGAATTGGTTTTTGATTGTCAAAATTTCTCGGAACTTAAGAAAGTTAGACTTGCTGCCTCAGAGTTTAGTGGCTATGCCATTAGTTGGTATGATCAAGTTGTTTCTCTTAGGAGAAGAAAAGCTGAAAGACCAATAACTACTTGGCAAGAACTAACAGAAAAAAATGAGAAAGTGTTTTCTTCCAAGTCATTATAACAGGGATCTTCATCAAAGGCTGAGACGTTTGACTCAAGGCACAAAGAATGTGGAAGATTATTTCCAGGAGATGGAGATGCTTATGCTTAAGGCGGATGTAGAGGAAGACTTGGATGCAACTTTGGCTCGTTTCCTTGCAGGTTTGAACAGGGAAATTCAGGACCGGCTGGAACTTCAGGAGTTTGAAAGTGTTGAGGACATGCTCCACAAAGCCATCTTGATAGAACAACAAGTCAAGAGGAGGGGTTTTACAAAACCAGCCTATGCTCCAAAAGCAGCTTATCCACCTAAGCCTAGTTTTCAAGATAAAAGGTAAATCTTTTACTTCTGAGTTTAAGACTAACCATCCTTCTCGTTTTGACAAAGGCAACGCCGTGGAATCCACAAGTAGAGCCAAAGATATCAGGTGCTTCAAATGTCAAGAATTAGGACATTATGCAAACAAATGCCCTAACCAAAAGGTGATGATTCTACTTGAGAATGGAGAAATATAATCCGAAGCTGAAAACGAAGAAGAGGAGGATACCGGACCCATCTATGATGAGGAAGAGCCTTATGACTATCCGGCTCAAGGAAATCTTCTAGTGACCATGAGATCACTAAGCGTGCAACCCAAAACCAATGATACCGAACAAAGGGAGAACCTCTTTCATTCTCGTTGTTTCATTAATGATAAAGTTTGTTCTTTGATCATTGATGGTGGGAGTTGTACTAATGTTGCTAGTGATGTGCTTGTCAGGAAACTCGGACTAGAAACCAGACCGCTTCCAAGACCATTCAAGCTTGAATGGCTGAATGAATACGGTGTTTGATAACAGGATTTTGCTAACAATTACTCAATCCTACTACACATGTCATTGTAGTATTTGAGGATCAATCCATATGGGTTTGTTGTAACAAAAGGAATTCATAAAACTTCTTAATCTAAGCAAGTCTAGTGAAGGTTTTGATATGTGACTAGTAGCATTAAACAAGGTGAAAGATAAGCTATCTTCAAGATAAGTTAAAACAAACAAAAACAAGTGAAAGCAAAAACAGAGTTTTTAAAAGCTTTTTGTAAATTATGGAAAGATGAATCCAAGGGTATGGTATTGATTTTCAAGTGCTTAAAAGTGTAATCAATGATGTCAATCTACTCATATAAATGATAATCCCCAAGCTTAGAACTTCAAGAATAGATTAAACCATTTTCATGGACTTAATCCTTTTATCACATTTCTAATCAAGAACAAACTTTCATTTGTGATTAAAGATGCAACAAGCATAAAGATTCAGTTCTAATCTGCTAATAAACACCTTAGACAATCACTTTCATGAGCTAAGTATGTAAATCTCTTGCTTAAATAAACCAGAAATTTTACTAATCTTTTGGATGAGAAAATTTCCTAAAAATCTAATTCAACATGATCAAGGTTGAAATTTAGCATTAAGAACATCAAACAAGAGGGGATATGGAAGAATTAACTTATAGACATCAAGATTAACACTCTAAACACCCTAGATCTAACCAACCTTGGATTCTAGAGAACTACTCACAACTCATGATCAAACCAATAAAAACTTGTAAAAACTTGATAATAAGCATTAGAAAGAGTAAAGGAAAGAGATTAGAGAAGAAGAACTCTTGAATTGAAGTTTTTGATCCAAAGGTCTTGCAGAAAAATCACCCAAAACAGAGAGAGTTTCTGGAAAAGTTTTAGAAATAAAAGTCAACTACTTAATGATGATAAACAGTGTATTTTCGTCTTAAGGAAAGGAAATCTCGGGTACCATATCGGTATGATTACACCGGTATGACAGACCGATATGCGTATCGGTGTGAACCCACCGATATGTCAGACAGATATGCGTATCGGTGTGATCACACCGATACATCATACCGATACGTAGTAAAATGACCATATCTCTTGAACGGCTTCACTGTTTGACTTGAAACTACCACCAAACGAAAGCTAACTCAAATATCTATGACTTTCATGAAGATCGCCGAGGCTAAATCGGAGTTGAAATTCTTCATCCGGCTCGATCTTTACTCATGTAGTGGTTTTGTACTTCAAGTCCATTTTGCTCAACTTCTTTTGGTACACTTTAGTTCCATGCCATCCTCCAAGCAATGCTTAACCTCCATAATCTGAAAAGTCCTCCAATGTACCTAAAAACACTCCAAAATGCAACAAATATGCAATAACCTAGTCTAAGACTCAATAACTCTAAAATAGATGCAAACTAGACTATATGGACAAGTTATATACATGAAACAATGCAAATGCTTTACTAAATGAATGTTAAAATGATGTAAATATGCTAACTATCAGTGTTCAGCACGTCAAGGAACAAGTCACGGTCCCAATCACCATTGGCCGATACCAAGATTAAATCATATGCAACGTTTTGCCTATGGATGCCAGCCATATACTCTTAGGACGGCCTTGGCAGTTCGACAAAAAGGCTGTGCATGATGGCTACACCAATCGGCATATGTTTGATCATCAAGGCAAGAAGATCACTCTCATTCCTTTATCTCCATCCGAAGTTCACCAGGATCAGCTACAACTTAAAAAGAGCCGTGAACTTGAGAAACAACAAGAAGCAGCTAAGGCACCGGTCAAAATGTCCAACTTCTACATTAAACCAAGTCAGGTAAAGAAAACTTTGTTTTCTAAACCTTCTCTCATTTTACTTGTGTTTAAAGAATCACTAATGGCCATTAACCCTACACCAGAGCTGCCGAGTGAACTTAAGCCATTGATGAGCAGATTTCAGGATGTGTTCCCGGAAGAAACTCCGAGTGGTTTGCCACCTATCCGTGGGATAGAACACCAAATCGATCTAGTACCCGGAGCGTCTCTTCCAAACCGTCCCGCTTATCGTACCAATCCTGTCGAAACCAAGGAGTTGCAAAGACAAGTGGATGAGTTGATAGGAAAAGGCTACATCAGAGAAAGCCTAAGTCCTTGTGTCGTTCCCGTACTGCTCGTGCCTAAGAAGGACGGAACTTGGCGGATGTGCGTGGACTGCCGAGCCATCAACAACATCACGGTTAAGTATCGCCATCCCATCCCTCGTTTAGATGATATGTTTGATGAATTGCATGGTTCTAGGGTCTTTTCTAAGATAGATCTTAGGAGTGGATATCATCAGATAAGGATGAAGGAAGGGGATGAATGGAAAACGGCTTTTAAAACTAAGCATGGACTTTATGAATGGCTTGTGATGCCATTTGGTTTAACTAATGCTCCTAGTACCTTTATGCGTTTAATGAATCATGTTCTTAGGGCTTACATAGGGGAATTTGTTGTAGTATACTTTGATGACATTTTAATCTATAGTAAGAGCATGAATGAGCATATTGGGCATTTGGGAAAAGTCTTGGAAGTGCTTAGAAAGGAGTGTTTATATGCTAATGAAAAGAAATGCATATTTGGAGCGGATCACCTAGTTTTTTTGGGTTTTGTTGTAGGTGCTGATGGTATCTGTGTGGATGAGGAAAAGGTTAAGGCAATCAAAGAATGGCCTAGTCCTAAGACCGTGAGTGAGGTTAGAAGTTTCCATGGATTGGCTGGCTTCTACCGGCGCTTTGTCCAGAACTTCAGTACCATTGCAGCCCCTCTCACGGAAGTGATCAAGAAAAATGTGGGGTTTAAATGGGAGCAAGCCCAAGAAGATGCTTTCCAAACCTTGAAAGGGAAGTTAACTCAAGCTCCATTACTTGTTTTACCAGACTTTACAAAAACTTTCGAAATTGAATGTGATGCCTCAGGCGTGGGTATTGGTGCTGTTTTGATGCAGGAAAGAAAACCCATTGCGTATTTTAGCGAGAAGCTGGGTGGTGCAACCGTTAACTACCCCACTTATGACAAGGAGTTGTATGCTTTGGTGAGGGCTCTTCAAACGTGGCAACCTTACTTGTGGCACAAAGAGTTCGTCATACATACGGATCACCAATCCCTAAGGCATCTCAAGGGACAACAAAAGCTTAACAAGAGACATGCTAGGTGGGTTGAGTTCATCGAAACCTTCCCATACGTCATGAAGTACAAACAAGGTAAAGAGAACATATTTGTTGATGCTCTCTCTCGAAGGTATGTACTTCTTTCTTCTCTCGGAACCAAGCTTTTGGGGTTCGAATTTATAAAAGATTTGTATGAGGCCGATTCAGATTTTAAGGAACCTTATTTGGCATGTACTAGACACGCACAAGGCAAGTACTTCATCTCTGAAGGTTTCTTATTTTTTGACAATCGATTGTGTGTGCCTCACTGTTCTTTGAGAGAATTATTCACCAGGGAAGCTCACGGAGGAGGACTCATGGGTCACTTTAGAGTGGCAAAAACCTTTAAAGTGCTCGAGGAACACTTCTACTGGCCTGGCCTGAAGAAGAACGTTGAAAGGATCTGTAGTAGATGCGTGACATGCAAAGAGACTAAGTCCAAGAACACATCCCAAGGTTTGTATTCTCCTTTACCAATTCCATTTCACCCGTGGACTGATTTGGGATTGCCTAAGTCTAAGACAGGAAGAGATTCCATCTTTGTGGTTGTAGATAGGTTTTATAAAATGGCTCATTTCATTCCATGCTTGAAAACCAATGATGCATCTCACATAGCTGATTTGTTCTTTAAAGAAATCGTTAGACTTCATGGAATGCCTAAGGCGATAGTTTCTGACTGAGATGCTAAGTTCTTAAGTTATTTCTGGAAAACTTTGTGGACTAAGCTAGGTACTAAGTTGTAGTTAATAGGACGCTCTATGCCTTGCTTAGAACATTGGTTAAAAAGAACCTTAGAACATGGGAAGAGAACTTACCACATGTAGAATTTGCTTATAACCATTCTGTGCATTCGGCTACAAAGCATTCACCATTTGAAATTGTTTATGGCTTTAATCCGTTGTCTCCACTTGATCTAATCCCGTTGCCTTTGAGTGAAAGAATCAGTTTAGATGGCAAAAAGAAAGCCAAACTTGTCCAACAGATTCATGAAAAGGTTCGAGCCAACATTGAAGCCAAGACAAAATAATATGAGAAGTACGCTAACAAAGGAAGGCGTAAGATAGTGTTTCAACCAGGAGATCTCGTGTGGATTCACCTTAGAAAGGAACGGTTTCCTGAGGAACAAAAATCCAAGCTAATGCCAAGAAAAGATGGACCATTCACGGTGGTCAAAAAGATTCATGACAACGCTTATCAGATGGATCTTCAAGGTAAGTATGACATTTCCACAAGCTTTAATGTTTCTGACTTATCTCCTTTTGTTGCAGATGATCCAGATTTGAGGACAAATCCTTTTCAAGAGGAGGGGAATGATAGATTCCGTGGTAGAGCACCAAGCCAAACATCTTCGGATGGTTCGGGAGATGACGAGCAGGTCATGGACGGTACAAGTGAGGTTCAACAAGGAGAAACCAGCATTGGCCGCGAACGTGTTCAGTCCGACACAGCCGTGTTCCGTTTTGATCCAACATTGTCCGAGAATAATCTCCGAAGGGAGCTTCGTCCTGAAGAACGAGTCACTCGACCAACTCGTGACCACTCTAGAAATCGGATTATCCAAGTCAGGCATCCGATCATCGAGCCAAGTTCCTACGATAAGTACATGTCCGACCCATTCGACTTTTCTTCCGATCAAAAGCTTTCTATTCGAGCTAAATGATTAAAGGAACAGATTGAACGTGAGATAACTCGGTTTGACCAAGCTGATTACATCATGACCGAAAATGCTTATGTTTGTTCCATTCGGTATAAGGCAGACTTCTGAATTATACAAGACAGACTTCTGAATTATACAAGGCAGACTTCTGAAACATGCAGCAGACTTCTCGATGGGAAGCATAAAGCAGCTGAAGGGTTAACTTAAGCCTTGGGCGTGAATTCAAGGTTTTTGACCAAGGAATTAATTCTAGTCTCTGTTTTCATTTTCTATGTTTAGAAAATCCACAAAACTTAATTTCTCTTTTCTTTTTCTGTGTTGAGAATTCTATAAGTATTTTGTAAACTCATTCTAATAAAATCATCCAAGTTTTTAATCATCTTTTCTTTGAGAGAAATCTCTTTGTTCATCTTGAACATTTCGTTGAGTTTGGCAAGGGTTACTTCCAAACGCAGCAAACCTCCTAAGATCCGTGGTTAAGGGTTACTTCCTCGGTTCCGTGGAGTGGAGAATACCAAGAGACTTCCGCATCTCTTGACGGTCTCATTCGATCCACCATATATCCAATCTATACGATCTATCAGATCGATCCAACGCGCCAACAAAGAGCATAATCCATCCAAGGGTTCCATTACCAAGTGTCTCTGAAGAATCCTACTGCGTGGACCAACCAACAAACCGAGGGGACATGTTTCCCTCACGTCTCTAAAGAACAACTTGAAGTTTCTCTCCTGGAACTGCCAGGGATTAGAGGCGCCTTTGACAAAAGATAGGCTAAAGGAATTATCTCGCAAGGCTTCTCCGGATCTGTTGTTCTTAGTAGAAACTATGAATAAGTGTGATGTTGTTCGTGATGTATGTACCACATTAGGTTTTGATTTCGTGATTACAGTCCCTCCACAAGGACATAGTGGGAGACTTGCTATTTTCTGGAAAAAACATCTAACTATTATCCCGTTGTATCATTCGAATAGAATGATTGATGTATATGTTCAATATAATGAAATGTTTTTCTACTTGTCGTGTGTATATGGTGATCCAAATCAATCTTTAAGACATGACTAATGGGAACGCATTGAACGTATGAACCAAAATAGATCAGGCCCTTGGCTTCTCATTGGGGATTTCAATGAAATCCTTTCAAACAATGAAAAACGAGGAGGACCACAACGGAACAACCGAACTTTCCAAGATTTTAGAAACATGTACAATTCTTGTGACTTCCATGATATTCAACATAAAGGAAATCGTTTTTCATGGAGGGGAACAAGAGGAAGTCATAACGTGAAATGTTGCTTAGATAGAGTTATAGCCAATTCGGAATGGACGGTGATGTTTCCCGGTTCAGTTGCTGAATTCAAAGGTTTCTGCGCCTCCGATCATCGCCCAATAATAACGTCCATTGCTTACGTTCATGAATCCTTCAAAAAACCCTTCTATTTTGATAAAAGGCTTCTCCAACATCCAGAGTTTAAGAACTATATACAATCCCATTGGAGTATAGCAACACCAAGAAGCAATTCCAGTTTCAATGATCGTATTAGAAACATCCGAACTTCGATGGCTTATTTCCGGCGAAATAATAAAACAAACTCCGCCAAACAGATTGATTCACTACTCATGGACCTTGATTTTGCTTTAACGACCAATGACCCAACTCCTTACTGCATCCCACAAATCCGTAAAGAGTTAGCTCAAGCTTACCGCAATGAGGAAATACATTGGTATCTCAAAAGCCGAAACTCATGGTTACAGCACGGAGATAAAAATACAAACTTTTACCATGCCGTTACCAAATCCAGATATTCAAAAAACAGAATACTAGCTCTTAAAGATGGTGATGGTAATACATATTATGGCGATCGTGATATTGGTAAACATGCTGAGTTATATTTTCAAAATATGTACTCAAGCGAGATCTATCATTCCGATAAAAACATATTTCAAGACTTCAAGGCAACAATCACTTTGGATATTAATAATATGCTTACCAGAGAAGCCACGAGGGAAGAAATTCATGTCGCAATATCCTCCATCGGTGCTGATAAGGCACCGGGACCAGACGGTATAACAGCACACTTTTACCAAGAATGTTGGGAAATTGTTGGCAACGATGTTACAAATGAGGTCTTACGTTTCTTTGAATTCGGAAATATGCAAGAACACGTCAATCACACGAACATTTGTATGATTCCAAAAACTAAATCTCCATCTACTCTTTCTGAGTTTCGTCCCATCTCTCTATGTAACGTTTCCTACAAGATCATTTCTAAGGTGTTAGTTACAAGGCTGAAAAACTATTTACATACAATTGTCTTTGAATCGCAAGCGGCTTTTGTTCCTGGACGATTAATCTCTGACAATGTCATGGTAGCGCATGAACTAATGCATTCGCTCAAAAGCCGAAAGCGTGTTTCACAAACATATATGGCTATAAAAACCGATATGACTAAAGCATATAACAGAGTTGAATGGAATTTCCTTGAAGATACTATGCAGGCTTTTGGTTTCAATGACAAATGGATCCAATGGATCATGGCCACTGTTCGATCAGACACCTTTTCTGTCCTCATCAATGGTCATCCTCAAGGACACATTGTTCCAGAACGTGGTTTGCGTCAGGGAGATCCTCTCTCTCCATACTTATTCATACTTTGTGCTGATATAATGAACCATTTACTTGACATCAACGCGAGGAAAGGAAAAATCAATGGCATTAAGATTGGTAATGGGGTTCCAAGAATCACACATCTTTTGTTTGCTGATGATTCACTATTTTCTGTCAGGCTAATGAAAAAAATTGTTCAAATATCACGGAAATTTTTAAACTTTATGAAAAATGTTCGGGACAAAAAATTAATCATGATAAATCTATGATTACCTTTGGGTCACGTATTCAAGGTGCCAAACAAGAACGGTTGAAACGCGTTCTGGGCATTTCTCATAATGGTGGTGGCGGGAAATACCTCGAATTACCAGAACAATTTGGCCGTAAAAAAAAAAAGAAATGTTTAACAATATCATTAACCGAATAAAAAACAGAACATCCTCGTGGAGTGCTAAGTTCCTTTCTCCTGCTCGAAAAGAAGTTCTCATGAAGTCAGCTGCTATGTCAATGCCAGTATACTCCATGTCATGTTTCAAATTACCGAAACAAGTCATCTCCGAAATCAACAGTATACTTACGCGATTCTGGTGGGAAAAAAACCCGGACTCTAAAAGCATACCTTGGGTGGCTTGGAAACGCCTACAATATACAAAGAATGAAGGCGGTCTGGGATTTAAAGACTTGGAAATTTTCAATGATGCATTACTTGCAAAGCAAGCTTGGAGACTTTTACACCACCCAAACTGCCTTTTTTCAAGATTATATAAAGCTAGATATTTTAATGACAACCATCTTTTTGATGCCACTCCTAGACGACATCAATCGTTTGGCTGGTCTTCTATTCTTTGCGGTCTTGATCTCATTAAAAAAGGTTCTAGAGTTATCATCGGCAATGGTCACCATACAAAAGTTTTCTCTGACAACTGGCTCACCTCTCACCCCCCTCGACCTGCGACTGAGGAAAATGGCAACCCTTCCCTATTAGTGAAAGATTTAATTACTTATAATGGTACAAACCGGCAGTGAATGAGGTAGCATTATCTTCTACACTCTCTGATGCAGATGCTAACCTAGCAAAAACCTTATATTTAAGTCAAAACAATCGACACGACCGCATTTGCGGGAATTATACAAAGAATGGAGAATATTCGGTGAAATCAGGTTATAGTTTCCTCAAACATCAACCTGAAGCCCAAGTTGCTGCTCCTCCAATCCCCCATGGCGACCCGGTCCTTAAACAAAAAATTTGGAAACTTCATATCATGCCTAAAATCAAGCACTTTTTATGGCGGATTCTGTCGAAAGCAATTGGAACCACTACCAGGCTCCAAAGTCGCGGAATTCCCATTAATGATACATGTATTCGATGTGGTATGGAGCCCGAAACAATACAACATCTATTTTTCAGTTGCCCGGTATCACTATCCACTTGGCGACGATCAAAAACACCTTTCAATTTTCTCACATTACCCTCCGCAGACACTAAAACCATTATTGGTTAGATCCTTGATGCACAATCACATACCGGTTTCTCCGAATTAGATAAGCTATTACCCTTTAGGATCCTATGGCATATATGGAAAGCTAGAAATAATCTAATCTTTCAACAAAAACAAATAAAAGTTGTTAAAGATATTAACAAAGCTAGAGCAGATGTAACTGAGTGGCTCACGCCCATCTCTACACCACCTACACGACCGGTCCCTTGCCCTTCACCGCCGTTATGGAAGAGCCCTACGTTAGGCTACCTCAAATGCAACTACGACGCTGCCTTTAACATACAAACAAACCAAGCTACAGGCGGATGGATAATACGGGATTCAAATGGTCATAATAAATTCTGGGGAGCTTTACATATAGGAGTGACAAATACAAGCTTGGAAGCAGAAGGCAAAGCTCTACTCGGCGCCATCCAAAATACATGGAGCAGAGACTATGACTCTATTTGTTTTGAAGGAGATTGTCAAATTTTGGTTAAATTACTGCGCAATGATTGCCAAGATTTTAGTATGTCAAACCTAATCGACGACAATGAGACATGGTTACATAAATTTCAAAATGTAGATTTTGCTTATGTGAAAAGGGAATGTAATAATGTAGCCCATACTTTAGCTCGTATTGACCCTCCCAATGGTTTATTCTTCTCCGGCTCAGATTATCCTCCTATTTGGATAACGGAAAAATTGTATTTTGATTATAACAATTTTATATAAATAAAAATGTATTTGCAGTTAAAAAAAAAAAAATCATATTTTACAATAAAATTTATGAACCATAAAATTGCAGGGAAAAAATCAGAAAAAATAAGAAAGAAAAAATATTATTTTTTAATTTTTTTTCTCTAGACCCACACGTTTTTTTTTGTTTTTTGATTTTTTTGAGATTCCTTTCTCTCACATTGGACCCCACCCCAATTTACATTTTTTTGCTATCTCTATCTCTCTCACACCCACAATGGTCACTCTATCTCTCTCTAAGAGATAAAGGATAAATTGTCCAAAAATTTGAATCACACTCTCTCACCCTCTTTTCAATTAAAAGGTAAATGTACCCATTTGGTAATTTAAAGTAAAAAAGTAACCTATTTGCCAAGATTCCATTTTGAGTTACTGATTTTTTCTTTCTTTCAGTATTTCATTTGGACCCAAAAGCAAAGGATAACTTGGGTCGAGATTTGTTCTTACCCAAGAGTTTCATCTGTTTGAGACGCTCTTCTTTTTCTTCCGCTTTCTTCCTTAGCATCGCCTCTTCTTTTCGTCGTTGCAGCTCCTCGAGCTCTCGATACCGTTCCTCCTCTTTCCTCTGCCTATCCGTCGCTTCTTTTCTCTGAGCTTCTTCCACTTTCATTCGGTTCTCTTCTTCTATTCTCTCCAATTCTTCTCTCTCTCTTTGTGCTCTTTCCTGTAACAAACAAACATCGTATGACTCCTTGAAAAAAGGCTATTTTTCTCAACAATGTTCTATGATAAACAGACTCACACTGATACGATAAACAAGTTGAATCCATTGAATTCATCACGTAACCAGGGACGACTCATCAAGAGAATCGGTTCATATATCAAAATGTTGCTCAAGATTCAGTTTGAGAAACATCATTAAGTTTCTTTTGGCAGTCACTCAACTTTCGAATCGAATTCAGATGATGAATAAGATTTAATCTATAGTAAGATTGAACAAGAAAAGAACATCTTTTTCAATGACATTACCTCTTTTTCTTTGGCCTCGGTAACAGAATTCTCCTTCTCCTTCCCAAGTTGAGCAGCTACTTCTTCATGAAGTCTCTTCCGTCCTTCCTCTGACCGCCTTTGAGTCTCCATTTTGATTTCTGCAGTCTGTAAGCTTTCCTCGACCTTTTTTGTAACCGCTTCTTCAACCCTTTTCAAAGTTTCTTCCTCGATTAGCTTCAGTTCCGCGTCCCGTTGACGCCTTTAAACAAATACAAAGAAATAGTTAGAGGAATCACCTATAACAACTCATTTCTTCATGTCTTAAAATCTTGATGAGCAACAGAATCAAAAACTATTCCAAGTCCCAGAACATTCATTGACCATTTCTGTGTTCCCTCTCCCCAAAGCCACACGTAAGTTTTGTATAGAATATCTTTTCTAGTATCAGAGACCACAAATAAACCTTCATTATGTCATACAAGCATGCTTCTGTGTTTAATGCATCTCTAACTGAATCCTGATCCATTATAACCGACTTTCACAACTATGAAAAGGAGATTTCGAGTCAGAGGGTTGAATACAAACAAGTTGAACTATAGCAATATCTTCCTTAACCGAAGCCTCTGGGAGAATGCCATGAAACCTGTTGCACTTATAAGGCTGTCATCAAGTACTTCAATCTTATACAAGAGTCAAATTTAAGAACAGAAAACTTTAGTTTTGAACATGCTTCCATACTATTAAAGTTTTTTGAATCACTAATACCTTTTCCTCTCTTCCTCTACTCTTTTAAGTTTTTCTTCTGCATTTCTACGTTCAGCAGACCCAATGGTTGTGGTGTGAGATCTTTTGTGAGGAAATGGAGAAGAACTCCTACTCCTGCTCCTTTGCCTTTTGTAACGTCTTGGAGTTGGAGAATCTCGCCTGGGAGTAAGAGAACGATTCCTATGACGCGTAGGAGATATAGAACGGCTTTTTCGTCTGTACAATACCCAAAAACAAAGAGATAAGAAAAAGCTTAAAGCATAGGAACCACTACGCAGATGAAGATAAGGCAACAGGTAGCCCACCAGTTCTCATATCCAACACAGATGTAAGTGCAGTTACCTCATACACTGTTAAGAATAATCAGCTCCGACTTTTACCACAAGAAGAAGCTAACGCGACGAGCGATCAATGAAAGAAGGCCCATCGGCAACCTATCACCTGCTCACTTCCCCTCCCACACAATGGGAAGAAACTGAGCTTTTTAATAACGTCAAGGGCTATGTTTCAATAATTTGTTATACTCTATTGTTAATGACAATGTGGTTCATTCAGGCACGTTCTTGCTAACAACAAGCATCGTTTCAAAATCATAATAACTGGTCAAAAACACTTACACAACTACCAACAAGAACAACATATGATTTAACAAACAATATAACACGAGGAATACTGAGAGTAACTAGATCAGAAAACCAGTTGAAATATCCTTACTAAACTTCTGTCTTATTGAATATGCAGGCTGCATTTCTAAAAAACATAAAGCTCAGGTCTTTTTTACTTCATTGTTACACACCGGTCCCAAAAACTAAACAAATTACGATATATTTCCTATAAGAACCATTACTCCATAAACAACTACTATAGACCCTGCATCATCAAGATAACACAATTCTATTTCGGAAAAAAAAGGATAACCAAAGAGTGAAGAAGGATAAACTGAATACAGCTTAATTCCGTAAGCTATGCATTTCTGATGGGCAAGATACGTATCCGTGTTCCAGAAACATTTTTTACAGTCGTTAGAAGAAAAGGGCAGAAGTAAGACGCAATCATAATAACTGGTCAAAAGACTAACACAACTACCAACAAGAACAACATATGATTTAGCAAACAATCACACTAGAATAACTAGATCAGAAAACCAGTTGAAATATCACTTCTGTCTTATTGAATATGCAGGCTGCATTGCTACAACATAAAGCGCAGGTCTTTCTTGCTAGGTTGTTACACACAGGTCACAACAACTAAATTAAGTACGAAAGTTTCCCATAAGAACCATTACTCCACAAACAAATACTATAGACCCTTCTCTTTGAAAAAAAGAGGAGGATAAACTGAATAGAGCTTAATTCTGTAAGCTTTGCATTTCCGATGAGCAAGATACATATCCGTGTGTTCCAGAAACATTTCTTACACTCGTTGAAGGAATAGGGAAGAAACAAGACTGAATCACCTGCTATTTGAATAAGATGAGCATGGAGAACGATTTGTATCTCTTCTACTCCTCGTGCTATGTTTATGCCTTGAAGGAGAAAGAGAATACTTCCTGCGACGTGAAGGTGAAGGAGATCTTGACCTCGACCTTGAAAGTTCCCGAGGCATATCTTGCTGCCGCAAGTAATATCTTGAATTACAAAAATTCGGATTAATCCCAGGAAGAGTAATACACTGTTCTGCAAAGAAAGTCCAGATTAGAGAACTTGGTATATAATGGAAACCACACTACCACAAAATCCAAAAAAAATTTCGTTTTCAGCAAACTTATAGGTTTGAAAAGAGTAGCGGACGGAATCGCTCAACATATCAACTGAAACCTAGCAACAATGTGAGATTACGGAAACACGATTCTGGGCAGTATGTTTTCAAGGATCTGAATCTGATTATCAAGAAAGTGTAAAATCAGAAGCAAAAAAAAACTAGTCATCTCTGTTTAACCCCGACGATTCTCCGGTGTACGCCTCACACAAAACACCAACGAAGAGAAATCTCGCCGGAGAAACTCAAATTCGCGACTATCAACTATCCCAGGAAAATCAGCCGAAAATCGTCTGATTAGAGTATGGCTTACCAAGAATCGATACCAGTTCCTTGGCACAACACGGTGGGTGAAGATTCGGTGAATTTGGTCGATAGACGATAAGTCTTCAGCCTGCGATTTTTAACTGAACCGAAGGAACCGATAGGCGACATTTGATAATCGATTCGGTTAACCGACTCTAAACCGAATCATACCAATCATACCAAATACCGATTATGCCAAATTTATTAAAAATATATTAATATTAAATTTTTCGAACCAAAAGAACTGAATTTATCCGAATTTGCGCAAATTTAATCTTACCGAATTTGCGCAAATTTAATCTTACCGAATTTAACAAAAGATTTAATCTTACCGAATTTAACAAAAGATAAAAAAATTCGGTTAGTTTCGGATAAGAAAATTATTACCCGAACTATCAGTTACCCGAATTGGTTATTTTCGGTAGATTTTCATCTATCTACCCGACTACCCAAACTACCCAAATATCCAAATTATCCAATCCGAATTACTCGAACTACCCGAAAGTCAGCAGGCTAAGAAATATTCTATTTATTGGTTTAGCCCTCTAATGGCATTGTTCCTGTTTAGATCAATTTTGGCATTGTTCCTGTTTAGATCAATTTTGGGTATTGTACCATTGGAAGAACGTTGAGTTTAAATGGTCCAAGTCTTTTCACTCAAAACATGAAAAGGGCATCTACAATATTGAAGGGTGAATGACGACTACACGATCTTCATTCTTCCACACAAGACATTCCTATGCTCACATGATAGGAATTGTTGTGAGAGAATTCCACGTGCGGTAGATGTTGATCCCACGATCTAGATAACTAAGAGAGAGTCATGAATGCAATGTANCTCCACGTCACCACATGTTTTGACGGAGTCTCTTTAATCCAATGAATTGTGTTACTCAGCATCGTCTCTGTGTAACACTGCATTCACAAACCAAGCTCCAAGATCCTTGAGCTTACAATCTCCCCCTTTTTATCTGAATGTGTCAACTCAATCAACCTGCAAAAATCAACTCACAACACACAACACACCTAGCAGAGACAATCTAGTACATAATTATTCAATGTGAGACTTATTCATAAAACCATCAGATTCTCAACAAAAAAAGGTGAAAACCAATGACCAACATCAATCGTGAGATAACTAGTCATACCCTATTCTCCCCCTGCTTGATTGCATATTCAGATAAAAACAACATGATTATGACATACCAGCTTCATTAAAGTTCGCAGAAGACCAATCACAAGTCTCAGTAGATTCAAAGATGCAGATGGTAGTAGTAATGATCCCAAGGGAAAAGTTAAAACATACCACTTTTCTAGCGGAAGCGAATTCGGTGTTTAAAGATCGCTTGTTTGGTCTCTTCAAAGCTGGATTGAGGCGGTTCTTTACGAGGATCAATGAACTCCTTGTTTGCAGCATCATAGACATCCATCACATCACTTTCCTCATTTGCAGATTATGTGGCAAGGGCTTGGTTGCAGGTGATTTGACGAGTCGATTCCATGGTGTTAAAAAAAGTGTGGCGGCAACAACTTTTGTGTGTAACACATCTTAGAATTGCAGTTTGTCACTTAGCCGGGAAAAACACATAAACCCTATGAACCACTTAGCAGATCTCGTTAATATACACAAAATGGACTACACAAGACAAAACCAACACCTCAATAATTCACGATAAGATGCCATAAACTCAAGTTTCCTCAAAACACAAAGTGTGTTACACAACAGTTGCACAGTTTCACACACTTGCAGAGAACTAGCAAGGACCCCATGATAAATCAATAAACTGTGCACCTGAGATATACTATTTTTAGGATTGTAAGTTCCTTTAGCTATAAGATATGAGAACAACTATTCACACCACTAGACTCCCCCCCCCCACACTCGGCTAAGAGAATCACCGCACATACTTTGCTAAGTATCATGTCACAAAATTTATGAATGAAATCAACTCACCAGCTTAATACTGTAGCTGTTTCTCAGCTGAGTAGTTGTCACAGAATTAACCAGCAAGGGAAGAACTATGTAACTCTTCGCACCTCAAGAACAGACCACTCTTTCTGAGACACACTTGAGCATCTTGTGTTTCTACTACTCCATCTGAAGTAGTTCGAATTTTTAGATATGGCCTTTTTAATCTCCAGAGATCCAATGGAATATCAAACAGTGATCTTATTCAGGTAAAATGTGTTTGCATCCTAACCCAGATAAGGCTGTCGTCAATCCCAAAGTTCCTCTGCCTAATCCGGACAATGATCAATCTCAGAACAAGGTGTGTTTACAACTTATCCAGAATTGAGTATCCAACACTTTAGGCCTTGAGTCAATGAATAACACCACATTCTTGCAGCGTGAGGCACTTCTACAACCCTTCCTTTTTTTATGTGTGTGTTACACTCAGCTCCTTCTGTGTCTCTCCGTTCAATCCAGACAGTGATCAAACTTAGGACAAAATGTGTTGCATCCTGCCCCAAAGATGAGTGTCTTTCTCAGTGAACTAGCACGTCTGTCTCTGTGAGGTGTAAAATTACAGTCCTTTCCCAAGTTGACTTGCTGATGAGAGGTTTTTAATAGATGACATGATCCACAACTTTATTTCTGCACAACAACCTCTCAAAAAGCCAAAAAGTGATTAGAGATCACAAATTCCAAGAGCTTTTCGCAGGCACAAAAAGCTGTTGAAATCTAGTGATTTAGTAAATATATCAGCCAATTGATACTCAGATGCTACATGTTCAATGACCACAAGTTTTTCCTCTACCAATTCCCTAACAAAGTGGTGTCTAATGTCATACTTAGTGTGTGAGTGTTGTACATGGTTCATTGATATTTTGATGGCACTCATGTTATCCCAGTGAACTAAAAGAGGTTCAAATTGAATACCATAGTTAACAAGCATCTGTTTCATCCACAAGCTATGTGTATAACAACTCTCCAAGGTTGTGTATTCCGCTTCAGCAATGGTGAGTGACACATGGTTCTGGTTTTTACTTTGCCACGACACTATGTTATTTCCAAAGAAAAAACATCCACCTGAGGTACTCCTTCGATCATCTAAACTCCCATCACAGCAGACATCGCATAATCCTGCAAGATTTGTGTTAGTTTCAAAGGTATAAAGCAACCCAAAGTACAGAGTACCTTTCACGTAATTGAATATGCATTTGACAGCGTGTAAGTGTGGCTCTCTTGGACTGGCTTCATAACTTGCAAAAATGCCAATGCTGAGGAATAAGTCTGGTAGTTCCATGATGTCGTCACAGTCTCGTAATTCCAAGCTGTCGACACCTTGGATTTTGCCTTGACAACCATTGCTCAGCTCCACCGGTTCATCAAAGTTTATGCGAGCAAGGTTGCACACAATTTCTGTGTCTGACACATTACTTTGCGTGTGTGTCACATCAAACACAGACTCTTCAACATCCGTGTAAGCAAGACTGCTCAACATTTTTGTGTCTGATGCAGTACTTTGTGTGTGTGTGACACATCGAATACTTTCTCAAACTTTTATGCATCTGTTTAAGCAAGGTTGCACATAATCTCATCATCTTTAATTTCTTTCATGAACTTAGGATAAAGATCATGTTTGGCTATCCAGACGTGACCAACTTTCTTGGGTTCGATGAAGCAAAGATTTAATCTCCAAGCACGTTCCATCTGATTACTTCGGGAGTAGCAATAATCAACTCGGTGTCCCTGTTTACCACAGAACAGGCATTCATTCTTCCTTGTCACAGTTGCTCTTTTGACACGTGATTTCGTTTGAGCTTTCTGTTCCTTTCCTATCGGTACCGTTTTCTTCACTTCCTCATCCTTCGTACTATTCTCAGGTTGAGACAGAGGACTTTGTACGACCTTGATACCGCTGACAGAGGCGGATTGATCATTGATTGCTGCACCTTGATACCCTAACCCCCAATTCTTCTTAGGAGGTTGCCCCATTGACAAAATCTGATCCAGATTGTCTGACCCATTGTTTAACATTCTGAGTTTCTTGTGGTTGTCATTGAGTTGCCTTTCAAGGAGTTGACTCTTCTCTTGTTCTTGGGTAAAGACTTCCCACATCTTGTTGATTTTATCCTCCAAGCTTCGATTTTTTTCTTGTTCAGCAACCAAATCTTTGACAAAATGATTATTCTCTTGCCGAGACGTAGAAATTGTTGTTGCGATTTCTTTGCACGATTCAGTATCAGGGATGATCTGATCCAACTCCAGAATGTTTACCCGGACCTTCAACATCGCCTTATCTTTGATCAACTGCAGGTTTTCATTACTGAGTTTAACAAAATTATCAAAGAGAGTTCGATACTCAGATTTGAAATCATTCTCTTCATCACTTTCATCATCCTCTGACTACGTATCAGAAATTGATTGCTTAATTTGAGATTCATCTTCCTCCTGAGACACCAGTGCTACAAAATTCAGCATGAGTTCTTCATTGTCGCTATCACATTCTGATTATGTATCACTGAAACACACAAAAGATTTTTCCCTTTTCAGATTGTTTGGACACTCACTTCTTGTGTGTCCAACACCTTTGCATTCGACGCACTTAAGTTCCTTTCTCTTAGTCAATGGGCATTCATTTCGAAAATGGCCAAACCCTGCGCACTCATGACACTGCAAATCCTTCTTTTGATTTCCCTTGTGTGACACATGTCTTGAGCTGCGGTTAACATGCCGATCTGAATCATACTTCTGAAACTGACTGAGAGTTTGATTCTGTCCGTTCTCAACTCGCTTCAGCATCTTATTAAAGTTACGGGCCATGAGACTTATATTCTCTTCAATTCTTTGAACCCGATCAATTTTCTGTGTCTCAACAGCAAAGACAATCCCGTTTTGAACCTTTGGATTGTCGTCTATTCTCTCTAACTCCTCTGCTTTGAGAATACCAGCCAACTGATCAAACTTCATGTCATCTGTATTCATTGCCACCTTCAGTACTGCTTTGTAAGCTGCGAATCTGGATGGGAGACACCTAAGCACCTTTTTCACAAGCTTCTTCTCCTTGTACTTTTTGCCTAAAACAGAGGCTTCATTGGCAATTGCACTTATCTTGGTGATGAAACTTGCGACTGATTCATCATTTTCCATACGCAAATTTTCGAATCGAGATGCGAGGTGATCTATTCTGGTTCTTCTAAAACTCATATCGCCTTCAAAGTGATTTATGAGAGTATCCCAAGCTTCTTTGGCAGATTCACATCCTTGTATGATTTTGAACTGATCTAAATCAACTGCAGAGAAAATCATTGTCAAAGCCTTTGAGTTGAATTTTGATGCAGCCTTGTCAACATCAGTCCAGAGTACCTTCGGCTTAAGAACAATCGTCTTGTCTTCCATGAGCATGGTGGGTTCTGTCCAGCCATTAACTACTGCTGTCCAAGCATCCTCATCAATCCCACGTATGATGTGTCTCATACGAGCCTTCCAATGACCAAAATTCCCTTCATCAAGCATGCAAGGTTTTTGAACAGATATGAATTCCTTCATAGTTTCCATGTCTTCCACAGGATCTCAACCTGAGTGTAGATTGCAAATCTACTGAGGTGACCCGCTCTGATACCAAATGTAAAATCAAGACTTAGGGAAACTATTAAGAACAATGCGGTATTCCACAAATACGTATCTCTTTATTAGAAATCTCTTAAACAATCTCTTACAGACTTGCTTAATCCGGATTACACGACGTCACACACGACTCGAGATGTACCGATTCCTAAGCTAACCACCTTACGTGACCCAACAACAGTTGAGCTGCACTCTTTGGTCACTCACCTATGAAACCCCAAAACCCTTGTGTTTCATTGTGAAGCTTACGACGTTCCAAAGCCTAACCTAACCCCAAGGTCTAAGCCCCTTATATATCCTGTCCAACTCATCTAGTTGTGCGATATATTCTTTCCTAAACTTTGACGTCACCGAATCTTCAATTCATGACTTCCAGATCTTCTAGCTTGTTAATCACGTCCAAGCAAGACCCGCCAATGAGAACCCTCCACGTCACCACATGTTTTGACGGAGTCTCTTTAATCCAATGAATTGTGTTACTCAGCATCGTCTCTGTGTAACACTGCATTCACAAACCAAGCTCCAAGTTCCTTGAGCCTACATGTAACGGGGTTGTTGAAGGAGCCGACAAGCACTGCCATTGATACAAAGAAAGTGTTTGAAATATAATTACCAAGTGTATAAGTTTTGTATTCATTCGGTGTGCGGATATTACATCCTTTGCTTCCAAATAAAACACAAAGGGAAAAGCTTATCACTGCCTGCCCCCCAAGTGTAAGCTCATGTTGTGTGCACTTTTGTTTCATTCTGAATACTAAACTCGTTTTCTGTTTGTGCTTCTCACTTAATCCCCGCCTACATTCAAATTTACGTCACAAGAAATTTTCTATAAATATTGACTACATCTTGAGGTATAGACTTGGACAGTAAGATCAATTTTTAAAGGGCATGTTTCAATTTGAACTCATATGTTAAAACTGACTGTGATCAATTCAATTGATGTTTCAAACGGTGTCAAGAAATGCTCACTAGAATAAATAACTCACTCACAGTCTCTCCTTTTTTGGCTTAATTAGTACCCATTCATTAGAATTGTTCACTAAAACAAGTGAATAACCCGGTCACAAACTTTGTCTATTAGCTTAGTACACCATTTGAAACATCAATTTAATCAATTACTGGTTTGGTATAATTAAATTTTACACTCAAACAGAATATCAATTTTTTTTAAAAAAAAAATTGAACTGGGTCAAACCCTAACCTAGTATCCTTTTCCTGCAGTGTACTAAAATACTACCAATACAACTACAAAAGTATACATTGATGTATATATGTTTTGTAAGACCAATAATTTTGAAATACGGAATATTTATTTAATCACAAAATAAAAAGGATCATTAAAACCGAATAAAACCGAAAAATAAATCGGTAAAACCGAAACAATGAAACGGAATCGAGATCGCAATCTCTTTTCTTAACTCAAAGAATCACCCGTAGTGTGACAGGTATTATCACGATTCATGAGTCCCAGGATACAACCGTTCAACCTCGAATCGCATCACTCGATTGTGGGTCTAACGAACTTGTATCTCAACAAATACTCTCGAACTAAAGAAACTACCTGATGCAGTAGTAGATTGAAGGAATGTGTTTTTAACCTTTGCTTTTGATCTGATGATCTGTGTTTGGATGATTTGAAAAGAGAGGCTAACACATCATATATATAGTATGAGAGGGGACTTGAAAACATTGCAAGTTTACAATGTGAGATATCTTAACTTTCACAAAAAGTTATAGTTAAAGAAAACTTTCCATTTGTTTAAACTTCTTTCACAAGAAATTATACCTAATGGAAACTTTCCATTTGTTTAAGCCTCTTCCACAAGGAATTATAGCTAATGGAACTTTCCATTTGTTTGGGCCTCAACCCATCTCTTATTCACACAAAACACAAAATAATAAAACACAATTGTCTTTAATAAATTATTTGTTCCAACACGTTTTACGGTGAGAAGTGTACGTTCTAAAGGTAGACAACATCACTATACGGTAGAATATAAAATGGCCGTATATATGGAGTTACGATATAGTTTTGTTAAGTTATAGATAGGCAGACAATAGCTGTTTTAAGATTTTGTAATTCATGATTAATGCTAATGATACTCATAATTACACATGCCCGTAGTCACGACATGCAACATGGATGTGCTTAACCTCTAAGAATGCTTACTCATACATTTTTTTCATTTTTTGGGTTAACAAACCCTATATTAAATCAATTTTGGCTGGCTGGTACGACAATTTTGTCTGAGGTGCAAACCCTACTGGCTCAGTGTGATACATATATTAGGTAGTTTCATGCTCGCACTCATTTTGCATGGAAGTCGGCACATAAATTTAAGATACGAGAGATTGAAAACAAGCTACCTTAAAACATCGTCTTCCAATGATAATCCAGTTTCGACTGAAAAGAATGCCAATCCACCGGATTCTCAATCATCTTTAGTAAGTCCAAATAATTTATTCTCGAATCTAGACGATAATATCACTTCTTGACACAAGACTCGGAATCCACGAAAGTCTCACACAATTGATCCAAGACTAGCCGCGAGATGGAGGCGATAGAGATGATGAAGTAACCGGTTTGTTGATTGAATCCACAATCAACGGTTTATGTTTCTAACTTACAAGGGCTATTCCTAGCGAGGATAGTAAGAAACAACACGAAACTTCAAGAGTTTGATTCCACAAACACTTAAAACTCGCAGGAACACGATTGGTTCAAAGATACTTCTTTTGAAGCAAACAAAGGGGTTTTTTTATTGATAAAAGCGTAAGGAGAAAGTGACGCTATCTAGGTCTTCATGGTGGCGTGGACGTCTAGGATCTTCTGTATTAGATGGATGGTCGAGATCAGCTGGTATAAATGGTTCGTTGATCTTTTATTACTCCAAGTGTGAATGCTACCGGATATGGAAAGTTTGTAAACAAAGGGATCCGCCTGATCATGTGGGTGCTGGTGTATGGAAAGTTTCTAGCTAACTCTCTTGGATGGTTGGATGTGTATCTTGTATGCTAAGATGTCTCTCCTAGCCGCCAAAGTCTCGTTTGTAACTCATTAAACTCGTGAGCTTCCAAATAAGGCGAGCTGAGACTCCTCCGGTTTAGAAGTTGAATAACTTCTTCATATAAGCTCGTCTTGAGCTGATTCCACTTCGGCATGATTCTCTGATGAGTTGAATCTCCAAAACAAGTTGATTTACAACTTTTTTCCTCCTGGTTCGATCGTAATCCTCCAATTAATGCACGTATATCTGACTTGGGTAAGTTCGGCATCACCCGTTTTGCAAGTTGGATAACTTTGTCATATAAGCTCGGCTTGATCTCATTCTACTTCGGAGTGAGTCTCTGATGAGTCAAATTTCTGGAATAACTTGACTTGTTGCTTAGTTTATCATGGTTTGGTCGGGATGACTCGATGAGTGATTGTAGGTCTACATCAGGTCCAATGGAGATCGGAATGGGGTTAAAACATGTGAACCAATTTGCCTCCTTAAAACCTTTTTTGGAAAACCCAGTGGGATTAAACCAAGGATAAGGAAAAAGAGTACAAATGGTCACAACCCATTTGTAAGCCTCAGCTTCACGTTTGGATCCAAGCTCGGCAACTGGTTCCACCTCGGGTACAAGCTTATTTAGCTCCAGATTGAATCTAATGCAGCTTCTCTCCTCTGGTACGGTTAGAGTGGTACTGATGTTTACATCACTTCTCTCTTAGGCATGACTTTGCCAAAAGGTTCCCTTTCACCTTCGAGTGTAGTGTCCATAAACTTCTACGGAACCCTTCCAATCAAATGAAGTTATGTCCCATGTTGTCCATTATGCATCATCCAAGATTACTAACCGGTACATGATCAATCAAAGAAGCATTGATTTGGCATATCGGGATCCGAGGGACCAAGGGAAGGGGAAACTCTCATGACATCCTGATATTGAATTTTTTCCACTTCATCCTTGCAATCCTTTTGGTTCGTGATTCTCCAACTTTGCACTTCAAGAGAAGCGAGTTGGAGAGTGTCCGGTGATGAGATTTATTTTTCATTGAAAAAGTTATTGTTCTTTGAAAAAATTATGATCCAAAAGTAAAAATTTACGGTTCAGAAAGACCAATTTTTTTGTCCTATAAAAAATAAAAACTATATTTGTGTATAGAGATGTATCTGGAAAGAAACCCGTAAGCGACGAAGAGCCCGAAACAACCTAAACTGGTAAAGAGATGTATCTTTGTCCAAATTTTGATATCTAAATCATCTTATATTTTGAAACGGGAGTTAGCACAACCTAACCTTTCTGAGAGCTTTCAATTACGATCCCTACGAGGTAAACTACCTCGGGTAAATATAACGTTGAATGACACGATCTTCCACACAATGCTTCTTATGGAGACATCATGATATATATTGTTGTAAGAGAACTCTAAGAGTGGTAGATGTTGATCCCACGATCCAGATAATTAGGAGAGTGTCATCTGAATATACAGCAATGCACATGAAATTATGATGACATTATGAAACTTGGGTAAAAAATGATTATTGTACACTTATAAATAAAATGGATTTATAAAATGAGTTACAACGACAAAGACAACGACGACCTTCTGTTTTGTTAATTATTTATGAAAAATGCATGATAAAAAAAACTAATTGCCTTGGAAAATAAAAAAACTAGTAAAACATACGGCAATGCAAAATTATGGCGACATTATGTACTTGGGTAAACCTGAAAAAAAAGCGGAGAGATTAAACAATTATAACGAAGTTAAAACATTTTGGCTATAAATAGACCACCACACGTATGGATATGTCTCACAAAACTTAAGTTCATTGACAAGAAAAAAAAAAACCAAAGCAAAACAAAAAGAAATGGCAAAGAACCTCAACTCTGTCACCTTCACCGTTCTCTTGCTTGTCCTCTTGACGGTTTCCACCGGTATTAATTTATGAAGCTCACTATTATAGTTTTCAGTTGTCTTTAGATTATCTTGTGATGATGATCTTGATGAATATATGTCAACATGTAGGAATCCTCAAGAGCGAGGCTAAGCGCGACAAAAAGGGTAGATGCCTTCCGCGTGGATGCGATAATCCTGTGTTTTCCGAGGAGTGCGGGCCGGAGCCGTTCACAGGTTCAAATAACGATTGCTGTAATTGTTGCGTAGCCAAATACGGGAGGCGTGCAGTGTGTAAAGGGGTTGTTGAGGGAGCCGACAAACACTGCCATTGCTACAAAGAAAGTGTTTGAAACAGTGTAAATTTTGTATTCATTCTGTTTGCGGATATTACATGTGTTTGTGTTTATGTTCAAGTTTCTTTTGCTTCATAATAAAACATGAAGGGAAAAGCTTATCACTGCTTGCCCCCAAGTGTAAGCTCATGTTGTGTGCACTTTTGTTTCATTCTGAATAATAAACTCGTTTTCTGTTTGTGCTTCTCACTTAATCCCCGCCTACACTCAAATTTATGTCACAAGATTTTTTCTAAGATTACTAACCGGCCCATGATCAATCCAAATAGTATTGATCTGACATATCGGGATCCGAGGGACCAAGGGGAGGGGAAACTCTCATGATGTCCTGATACTGAATTTATTCCACTTCTTCCTTTGCAATCCTTTTGGTTCAAGAAAAGCGAGTAGGAGAGTGTCCACTGGTGAGATCTATTTTCCATTGAAAAACTTATTGTTCCTTGCCTTCCATATATACCATATAATCCGAAAGTAAATATATTTCTTTACGGTTCAGAAAGACCCATTTTCTTGTCCTATGAAATAGAAAATCCATATTTGTGTATAGAGATGTAGTAAAAACGGAGGACATTCAAATAAAAGGTGGTTTATCGCTTTGTCCGGAGACCTAGGGTAACACTTGTGAGTAACCCAGTGCATGAATGTGAGACATTGAGAGGTGTCCACACATCCAAAAAGTGCTTGCCACATAAAATGTTGGAGCTTGCTAGCAGCTCCAACTTTCCACACTTGACTCTAGAGACATGTGATGATCGGTTCAAGCACCTCATGAGATGCTCGTAAGATATTAGTAGTTTGTGCCAAATTATATTCTTATTTTCACTATATAAGTTCCTCATTTCATGTAGTTCTATGCAGCAGACCCATTTAAAGTGAAGTTACAACCATGTCACAATCCTAAAATAAGAGGGATATCTTCAAGTTGGAATAGTTTTTGTAGTAGTACTATTCTTTCCACTCTTTTGTATTTTGTGTAATAAGATTATGTATTAAGAATTAGCTATTTCCGTGATATGCTCAAATTTACCCTAAAGCTACTCTCTTAAATTAAGAGATCAGTCGCAGTACTTAAGGATCGAATCTATATGGAATTAGATTGTCACACAACAGAATTTTAACTTCGAATTATGCTAAGAGTAAAGATTAAATTAAAAGACAGTAGGCAATTAAAGATTTAGTAAATTCAGGAGACAAAACGGTAGGTTAAGAGAAATTCTCAGGTGAATCCAAGTTGCAGATCTAGACAGAATGTTAGGAATTTATTAAGCACTGTTCTTAAACTTGAAACCTAATGTAAAATCAATCAACTTTCGCTGCAGAGATTATCTATGTCTAAACCCTAGAATCTCAAATCTCTTTGAAAATTCTAACAATTCGAACAAACACTAAATGTAGGTTCGATTGTTCACAATATCCTAAACAAAATCTCTTTGCATATAGGAATTTTGCTCATCAAAAATTAGTTCAGGCAATTAATACTCTCGTATCTACCAATTAACCTAAGATCAGATTCTATGTCATGAAACTAGAATAAACATTAATCACAAGATTCTATGTCAGTTGTCTTTTGATAATCTTGTGCTGATGATCTTGATGAATATGTCAACATGTAGGAATCCTCAAGAGCGAGGCTAAGCGAGACACCGCAGGTAGATGCCTTCCGCGTGGATGTACTAATCCTGTGTTCTCCGAGGAGTGCGGGCCGGAGCCGTTCACAGGTTCAAATAACGATTGTTGTAGCTGTTGCGTAGCGAAATACGGGATGAAAGCAGTCTGTAAAGGGGTTGTTGAAGGAGCCGACAAGCACTGCCATTGCTACAAAGAAAGTGTTTGAAATATAATTACCAAGTGTATAAGTTTTGTATTCATTCGGTGTGCGGATATTACATCCTTTGCTTCCAAATAAAACACGAAGGGAAAAGCTTATCACTGCCTGCCCCCCAAGTGTAAGCTCATGTTGTGTGCACTTTTGTTTCATTCTGAATACTAAACTCGTTTTCTGTTTGTGCTTCTCACTTAGTCCCCGCCTATATTCAAATTTACGTCACAAGAAATTTTCTATAAATATTGACTACATCTTGAGGTATAGACTTGGACAGTAAGATCAATTTTAAAGGGCATGTTTCAATCTGAACTCATATGCTAAAACTGACTGTGATCAATTCAATTGATGTTTCAAACGGTGCCAAGAAATGTTCACTAGAATAAATAACTCGCTCACAGTCTCTCCTTCTTTTTTGGCTTAATTAGTACCCATTCATTAGAATTGTTCACTAAAATAAGTGAATAACCCGGTCACAAACTTTGTCTATTGGCTTAGTACACCATTTGAAACATCAATTTAATCAATTACTGGTTTTGTATAATTAAATTTTACACTTAAAACCGAATATCAATTTTTTTATTTAAAAAATTGAACTGGGTCAAACCCTAACCTAGTATCCTTTTCCTGCAGTGTACTAAAATACTGCCAATACAACTACAACTGTATACATTGATGTATATATGTTTTACAGTGAGAAACTGTACGTTCTAAAGGTAGACAACATCACTATACGGTAGAATAAAAAATGGCCGTATATATGGAGTTACGATATAGTTTTGTTAAGTTCTAGATAGACAATAGCTGTTTTAAGATTTTGTAATTCATGATTAATGCTAATGATGCTCATAATTACACATGCCCGTAGTCACGACATGCAACATGGATGTGCTTAACCTCTAAGAATGCTTAGTCATACAATTTTTTTTTTTTGGGTTAACAAACCCTATATATATTAATTCAATTTTGGCTGGTATACCCTACTGGCTCTGAGGTGCAAACCCTACTGGCTCAGTGTGATACATACATTAGGTAAGTTCATGCTCGCGCTCCTTTTGCATGGAAGTCGGCACATACATTAAAGATACGAGAGATTAAAAACAAGCTACCTCAAAACATTCTCTTACAATGATAATCTAGTTTTTGACTGAAAATAATGCCAATCCACCGGATTCTCAATCATCTTTAGCAAGTTCAAAGAACCTGTCTCGAATCTAGGCGTTAATATTCACTTCTCTCTTAGGCATGACATTGCCCAAAGGTTCTCCTCAAGCTCCGCGTGTAGTGTCCAGAGACTTCTACGACACCCTTGCAATCCGATGAAGTTATGTCCCATGTTGTCCATTAGGCATCATCAAAGACTACTGACCAGCCCATGATCAACCCAACAAGCATTGATCTGGCATGTCGGGATATGAGAGACCAAGGGGAGGGGAAACTCTCATGACGTCCTGATACTGGATTTTTTTCACTTCCCCGCAATCATTTTGGTTCGCGATTCTCCAACTTTTCACTTCAAGATCTAGAAGCGAGTTGGAGAGTGTCCGCAGGTGAGTTTTATTTTCCATTGAAAAATTTGTTGTTTCTTGCCTTTCATATATACCATATGATCCACGGGAAAATATTTTTTTACGGTTCAAAAAGACCCATTTCCTTTATCCTCTAAAATTGAAAATCTAGATTTTCGTATAGAGATGTACTTGGAAAGAAACTCGTAAGCGACAGAGAGTCTGAAACAACATAAACTAGTAAAGTCGGAGGACATTTAAATAGAAGATGATTTATCGCTTCGTCCAGAGCACCACACCTAGGCAACTCTTGTCAGCGCCTAAATGTGAGACGTTGACATGTGTCCACACATCCAAAAAGTGCTTGCCACATAAAATGTTTGATCTTGCTAGAAGCTCTAACCTTCGACACTTGACTCTAGAGACATGTGATGTTCGGTTCAAGCGCACCTCATGGTTGTTGGAAATTTAAGTGAATCGTTGTAACCGTTGACGAACTGTTGCAACCGCTTGAATGAAGATTTGCAACCGTTTATATGAATCACTGCAAATGTTGTGTTTATGGTTACAACCTTTGGTGACTAACCATTGCAATTGTTGGTTGCAATCTTTCGAGGTAACCTTTGGTTTCCTATAAAAGGAGTTGTTGGCTTTGCCAAAATCATTTTACAAGAAACAGTTACAAAAACGGAGAAATAAGAAAGAGAGAAAGAGAGAGATTCATTGTTTCAAAAGATCATCAAAGATCTTTGGAAAAACATATATCAACACTAGAATTCTAGTGTGTCTCTTGTATCTTTGCCTAAAACAAGAGAGAACTTTAGTTGTCTTATCTTACAAGGGATTTCGTGTAACCCATAAGGGTCAAAATACTCTTTAGGAAAGTGTCATCATGCGCGATTCAATAATTATCCAAGTTCATGATTTATCATCCGGGTTACCAATAACGAACAATGGGATGCTCGTAAGATATTAGTCTTTCGTGCCAAATTATATTCCTATTTCACTCTATAAGTTCCTCATTTCAATATGGTTCCATGCAGACCCATTTAAAGTGAAGTTACGACCATGTCCCAATCCTAAACTAAGAGGGTTATCCCACTCTTTTGTATCTCTTTTAATAAGAATGTACTAAGAATTGCGGTTCTCTATATATGGAACGACTAAAGCCTCTCGACTAGGATCCATGGTTCAGTCCAAAGTTTGGTATTAAAGCTCAAAATATAGTTTTTCTAAGTTCCCATTTAAAAAGAGGTTTTTCAAATATGATGATCCGCCATCCAAAAAATGGGGGAAAAAATATTATTTGATATTTTTGAGTATTTGAATTTTGCAAAAAAATTTATAATTCGTTAAATTATTTTTTTTGATTAATTAATAAATAATGTTTTGTTTAGGAAAATAAAATTTTAATTCGATTTTATCTAAATCATCTTATATTTTGGAACGGAAGTATAATAAAATCTTGGGTCAGGATATAGCCAGTGGCGAAGTCAGAAGTTACATTTATCGGGGTTATATACAATTATAAGAAGAGAATTTATCATATTGTGAGAATCAAACTTGGGTTCAAAGATGTTAAAAAGTTCAGATTTGTCATTAATACTATCAGATTTCCTTAAGAATCAATGTAATTTTTATATTTAAATGGGTTCAGTTAATTTTTATATTCTATCATGTAGACTCGCCCCTGGATATAGCACAACCTAACCTTTACGAGAGCTTTCAATAGCGGTTCCTATAAGATTTCGGTAAACTACCTCGGGCAAACATAACAGCGAATGACACGATCTTCCACACAACACTTCTTATGGAGACATCGTGATAAGTATTGTTGTAAGAGAATTCTACGAGTGGTAGATGTTGATCCCACGATCAAAATAATTAAGGGATGGAGTGCCATATAAATTGAGTTACAACGACAAAGACAACGACGACCTTCTGTTTTGTTAATTATTTATGAAAAATGCATGATAAAAAAAAAACTAATTGACTTGGGAAATAAAAATCTAATAAAACATACGGCACTGCAAAATTATGGCGACATTATGAGCTTGGGGAAACCTGAAAATATAAAAGCGGAGAGATTAAACAATTATAACGACGTTACAAAATTCTGGCTATAAATAGATCACCACACGTATGGATATGTCTCACAACTGTTAAGTTCATTGACAAGAAAAAGAAAAACCAAAGCAAAGCAGAAAGAAATGGCAAAGAATCTCAACTCCGTCACCTTCACCGTTCTCTTGCTTGTCCTCTTGACGGTTTCCACCGGTATTAGTTTATGAAGGTCTCTATTATAGTTTTCAGTTGTCTTTTGATTATCTTGTGCTGATGATCTTGATGAATATATGTCAACATGTAGGAATCCTCAAGAGCGAGGCTAAGCGCGACAAAAAGGGTAGATGCCTTCCGCGTGGATGCGATAATCCTGTGTTCTCCGAGGAGTGCGGGCCGGAGCCGTTCACAGGTTCAAA
>JAHZTW010000001.1:85989844-86060832 GCA_020283515.1 Alliaria petiolata
TTGAAATCAAGTTTGCAAGCGACAAACTTGAGAAATAAAACTCTGGAATCCACCAGAAAAGAGAAAAGCTTTCAAAGCTCTCAAAGTTTGATTAATGAATAATAAGATGTCTTACAAATAACCTAGGTTCTCTCTATTTATAGAAAAGAAACCCAACATAAAAAGGAAATGCCAAAAATAAAGGAAAAAACCATAATAAAGAAAAAAGGAAATAACATAATTATTGATAAAGGAAAATTATTAAAAGTCTTCTAAATGTCTCCTGCATCACATATATACCATATGATACACAGGCAAATAGTTAATTTTTTTACGATTCAAAAAGACCCATTTCCTTTATCCTCAAAAATTGAAAATACATATTTCCCTATAGATATGTTGTTGGAAAGAAACTCGTAAGCGACAAAGTCTCCGAAACAACATAAACTCGGAGGACATTCAGTACCATGATGCCTAAATGTGAGACGTTGACATGTGTCCACACATCCAAAAAGTGCTTTCCACATAAAATGTTTGATCTTGCTAGAAGCTCTAACCTCCGACACTTTACTCTAGAGACATGTGATGTTCTGTTCAGGCGCAACTCATGGGATGCTCGTAAGATATTAATCTTTCGTGCCAAATTATATTCCTATTTCACTCTAAAAGTTCTTCATTTCATATGGTTCCATGCAGACCCATTTAAAGTGAAGTTACGACCAAAGGAGTTTTTGAGTTGGACTAAGAGGGATATCTTCGAGTTGGAATAGTTTATGGAACGACTAAAGCCTCTCGACTAGGATCCAAGGTTCAGTCCAAAGTTTGGTATTAAAGCTCAAACTATAGTTTTTCTAAGTCCCCATTTAAAAAGAGGTTTTTCAAATATGATGATCCGCCATCCAAAAAATGGGGAATAATATTTTTGAGTATTTGAATTTTGCAATTTTTTTAATAATTCGTTAAATTATGTTTTTGATTAATTAATAAATAATGTTTTCTTTAGGAAAATAAAATTTTAATTCGATTTTATCTAAATCATCTTATATTTTGGAACGTAAGTATAATAAAATCTTCGGTCAGGATATAGCACAACCTAACCTTTACGAGAGCTTTCAATCGCGGTTTCTATGAGATTTCGATAAACTACCTCTTATGGAAACATCGTGATAGGTATTGTTGTAAGAGAATTCTACGAGTGGTAGATGTTGATCCCACGATCAAAATAATTAGGGGATCGAGTGCCATATAAAATGAGTTACAACGACAAAGACAACGACGACCTTCTGTTTTGTTAATTATTTATGAAAAATGCATGATAAAAAGTAATTGACTTGGAAAATAAAAATCTAATAAAACATACGGTACTGCAAAATTATGGCGACATTATGAACTTGGATAAAGCTGAAATTATAAAAGCGGAGAGATTAAACAAATGTAACGACGTTACAAAATTTTGGCTATAAATAGATCACCACACGTATCACGTATGGATATGTCTCACAATTGTTAAGTTCATTGACAAGAAAAAGAAAAACCAAAGCAAAGCAGAAAGAAATGGCAAAGAACCTCAACTCCGTCACCTTCACCGTTCTCTTGCTTGTCCTCTTGACGGTTTCCACCGGTATTAGTTTATGAAGCTCTCTATTATAGTTTTCAGTTGTCTTTTGATTATCTTGTGCTGATGATCTTGATGAATATGTCAACATGTAGGAATCCTCAAGAGCGAGGCTAAGCTCGACACCGCAGGCAGATGCCTTCCGCGTGGATGTACTAATCCTGTGTTCTCCGAGGAGTGCGGGCCGGAGCAGTTCACAGGTTCAAACAACGATTGCTGTAGCTGTTGCGTAGCCAAATACGGGATGAAAGCAGTCTGTAAAGGGATTGTTGAGGGAGCCGACAAACACTGCCATTGCTATAAAGAAAGTGTTTGAAACAACCTCGTATAATTTACCAAGTGTAAATTTTGTATTCATTCGGTGTGAGGACGTGTGTATGTTTATGTCCAAGTTTCTTTTGCTTCCAAATAAAACATCAAGTATCAATGCTTGCCCCAAATTGTAAGCTCATGTTGTGTGCACCTTTGTTTCATTCTAAATACAATTTTTTTTTCTTTTTTTTTTGGATTACCAGGAAGTTTTGGGCCCAAACCCGTAATATCCCTTAGACCCGAAACCACTTCATGTAATATTAGATTTGTGCTCCTCATTCATCCCTGCCTACATTCAAATTTTTGTCACAAGAACTTCTCTATAAAGATTGACCATATTTTGAGTTATAGACTTGGACAGTAAGATCTATTATTAAGAGGCATGTTTCATTCTGAAATTAAAGAATATAGAAGAGTATCGCGTCATTTCACTTAGAACTCCAATGCTAAAACTGACTATGATAAATTCAATTGATGTTTCAAGACGCTCCTTCTTTTTTGGCTTAGTACCCATTCATTAGAATTGTTCACTAGAATAAGTGAACACAGACTTTGTCTGTTGGCCTATTACACCATTTGAAACATCAATTTAATCATTTACTGTTACTGGTTTGGTATAATCAATTTTTATACTTAAAACCGAAAATCAATTTATTTTTCGTAAAAAAATTGAACTGGGTCAAACCTGAACCTGGTATCCTTTTCCTACAGTGTAGTAAAATAAGGCTAATACAACTACAACTGTATGCATGATGTATATATGTTTTACGGTGAGAAACTGTACGTTCTTAATGTAGACAACACCACTATACGGTAGAATATAAAATGGACGTACTACCTAAACGAGCCTCGCTTTCTTTTACAACAATCTCTTTGCTTATGAAAATCTAATTTTTCGTATGTCGTTTGATTAACGTTTGATGGAGATATTGAGACAATTAGACGGCACAATTTCGAATGAAAATTGGAGATAACTCATGATGATTCACCCAAAAATTGATCTAGATACTAAAGAGATGTTACAGTCCAATTTCGCTGTTTCTAACATTTTTTAATTTTAATGTCTCGATGACATCTCTGTCTTTTTACACGACTTCACTATCACGAAATGTCAGAAACAAGCGGAACTGGACTGTAACGTCGTTGATCGGATTATATTGTCCAGATAAAACTTTAACCGTTGTCAAAGCTCCACGAGCCATGGATGTTGGCATGCCATTGTTTTCACGATGTCGTCTCTGTCTTTTTTACACGACTTCATGATCACGAAATGTCACAAAGATTCAGTTTGTTACTCCGAGTTACAAACTTTATAAACCAGAGTTGATTTTCTAAAATTATTTACTTTTTTTTTAATTTTTTTTTTGTGATTTTTTGATTTTTTTTTAATACCACTTCATCGTTTTAATGACGCGCGTGTTAGCTGAGTCAGCAAAAATTAACGGTTGACTAACCCCTGTGACGATCAACTTTGTTTTACGCAAAAAAGTCGGAGTATGGGTTGGATTTTTTAATTTTTAAGGCGTTTACGTAGAAAAATGCACCAAGTTTTTGTTTGGATAGGAAAAAGCACCGCACGATTTGTTCAGGTAGAATAAGACCCTTTTCCCTATATAGTAACGATATATTTTTGTTAAGTTTAGATAAACGATAGCTGTTTTAAGATTTTGTAATTCATGATTAATGCTAATGATGCTCATAATTGTACATGCCCGTAGTCACGACTCACGACATGCAATATGGATGTGCTTAACCTCTAAGAATGCTTACTCATACAATATATTTTTTTTTTGGTTAACAAACCCTATATATATTAATTCAATTTTGGCTGGTAAGGCAATTTCTCTGAGGTGGAAACCCTACTGGCTCAGTGTGATACATACATTAGGTAAGTTCATGCTCGCGCTCCTTTTGCATGGAAGTAGGCACATACATTCAAGATACGAGAGATTAAAAACAAGCTACCTCAAAACATTCTCTTACAATGATATTCTAGTTTTTGCCAATCCACCGGATTCTCAATCATCTTTAGCAAGTTCATAGAACCTGTCTCGAATCTAGGCGATAATATTCACTTCTATCTTAGGCATGTCATTTCCCAAAGGTTCTCCTCCAGCTCCGCGTGTAGTGTCCAGAGACTTCTACGACACCCTTGCAATCCGATGAAGTTATGTCCAATGTTGTCCATTAGACATCATCAAAGAATACTGACCAGTCCATGATCAACCCAACAAGCATTGATCTGGCATGTCGGGATACGAGGGACCAAAGGGAGGGGAAACTCTCATGACGTCCTGATACTGGATTTTTTCACTTCCTCGCAATCATTTTGGTTCACGATTCTCCAACTTTCCACTTCAAGAGAAGCAAGTTGGAGAGTGTCCGCTGGTGAGATTTATTTTCCATTGAAAATTTTGTTGTTTCTTGCCTTTCATATTGACGCAGTCGGAAAACCCTAGGAATAGCAAGCGCTAAACCTATATTGAAATCAAGTTTGCAAGCGACAAACTTGAGAAATAAAACTCTGGAATCCACCAGAAAAGAGAAAAGCTTTCAAAGCTCTCAAAGTTTGATTAATGAATAATAAGATGTGTTACAAATAACCTAGAATCTCTCTATTTATAGAGAAGAAAGCCAAACATAAAATGAAAATATTAAAAATAAAAGAGAAACCATTAAAAAGGAAAAAGGAAATAATATAATAAAGGAAAATGGAAATTATTAAAAGTCTTCTAAATGTCTCTTGCATCAGACTCCTCCACTTTTGCAGAACTCGACCTCGAGTTCTCTTATGAATAAATAACCCCATCTTGAAAGAATAACATAAGCATTATCATCATCGATCTTCTGCAACACCTTGAATGGACATCATAAGCATTGTCATCAAACTTATTGCTCCATGTTGGCCAAACAAGGAAAATGTGAATTCCTTGTATCTAGACAACTTGGGCATGAAACCATGAATCTTTGTAAGTCTCTTGAAGGTTTGGACGATCTCCAACTCAGTCTGGTTGACTAAATCAAGAAAATTCACCATTTTAACATTAGTTGCTCGATTTGGTTCTAGATATGGAAAGTGTGAGCACAAGGGAATCCGCCTGGTCTTCTTCATGGCGGGGAACTTGAATGACTTCTCAAGAGCCTCTAGATGATTTACAAAGTCTCGTGGCCGCCACACATAAGCCTGCATAGTTCCATTTATAGAAAATCCATAAATAGATCCGTTTAGAGTCGACCGAGCTTGTAGGGCGGTTCTGGCCAGGTATGAACCAGAATGGATCGGGTCTTGGTTCTTTGTTGGTCCTTGATGGGTCAATAATAAAGGCCAAGTCGGCTCTCGGCTTAGCTCCTCATGGTTCGGCCAGAATCCTTCAAGATATGCACATATGTCCTTATCGAGCCATTGGAAGGATTGTAGGTTTGTGGGTTTGTATAGGCTCGTCCTTCTTGGGTCTCCATATGTATGGACTCTTGATAGTCTGACAAAGACATGCCAAGGTGGCTTGGGGTGTGGTTGATTCATTTTGGGCTCGTGGGATTCAGCTCTTGGACAATATTTGCATTCGGGTGGATCCGGTGGTTTGTCTTTGATGTTGTTGATCTTCTCATTATTTGGGCTGGTTCTTTGATGAGTATTTGGTGTGTCCAGCAGGTAAGAAGGACGTGCCACTTTGTCTTCAACCTTTTGAATGGGCTTCGATTTGATGATTTCATCATATCCTCCTTTTTCAAAAAGTTTTGTCCTCAAAACTTGTTTTAACGGTTTAGTGTTGTTGTTTGATTCTCGTTGGACACCTTGTGCTGGTTTCACGCTGTCAACTGAAAGTGATGGAAGACACTTGAACTCCTCTAGTGGGTCAGGTGGCTCTGGCTCTTTGTCTTTGTGGTAAGGTTCATCTAGTAAACCATTTTCTTCCGCCCATCTTTTTTCAAGTTTGTGCACCCTTTTGTTAACTGCACTATTTTCTTTTTCGCCTGCTGATTCGAAATTGTTCTTAGGTGTGTACATCTTGAATGATATCTTGTAGAGAATCCGCTCATAGTCTTCTGGTAAGAACCTCTCCATCATGAACTGTTTCATTCGCCTCCATGTCCTGACTGGCCCTTTTCGTTGTCTTTGCCTTTGAATAACAAGCTTATCCCACCACACAGCAGCAATACTCTTCAGTCAGATTGCCACCATCTTAACTTGCTTGTTTTTGGGGACACCCATGACTTCAAAAAATCTATCAACGCTGATTTGCCAATCCAGAAATTCCTCAACTCCCATAGTTCCATAGAACAATGAAATATCAGCCTTTACGCGGTAATCATGAAAGTCTGCTTTGGTCAATGATTGATCTTCCATAGCTAATCAAGCTTCAAAAAGAGAAGGAAAAGGCCTGCTCTGATACCACTTGACGCAGTCGGAAAACCCTAGGAATAGCAAGCGCTAAACCTAGATTGAAATCAAGTTTGCAAGCGACAAACTTGAGAAATAAAACTCTGGAATCCACCAGAAAAGAGAAAAGCTTTCAAAGCTCTCAAAGTTTGATTAATGAATAATAAGATGTCTTACAAATAACCTAGGTTCTCTCTATTTATAGAAAAGAAACCCAACATAAAAAGGAAATGCCAAAAATAAAGGAAAAAACCATAATAAAGAAAAAAGGAAATAACATAATTATTGATAAAGGAAAATTATTAAAAGTCTTCTAAATGTCTCCTGCATCACATATATACCATATGATACACAGGCAAATAGTTAATTTTTTTACGATTCAAAAAGACCCATTTCCTTTATCCTCAAAAATTGAAAATACATATTTCCCTATAGATATGTTGTTGGAAAGAAACTCGTAAGCGACAAAGTCTCCGAAACAACATAAACTCGGAGGACATTCAGTACCATGATGCCTAAATGTGAGACGTTGACATGTGTCCACACATCCAAAAAGTGCTTTCCACATAAAATGTTTGATCTTGCTAGAAGCTCTAACCTCCGACACTTTACTCTAGAGACATGTGATGTTCTGTTCAGGCGCAACTCATGGGATGCTCATAAGATATTAATCTTTCGTGCCAAATTATATTCCTATTTCACTCTAAAAGTTCTTCATTTCATATGGTTCCATGCAGACCCATTTAAAGTGAAGTTACGACCAAAGGAGTTTTTGAGTTGGACTAAGAGGGATATCTTCGAGTTGGAATAGTTTATGGAACGACTAAAGCCTCTCGACTAGGATCCAAGGTTCAGTCCAAAGTTTGGTATTAAAGCTCAAACTATAGTTTTTCTAAGTCCCCATTTAAAAAGAGGTTTTTCAAATATGATGATCCGCCATCCAAAAAATGGGGAATAATATTTTTGAGTATTTGAATTTTGCAATTTTTTTAATAATTCGTTAAATTATGTTTTTGATTAATTAATAAATAATGTTTTCTTTAGGAAAATAAAATTTTAATTCGATTTTATCTAAATCATCTTATATTTTGGAACGTAAGTATAATAAAATCTTCGGTCAGGATATAGCACAACCTAACCTTTACGAGAGCTTTCAATCGCGGTTTCTATGAGATTTCGATAAACTACCTCTTATGGAAACATCGTGATAGGTATTGTTGTAAGAGAATTCTACGAGTGGTAGATGTTGATCCCACGATCAAAATAATTAGGGGATCGAGTGCCATATAAAATGAGTTACAACGACAAAGACAACGACGACCTTCTGTTTTGTTAATTATTTATGAAAAATGCATGATAAAAAGTAATTGACTTGGAAAATAAAAATCTAATAAAACATACGGTACTGCAAAATTATGGCGACATTATGAACTTGGATAAAGCTGAAATTATAAAAGCGGAGAGATTAAACAAATGTAACGACGTTACAAAATTTTGGCTATAAATAGATCACCACACGTATCACGTATGGATATGTCTCACAATTGTTAAGTTCATTGACAAGAAAAAGAAAAACCAAAGCAAAGCAGAAAGAAATGGCAAAGAATCTCAACTCCGTCACCTTCACCGTTCTCTTGCTTGTCCTCTTGACGGTTTCCACCGGTATTAGTTTATGAAGCTCTCTATTATAGTTTTCAGTTGTCTTTTGATTATCTTGTGCTGATGATCTTGATGAATATATGTCAACATGTAGGAATCCTCAAGAGCGAGGCTAAGCGCGACAAAAAGGGTAGATGCCTTCCGCCTGGATGCGATAATCCTGTGTTCTCCGAGGAGTGCGGGCCGGAGCCGTTCACAGGTTCAAACAATGATTGTTGTAACTGTTGTATAGCCAAATACGGGAGGAAAGCGATCTGTAAAGGAGTTGTTGAGGGAGCTGACAAACACTGCCATTGCTACAAAGAAAGTGTTTGAAATATAATTACCAAGTGTAAGTTTTGTATACATTCGGTGTGCGGATATTACATGTGTGTGTGTGTTTATGTTCAAGTTTCTTTTGCTTCCAAATAAAACACGAAGGGAAAAGCTTATCACTGCCTGCCCCCCCCCCCAAGTGTAAGCTCATGTTGTGTGCACTTTTGTTTCATTCTGAATACTAAACTCGTTTTCTGTTTGTACTTCTCAATTAATCCCCGCCTACATTCTAATTTACGTAACAAGAAATTTTCTATAAATATTGACCACATCTTGAGGTATAGTTTAAATTTGAACTCATATGCTAAAACTGACTATGATCAATTCAATTGATGTTTCAGACGGTGCCAAAAAATGCTCACTAGAATATATAACTCTCTCACAGTCTCTCCTTCTTTTTTGGCTTAGTACACCATTCATTAGAATTATTCACTAAAATAAGTAATAACCCGGTCACAAACTTTGTCTGTTGGCTTAGTACACCATTTGAAACATCAATTTAATCAATTACTGGTTTGGTATAATTGGATTTTACACTTAAACCGAATATCAATTTTTTTAATAAAAAATTGAACTGGGTCAAACCTTAACCTAGTATCCTTTTCCTCCAGTGTATTAAAATACTGCCAATACAACTACAAATGTATACATTGATGTATATATGTTTTACGGTGAGAAACTGAACGTTCTAAAGGTAGACAACATCACTATACGGTAGAATATAAAATGGCCTTATATGTGGAGTAACGATATAGTTTTGTTAAGTTTTAGATAGACAATAGCTGTTTTAAGATTTTGTAAATCATGATTAATGCAAATGATGCTCATAATTACACATGCCCGTAGTCACGACATGCAACATGGATGTGCAGTGTGCAGAGCCGTGCCTGAGATAGCCGGGTCCGACACAAAAATTTCAAATCGAGGTCTTAAATATATAAAAAAAAATTCAAATTGTTAAAACTCATTTTTTCTTTAAGAAATTTTTTTGAGGCCCTATTCAAATGTTTCATATGTGTTTGCTCAAGCACGGCTCTCAGTGTGCTTAACCTCTAAGAATGCTTACTCATACAAATTTTGTTTTTTTTTGGGTTAACAAACCCTATATATTAAATCAGTTTTGACTGGTAAGGCAATTTCTCTGAGGTGCAAACCCTACAGGCTCAGTGTGATACAGATATTAGGTAGCTTCATGCTCGCGCTCATGTTGCATGAAAGTCGGCACATACATTTAAGATACGAGATATTGAAAACAAGCTATCTCAAAACATCCTCTTCCAATAATAATCCAGTTTCGACTAAAAGAATGCCAATCCACCGGATTCTCAATCATCTTTAGCAAGTCCAAATAATTTGTCTCGAATTTAGCCAATAATATTCACTTCTCTCTTAGGCATGACATTACCCAAAGGTTCTCTTCCAGCTCCCGTGTAGTGTCCGCTAGGCATCATTCAAGATTACTAACCGGACCATGATCAATCCAAAAAGCATTGATCTGACATATCGGGATCCGAGGGACCAAGGGGAGGGGAAACTCTCATGATGTCCTGATACTGAGTTTCTTCCACTTCTTCCTTGCAATCCTTTTGGTTGGCGATTCTCCAACTTTACACTTCAAGAAAAACGAATTGGAGAGTGTCCGCTGGTGAGATCTATTTTCCATTGAAAAATTTATTATTTCTTGCCTTCCATATGTACCATATAATCCAAGAGTAAATGGAAAAACCCATTTCCTTTGTCCTATAAAATAGAAAATCCATATTTGCGTATAGAAATAAAGTCTTGGGTGAGGATATATATAGCACAACCTAATCTTTACGAGAGCTTTCAATCGCGGTTCCTACGAAATAGGTAAACTACCTCGGGTAAACATAACGGTGAATGACACGATCTTCCACACAAGGCTTCTTATGGAGACATCATGATATGTATAGTTGTAAGAGAATGCTACTAGTGGTAGATGTTGATCCCACGATCCAGATAATTAGGGGATGGAGTGCCATTTAAAATTACAGCAATTCACAATTATGGCGACATTATGAACTTGGGTTAAAGATGATTATTGTACACTTATAAATAAAATGGATTTATAAAATGAGTTACAACGACAAAGAGAACGACGACCTTCTGTTTTGTTAATTATTTATGAAAAATGCATGATAAAAAAAAAACTAATTGACTTGGAAAATAAAAATCTAATAAAACATACGGCAATAATGCAAAATTATGGCGACATTATGAACTTGGGTAAACCTAGAAAAAAAAGCGGAGAGATTAAACAATTATAACGACGTTACAAAATTTTGGCTATAAATAGATCACCACACGTATGGATATGTCTCACAATTGTTAAGTTCATTGACAATAAAAAGAAAAAACAAAGCAAAGCAGAAAGAAATGGCAAAGAATCTCAACTCCGTCACCTTCACCGTTCTCTTGCTTGTCCTCTTGACGGTTTCCACCGGTATTAGTTTATGAAGGTCTCTATTATAGTTTCAGTTGTCTTTTGATTATCTTGTGCTGATGATCTTGATGAATATATGTCAACATGTAGGAATCCTCAAGAGCGAGGCTAAGCGCGACAAAAAGGGTAGATGCCTTCCGCGTGGATGCGATAATCCTGTGTTCTCCGAGGAGTGCGGGCCGGAGCCGTTCACAGGTTCAAACAACGATTGTTGTAACTGTTGCGTAGCCAAATACGGGAGGAAAGCAGTCTGTAAAGGGGTTGTTGAGGGAGCCGACAAACACTGCCATTGCTACAAAGAAAGTGTTTGAAATAACCTCCTCATATAATTTACCAAGTGTAAGTTTTGTATTCATTCGGTGTGAGGACATTACATATGTGTATGTCTATGCTCAAGTTTCTTTTGCTTCCAAATAAAACATCAAGGGCAAAGTTTTATACTGCTTGCCCCCAAATGTAAGCTCATGCTGTGTGCACTTTTGTTTCATTCTGAATACTAAACCTTCATTTTCTGTTTGTGCTTCTCATTTTATCCCGCCTACATTCAAATTTCTGTCACAAAAAATTCTCTATAAATATTGACCGAGTTATAGATTTGGACGATTTCAGTTATAATAAAATATTATTGAGTTGTATTTGATATGAAATCATAAGATACAAAGTGGTAACATTAACATAATACTAATAATACCCACATAATGTAAACTTTCCAAAACACATAAAAAAAACATGCTAAGAATAAAATCAAGACTTAGAATATTATCAGACTTTTATATCTCAAAGTATTTAGTACGCATAATACACATTGCTTCCCAAGTTATACGCCAATAATTTTTTGAAAGGCATGTTTCATGCATAAAAGAATATAAATGGTTATCGTGTCATTTCAATTAGATCTCTAAGTTGGATATACGTTAATAGTTGACTATGGTAAATTCAATTGTTTAAAAAAAAAAAAAATTGTGGAAGTTCCAGGCTTTAGGGGGTTTATTGGGAAGCTGATTTAGGTAGAGTTGAAGAATCTTTGTGGATTTCAAAAGTATAAAGATTTTAAGAATTTTTAAAGATTTTTATGGATTCTAACAATTATGTTCATCCAAATTTATAGAATCCGTACAAAATTCTTATTAATTGTTGCGGATTCTCGTAGATTCTTATTAAAAAAATTCTTTCATTCTTTTGATAAAATAATTATATGATAATGTTTTTCTTGAAAACTTTTTATATACTTATATTCAAATAATATGTTTATTTGTTTATAAAGAAGATAATAGTGACGTGATAGCATTATTTATTGTTTCACTATTCAACATTTAGGACGAACATAGGTAATACAAGTCTCTTTAAGATTTAAGATTTATAGTTATTTTGTATATTCTGTCACTGTTCAATCTCTTTTTGTATGACTATGTTTTTTTATTTTTATTGGCATAACAAATCTGGGTATTTTAATATTTATTAGCATAATAAATTTAGGATTTTTAAATATTTATTGACATAACAAATCTAGATTAATGATAATGATGTATTGCTTGTATTGGAAAAAAAAAACTGAAAAAGTCTCACGAGATTCGAGAGAAAATTGTGTCAAACCTAAAATTATCTATGTTTATTTGAGAAAGAGATAATTTTTTAATTTTGGTATCCAAACTTTGAGAATACAATGGTTAACTCTAGTATTTTGAAAGTATTGATTGATGAGTTAAAAAGTAAAGAATCATTGTTCCAATAACACTATAATTTAACAGAATTACAAAATCATGAAATACTTGACTTTTTGAATAACACAAGATTTTAAATAAAATTACAAAATCATCACACCAATAACAAAGATTTAAAAAGAATTATAAAATCATCACACCAATAACACAAGATTTTGTTAAGAATTTCTTCCAGTACCCGGAGTTAGTCCTTTTTATATTCTGATTTAAAGAATATAACTTCGTTCCAATATAGGCTTGAACCCGGGGTACAAAGAAACTAATCTCCTTATACCACTACTAGGCCACCATCACTTTGGTTAAATTAAATTGATGTTTCAAACGGTCCAAAAAATGTTCGCTCACAAACTCTCCTTCTTTGCTAGCTTAGTATCCATCCATTCAATTGAAATGTTCATTAAAATATACTAGTGGGTAATCAACGCGAAGCACAGAATTTTACTTGTCGTTTTATAATCAATATTATATAAAAGTTGATGCATTATGTCATTGAGGACGTCCACATAGGACGAAGAAACTCAATTTGATTGGTACAAATCAGCGTTTTCATTAAACACAAAAATGTTAAATATGATTAAAAAGATTTATTGGTTCAAATCATCATATTATTAGACATAAAATGTTAAATATGATCTTAAATTAAACAAACAAAAAAACAGACAAAAAAAGGAACATAACTTGATATCTAGGCAAAATTTTAGAAAATTAACATAAAAACTAACTTACAAAAAATAAAAAAGATATTAAATCTATACTATAAAAACGACTAAACAATACTCTAGGCAATTTCTAAAATTATGGAACTAACAAGAATCAAACTTGGTGAATTAAAAACTCTAAATGCAATTATTAATGAAACTAGGAGTTTTCTAGCAGCTTAAGCAACAAACTTGGAAACTAAGAGAGATTAATTCGAGATTATCAAATATTAAAGATGGATTCAAGGCTGAGAGACATAATAAGGGAGGTTCAAGGTTCGATCTTGGTTTAACAAAATATATCTACACATTACATGAGCTAACTCTAAGCCTAAGAAGCAAATCTAGATCTTTCCATGGTGTATGGTAAAGATCACTTCATCAACCTTCCCTCCAAACCCATGATATGTGGTGGAAAAGACATTTGATGAGCATGAAAACACAGATCTTAACTCGGCTTAACTAGTCTCCAAATCATCCACCATCGTGGGTTTGGAGAAGCTAGCTTCTTGTTTTGGGTTTAGGAGATTTCCTAAGTTCTCATGAGATAAGGAAATCTGTAAGAACACAAAGATCTCCATCGAAACTCTTTAGCATTAATCCCTCCAAATCCAAGAAGAGTTAAGGGTTAAGAACATGTTAAACCTCAAGATCTAACCTCTCAAAACCCTCATAAAACCCTCGGCCTCAAACCATAAACGATTACTCACTAATCATTGTTGAATCACTCTTAATCACGAGATTAGATGGAGTCAACATGGTTAACTTAAACAGAAGGAAGATTAGGATTAAAGAAATAAGTATGTGCTTAAAATAAAGATCAAGATTCACGATTACAAACTAAGAAAAGTTTAAAACCTTAACAATGGTGGAAAGCTTAAAGAAGATAGACAAAAAGCATAAAAATCGGATCCTCATAAAAAAAAGTAGGTCTAAAAGCATATATAGTCCAAGGGAAATGGTCCTTTCATAAAAGTACAAAAATGGTGAGTTGTCCGGATAAGGATGGAGCACCTAGCAAAAGAGATCGAGCTCAGTCGTCGTCTAAATAACAAAAAATAAGGAAATTATATCTTAAAAATGTCAATAACTCCGTAGAGTAGTATATGTCAAAATAAAATGGAAATCAATGTTAAAAATATTTAAAAAATATAAATTAACTTGATGTGTAGACTAATTGTTTGGAAAATAAACTTAAAAGCTAACTAACAAAAAAAAAAACAGAAAACTATGTCTTACAAAAATGTCAATACATTCACATAATAGTATATGTCAAAATTAAATAGAAATGAGTATTACAATTTTTTAAAAATATAAAAATCATTTTTCTCAAAATAAAATAATAATCTATATAAGCAAAAGCTAATTAAATAACATCTAAAAGAAAACCAACTTGATATCTATGCCAACTTTTTGAACAATCAATATAAAAAGACTAACGAACAAAAAAGAAAAAGTAAATGATATCTTAAAGAATGTGAATGGATCAAAATAACAATATATGTAAAAATAAAATGGTATCAATATTAAAGAAGCTAAGCTAGCAAAGAAAAGTTATCTAAAAACAAAATTAACTTGATATATATAAACTAGCTCTTTAGTAAATCAACAATAAAAGATCGTAACTAACAACAAAAAAGGAACAAATTAAGTATATCAAAACATAGTACAGATAGTAAATGTCAAAATAAAATAGAATTAATACAAAAGATCAAACTAACTTACAAGCAAAAGAAAAATAATTCAAAATTTAGTTTAGGAAGTTTATTCTTTCTAAAGTATTGGCACCAACTATAAATAACAAAATTAATTTATAGAAAGCCATGTTTGTTACGAGTTAGCTAATCTGAATTAATTTAGAGATTAGCTAGGGTTTATAAAATAATTTATATAGTTATTAGCATCGACTCAATCATATATATGGTTTGAAATTTATTATTTCTAAAGTATTGACATCGACTATATATAATAAGCTATAGGTTACACAAGTATACAAACCAAACATATTCTTCAAAAATACATAGAACTTACTAAAGTTATGGTTGCTTCCATTTTTTGCTAAAATTATGTTTTTGGGTTTCAACGAACTTACAAAAAATAAATTATTAAAAGACATAAAACAACAATAAAACAGTTTACAGATGGATTTCAAACTGTTTATTATCGATTAAAAAGTACTAGCAAAATTATTTACTCATCGCCAAATGAAAATTTAATCAACATTTATATTATGTTCTAACACAAATTTTTCAGTCAACTACAATTCAAGTTTTCATAGTAATAGTCTATTATGTTATGAGGCTAACATAAAATTAATAAATCTGAATATTAAGCTATCATATAGGCATTTTAAAAAGATTAAAAAACAGTCTATCAGACACGAAATATAAAAAAAAAAATATATATATATATATATATATATATAAAACCATACATTCATAGTAACTCATTATTTAATACAAAAAAATGAATACCATGCAGACAAATTAACTTTTTCCTGTCATTCAAGCAAATATATAATTAAATGGTATAGTAAAAACATCCACAATAGTGTATTAGTAGTTTATTTGCAACCAAAAATATATAAGTAATATTTGAAAATACTACACAAATAACTCTCCACTTAAAACACAATAAGTATTGAAGTCTGATTTCATATACATAGCTACTACCGATATTTGAACCCACATAAACAACAAATGAGTAACAGTGCATAGAATTTTATTTAAATAATAAAGTATGACAGTGTTATGAATCAAACGCAAATTGTCAAACCTAAACATGCTATTCAAATCATAACATTGAGAAAATACACATAAATTAATACAATGATAAATGGTTCAAATACTCCACACAAACCTAAAATGTTGAAAAAAATATTATATAATAGGAGGCTGCAAATAAAACTGATCTGATATATCAAAAAAAAAAAAATATAAGATAAAATATGTGAAAAATCCGACGAAGAAGCAAGAAGTTACCTTTACATGATCATTGAAACTTCCCAACAACTCTATATGCAGTTTTTTGTTTGCGAGTCCTCCTCTTTGATTATCTCAAATACATTTGTACAAATCTCAGTATGCATATTAGCAATTAAACTAAATGTCCTCTATATGTTGCAAAGTTACATAATTCTTAATTAAAAAATAGAATATATGTTGAAATATACTCTCTCTGTTTTTTAATTGTCGTTCTACATGATTTCACACAGATTAAGAAAACATTTAAATTTTTTCTTTTACCCCTAATTAATATATTATTTTGTTTGATATGAGTAATTAATAAGAAAAAAACAGGGATAAAACTAAAAAAATTTCAAAAATCTGCATTGAAAAATGAAAAACGACAACTATTTTAAAATAGAAAATAAGCTCAAAACAACAGTTAATAAAAACGGAGGATGTATAAAATAGGAATATATATTAAATAAATATTTTGTTCAGGTTTATAAAATTTCAAATTATTCTTCTTCAATTATTATTTCTACACACATGGCATATAACTCAAAGTGTTAAAAAAAAATTAGTTATTTAATCAAGTAAAATTTAATTGACTTATTATTATTTTACTTAACAAAATTAGAAATTTTATTAACAAATACAAGTATGAGAAAATTATATATTGTATGTTTATATTTTTATTAAAAAAAATTGCGTAAATCTATTAAGCATTCAGTAATTTAAAAGTTACTAAAAAAAAGATTAAACTAAATCATTATCAAATATCCACTCGTAGCGTGGATAAAATACCTAGTTTAGTTAGAAAAAACTTCACCAATATAAACTATTGTATCAATTTACTTAGTCATTATGAAATCCGAGTTTTTAATATTCATATTCACAAATAAAATTTAGATAGTTATATATTTAATTTTGCTCTCACTTGTTAATTTGGATCTTAAAAAATTATAGTAAATATTACTTACATTTCTTTTTAAAAAAAATTTTAGTCGATGTTCATTCATACGACATTAATTTTATTTCATAAACGTATAATTATTTTTGAAATACCTTACAAACAATATTGGTATCCTTTCATAAATGTTTGTTGTATTTTTAAGATGCATTCATAATTTTTCATAACATTTTAGTCCGGTTTAATTTAACCTTTATAAAAAAATTTCCCCGGTTTGAACTTAACTTTCACAATATTTTGGCCCGATATAAAAAATAAACTTTACAACTATAAGACTTAGTGAATGAAATAGAAATCCATATTGGTCTTTTATGAGATTAAAGATCAAAAACTCATTAAAAGTATTATTAATATTTTTGATGTATTTATTTAAAAATAAATATTTTGTAGAACTATATAAATAAATGTGAAAAAAGTAAAATGATTAAATTAGAGTTTCTTTAAATAAATATATTCATTATCTTTATAATGAAATGACTTTTCAACTTCTATTTAAAACTATTATATCTATTAATGTTAGTTATTAAAAAAAATGACATAAAACATAATAAATGAAACAAAAAAAATTAAAATTAACAAAATGAATAGTTGATGTGGCACAATTTTAGAGCATTTTTGAATGAGGTGGATGCATACGAAGAGAACATTCTACTTTATATATACTAGGAGAGAACCTTCACTAACGCACGGGTTTTATTTTATTTTGTGAATATTTAATATGGTTTTTGATATTTATTTTAACTTTTAATATTATTTTACATCTTTTTGATAATTATTTTTTTCTTTGATATTTTTACTAATTCTCAGGAGAAAGCATGTAATTACTTTAGTTTGCGTTATAAGTGACATGTTTTATACTTTTATTTTGACTATCAATCTTTCGTTACGTTTTTCACCAAATTTTTATTTTATTTGATTTTTTAAATCATTCTTTGAGTATTTTTATACATTATTTTATAAATTTTGTACAAATTCCATTTTTTCATTTATACAAATTCCCATATTCAAATATTTTTTATTTTTTATTTAACATTTTAACTTTTAATTTCTTTTCAGATCAATTTTATTAATTCCATTTTTTTGTTTTCAAATTTTTTTTTATTTTTTTGTTCATGTTTATTTATTTCTTTTTTGTCATATTTTCTGTATATTTTAGATAATTAGTTATCTCATCGATTATTTACTACGTATCTTTTTATATTCTACAATTTTTTAGTTTTAATTTTTTTTTTTCAAATTTTTAAAGTTTTCTTATCTAATAATTTTCTCTTTCTTTATTTTTATTAAAATTCAATTAAATTTATTTTGTTCGAAGACGATCAAATCACGGTAAAAACATTAAAATATGCATAAAAATTCTCTGTATTTTCAATATATTTATATGTTTATAATTGGAAAAACTGATTTTTATTTATTATATATTTTTGTATTTTAATAATTTCTAAATAGTAAGATTCAAATAAAATAATTTTAAATTAGATGCTTTTAATTATAATTAATTGTGGACACATGTTAATTTTTTTGTCCCCTTCATCTTTTATAGATAGATAACCCACTGACGCACTTCACTTGACCTCTTTGAAGTTTGAACCACGTAGTGCGGCCACAACGATGTAGGAGAGGCAGGCACTCTAGATAGGTAATTCATTAACTAATTTTGTTTTTTTTTGTACTCGACCATGATATTATAATTTTCTTCTCAAAAAGTTTCGGGACAAGTTCCATAATTTTCATGGCCCAAAAATAAAAGTGGATTAAAATCTTCTCCCACAAGGAATGCAACAAAACCAACTCATACCGTCATACGATTAACCACTAGCATAAAACGACCGTAATATTTTGCTTGAACTTCCACAAACCTTTGGCAATCACTCGGAAAAGTTTATTAAAGGAAAGTTCTAAAAAAAAAGAAAAAAAGGTTTATTAAAGGAAATAATTATTTAATAAAATATTATACTCCATCGACATAGCCCAACACCTAATTAATAATATAATCCCTACATGGACAGTGATTTGTTTATCATCTTCATGTCATGTCATCACATTCATCATTCGCTAAACACCGAATCGTAATACACTTCGCTTTATCTTCCGACTTCATCAGACTCCAAGCCGATCAAGAAGGATGAACTTTACTCCCAGATGCAGTCTTCCAAGCAGATCTCATCGACGCCGCGGCTGATCCCATCGCCGCCGCAATATGCCGTTTCGCGGCGATTGTTGCGGCTTTCTCCAGTAAATTCCCCGCTCTCCGAGCAGTCTCCGCCTTCTCCTCAAGCTCTCTCAGCTCCGCCGCCTCCATCCTCTCCATCTCCTCCAACGTCCTCCTGTACTCCTCCATTCCCCACTCCATATCCCTAAATTATAACTCACGAGTTTCAGATCTGAGAGAAATCGAAAGCCAAAAAAAGTTGAAATTTTTTACCGATCGAGTTCGAATTCGGCTTCACGGAGAGACTCTTCGGCATCTTCGAGCTCTTGTTGCTGCTCGGCTTCGAACGCTGCCCAGGCCTTGTAGGAATCGACTTCGAAGAGACGCATGAGGTCTTCGATTGTGGAAGGGTCGAATGTTTTGTCGACAAGGGCTTGATCGGAGAGGAGAGTGAAGTGGTGAATTAGGGCTTCCATGTTTGGTGTGAATTTGGAGAAGAAGATGATAGGAGGAGAGAATCGTATTCGTTATGCTTCTTCTGCTTCTTCTTCTAATGGGGGAATAATTTTCTACAAGTGGATGATAATAATGTAAGGCGCAGAGAGAGAGCGAAAGTAAAGTTTAATTTACCGTTGGAGATATTTGACAAATTGTCAAAAGATGAAATGATGGCTCAAATTTTTCTGATTGGCTCATAATGAGAATAATTATTGGCTTTTTTTCTTTCTGGGCTTCTCAAATTCAAAGCCCAACCAATAAATTAATCTGTACGTAAGAGAGTGGAAGACAATCATCATACATTATATTATAACATCATATAATATTCTTGAAATTCTTAAAATTTTATAAATCTTAACATTATAATTTTACTAGGTCTCTCCAAAAAACTGACACATCAACATTTTGAAGCTTTCAGAAGCTGATACCCCTCAATTAAAAAAAAATATATATATAGAATACTAGTGAAAACATTTCGTTAATATTTTCATAGAGAGAGGATTCAACAAAATCAATGGTAAAATATTGAAAACGAAGGGTGTCTATTAAAAGACTTTCGGCTTTTTGATAAAATTACTACCATATGTTTCTTAAGTAGTCCTTGACATTTGTTTGTTTTAAATATTTTTCTCCTTTTTATAATTAGTGATGTTCATACACATACTACAAAGATGTGCTAGTTCATAGTTCATAACTGAAGTATGAAGTAAAAATATTTTTTATTTCATATAGCTAACTAATTTGTTTAAATTATAGATTAACTACTACTCACTCCGTTTCACAAATAGTGTCATTTTGACTCTTGATTTTTGTTTCACAAAAAATGTCATTTTATGTTTTCAATGTAATTTTTTAAACTAAATCTCAGTTTTATCCATACTATTTTAACCTATTAATTAGAAAGAAAAACTGATTTAATGTATTAATAAATGGTATAAAAGATATTTACAAGTTTTTTTTAATTTATGTAAAAAATATCAGAATAATACTTTTTGAGAAACGGAAGAAGTATAACACATTTTGAGAAACAAAAGAAGTATAACACACCACCCTGCCATTTAACGTAATGGATAAGGAGGAGTGCTAATAACTTTATGGTATTGTAAAAGAGTACAATGCCATCAATGAAACTTTTTTTTTTTTTAATTAACTGTGGAAGTTATGGGCCTTAGTTCCGTAATCTTCCGCAGTATCCGGAGTTAGCTCTTTCTATATTCCAATTTAAAAAATATACCTCCGTCCCAAAGGAAATTTGAACCCGGAGCACTAGAAAACCAACAATGAAACTTTTGTTGCTAAGCTTCTTCCAATTTTGTCTTAATAATGGCGGCTTTTGTCAACCTTGAGGATTCCCAATGCTTTTAAAAACATGTAGACTACCTTTTTTCCTAATTAGGGATGTATTCGAGTTTTTCCAATAAAGTTTTGGGATTTTATCGTTTTCCCGTGTTCCCTGATAAGTTACTTTGGTTGTATTTGGAGCAGGTTCTCTCTCAGCAAAAATAAAATACTCAATGTCTACTAGGTCCACGGTCCGATCTGAGTATTATTCCCAATAATTATCATTTTCTTAATATATGCCATTTTATTTCCATGTGATTCCTTGAAAATACGTATATATAACTGAAAATTATAATCAGTAATTGTTGAAAAAGTCTACTCTTTCTTTCTGAACAAGCAAACTTGTTTTCTAGGAGGAGATTGAGTAGCATAAAAAAAAATTAGGAAGCTGGCAAGTTTTCAACCGTTCAAGTCAACTTCTTTGGCGTGCAATGCAAGTACCAGAAAAAATGTCTTTTTTTTTTTTTTGAGGCAAAGGGACTTGGCAAATTTGTTATATATTTAGTCAGTAATCATCAAAATTTATTTATTATGGTTTGCAAACCCATATTTTTATATTTAATTTAGTTCTTGTACTATGGAGGTGCCCAAATCCAGGAAAAATCAAAAGTACATGAGAAAAAAATGTATCGAGCTCGATGATCCGACGACGAATCACTACCAACATTCGAAATCTAAAATACGCGAAAGGGCCGAAAATATCATAGATGAGATTCAACAAGAGGTAAGTTAACATTGGAGAAAAGAGGAAAAAAGTCTTTAAAAGATGTTGAAAATGGCATATATGTATAGTTCTATGTTTCTAACAAAACCAAACTCTGCGTCTTGTGTATATTTGTAAGCAGCTTGATCCCGAAAGGACCATCTCAAGACTGAGAAGGAAATTAAAATGTGAATTAGGTTTCCACGATAATTGGATAGACTGGCACAAAAATGTTACATTGAGTTTACCATTTATATAGAGAAACTCAATTTATAATTTGTTTTCCCTTCATTCAATTCAGAAGTAATACTAAAAAATACTCCCTTTGTTTCATAATAAGTGTCATTTGGAGAAAATGTATATGCAATGTATCTGGATATATTAAACTCAAAACACATCCAGATACATCCAGTTACATTGCAGATACATTTTCTCCAAATGACACTTATTATGAAACGGAGGGAGTATCATCTAAAGAATCCCATTAAAGACTCTTTAAACTATCACATTTATTTGTTTTTTTGTCAAAGTTTTTTCTAAGTTGTTTTGGTACTTCTCTCATTTCTCAACCTTACCATTATATAAAATATTCCTCATAAAAACACACTGGAATACGGTTTCAATGAATGATGATGATAAACATCCAGATTTGTTAAATAGGTTTTGGAAAAACGACGCGAAGAAGATATAATATTCATGTTACAAAAGAAGAAGGAGCTAGAGTCAATCAAGAGAGAGATGACAAGAGCAAGACCGTGCAGCCCAATGGTCTGGGGTACTTGCTCACATCCTAAACTTCATGAGTTCGATCCATTTCTTTGGGGGCTGTGTGGTTGTACTTGTCAAAAACCGTTATCGAAGAAAAATAGAGAGACGACAACCTCAACTATGAGGAATAAACATTTAAGAGAGAAACTAGAGAGCATACGAGAACAAAGACAAAGAGCTTTTTTTAATTTGTTGGATAATTTGGAATACTAAAAGCTGAGCAACATGTATGAATTCTATTTTGCAATTGTTGAGCCTCATTTAAGTTCTCAATGAATTTTTATGTAGATCCAAACACAAAAATGTGCAATTTTAATAATTTATACTCTGATATATATTATTATAAGGCAAATTTATGAATGTGACTTTGCCTAAATTTATCGTCATAACTTTTTTTATTTGTTCAAAAAAATACTTTCCAACCATGGTTTTTTTTTCGTTTTCAAGTTTTCGAATAATGATTATTTTTTGTTGCCAATAATATGATTATCATTGTTTCATGTAACTGGTATTCGTTTGTCGTGAATGTTTCATGTAACCGATCGAGTTCGAATTCGGCTTCACGGAGAGAATCTTCAGCATCTTCGAGATCTTGTTGCTGCTCGGCTTCGAACGCTGCCCAGGCCTTGTAGGAATCGACTTCGAAGAGACGCATGAGGTCTTCGATTGTGGAAGGGTCGAATGTTTTGTCGACAAGGGCTTGATCGGAGAGGAGAGTGAAGTGGTGAATTAGGGCTTCCATGTTTGGTGTGAATTGGAGAACAAGTGGAGAGAAAGAGCGTAAAGTTTAATTTACCCGTTGGAGATAGATATTTGACAAATTGTCAAAAAGATGAAATGATGATGGCTCAATTTTTATTATTTTTATTTTTATTTTTGGCTGATAATGAGAAAAATTATGCGCATCTCAAATTAATCTGCAAGCGAATGGAATACAATTATACTCTGAAAAAACGAACTAAATATAGAGTAAATCTATATATAATAGCAAAATAATTTTTTGGGAACCGCTGATGTCAATATTTTTTATAGAAAAAAAACTAAATTTAATAGTTGTATTTGTTCTGATTTAAAAATCTAACGGATAAGATAAGTTTGCTCACATCATTATTTTTTATAGTAAAAAGAAACTTCAATCTAACGGTTAATATTTTTTTGTTTTAGGATTAAACGATGAATATTAGATTTGTTATATTTACCGAACAGACACATTAGAAACGTTGCAACTCTTGTGAACCATTGTCATGAGATGGCAATGAAGAGAAGCAATTCTAAAAAAGTTAAATCTCCAATCATTGTGACATTTCAGAGTAAAAATGTATAAACATCACCAAACTTGTTTACTTTTTCTTCTTGTTTATTTTCAAATTTTTTTTTGATCAATTTTGGTAATTTGCTTCTAAATAATTGATTAAAATTGTCAGAACTTAAATTTGACAATTTAAGCTATTTTGATTTTGTATTGCAGATAATGCCAGGATTTCAAAAAATTAAAACGAATAATTTTATAATGCGAAGTGAAGATGATATGTCAAATAGTGAAAATAAAAATGTATTAATGCCAGAATTTTATGATGAACAAGGTAGTAATTTTATTTGCTATTTTCAATCTTTTAGTTGTTTTAGGTATTATTATATATTCTTAGTAATGTTTTTTTTTCTTTTTTTAGGATGTCAATTAAAAGTAAATGATGCAGGTTATTATACACTTTTTTCCTTAACTTATGTTAATAATTGTAATGACGTACTACAATTTTTATATCAATTTTTTTAATATTAAAATTATTAGTAATAGCACTTCAAAATATGTAAATATGCTAATGGACATCGAAAGATCTGAAGCAATTGGTAGAGAAAGTTATAATGCACTCTTCTCTAATGGTTTGTTAAAATTTGCTTTAATCACAAATTTGAATTCAAATTTTAAATTTAATATAGTTATTTTAACAAACTTTCATTTATGGTATAATAGGTTTAAGAAAGCAAAAATATTGCGAACTTACATAAGAAGACAAATCCAAAAGTATTTTTACATTTATTATATAATCAATAATTTTAATATTTTTAATATGGAAAACAATTTTAATAGGTAAAAGGTAGAAAAGGTTTTAAAGAAAACTGAACAAAATAAATTAATGATGTGTGAAGATTGTAATGCTTTAGTATGACTTGCTGAAAGCACATAAAAAGATGGTATTACAAAACGTTCTTTATTTACTATTTGATGTAAACAAGGACGTGTACAATTATCTAAAAGATACAAGAGCCTCATCTCGTACTAAAAAAAACTTCTATGTGATCCCTCTTTCATATTGTTGATGTTAGCATTTTTTTATAGTAAGAAAGCTCTCTAATACAATGGTTGAGTTTGTTCTAGGTTTGTAATCTAACTGATAAAATATGTTTGCTGCTGATGTTACTATTTTTATAGAACAAAAAACTTTAATCTAACGGTTAATATTGTCTTGTTGTATAATTGAAAAGTGAAAATTAGATGTTTTATTTACCAAAAAGATACATAATCAAAACGTTGCAGATCTTCAATTACCAAACCTTTCAAACAAATCATTGTGATTCTTTGTCTTTAGATGCCAATGAAACAAAATGACTCTTTGAAACTTTCACCAATCATTCTGTCTTTTCACGTAACCGAGTCATTAGTTTTTGTCAAGTTATATATACAACCAAACCAGTTTTTTTTTATAGTTTTTTGAGATTTTCTTGATCAATGACATCATTTCTCATAATCGTTGTTTCGTCATCTTTTGTCGCCACCATCCTTTCCGTTTACTTACTTTGTCATTTGTTAATAGATAGAAGTAAATAATTCTTCTTAGATCGCCACTTTAATATGGCAAACCAATTCGAGATATCTAATGATTATTTTAATTCTTAATCTCTTCATAAGGCTGTTTAATCTAGAGAACTACAATTTGCAATTTTTTCATACGTTTCGCTCTTTCCCCAATTGAAAAAGATGGGTTTTGAAAAATGTAATGATGTCTGTTTTAGAGAGTGATTTCAATTGCATCATCTCACTAGACATTTACAAAGTCTTAAAAAGCAAATAGAATATTCTTATCTTTTTTTTCTTAAAACACATCCATTCAACTAATTTACTCAATAAATACATAACCATGACTCCCAATCTGATAATGATATATTGTATGTTTTAAAAAATTTAATGATGTCTGTTTTTACAGAGAAATTTCAATTAATATAAATAAAATTTCAATTGCATCATATCACTAGACATTTACAAAGTCTTAGAAAGCAAATAGAATACTCTTAGCTTTTTTTTCTTAAAACACATCCATTCAACTAATTTATTTAATAAATACATAATCATGACTCCCAATCTGATAATGATTTAAAACATGCGGAATGTGCAAATAATTTTTCTCAAAAAATGAAAAAATAAAAGATCAAAGATCAACACAGAAAATGATTTAACAACTATGGAAGAAGACTATATTAATGATATGGAACAAGAAACTTCAATATTCAAAGGGGCACAAAGAAAGAAAAAAACCATCAAAAGTTCAACTAAATAATAAAGACCATCAAAAGTCCAAATTATAATGAAATAAAAAAACGTAAATCATATTTGAATGTCTCAAAATATCACAAATGATATTCTATTTACTTTGTAAATACAAATTTATTAAATAGTTAAAACATGTTTATTAGAAAGATGATTATTTGTTTGATCGAAATTTGAAAATTAAGAATTTATTTATTATTTTTTATTAAAATAAATAATTGCCGTGCGTTGACGTACAAGTTTGTTTCCTAAAATGTTGTTGTCAATAATGCATTCTATAATAGCAGGAGTTTGGTGAAGATTTTGTTCGTCGACTAATATATAAGGGTTTGCGCTCAAACAAACAAACCGAAGTATGTAAATGAACTTACTAAATCCGGAATTAAAGACATAAAACCAGATAATTAAGTATCATGTCACAGATAACTGACTCATACCGCCAGAACAAATCCAGAATTAAGGAATGAAACAAAGAAGACCATCTAATCATGCTTTGCCACGTATGCAGAGTCCTAATCCAACTTAGCTTCAGTGGAAATCACTTGTGCCGACTCATCTTCAACGTTTTTGCTTGACTTCTTTCTCCGAGTATACACGTTAAGCGGTTGATCAGTTACAGATTCCTCCTCAGCTTTCCTCATTCTGACATTAAGCTAAACTCCTCCCACAGATTCACCTTTTTCCACTTCCTTGTTGCTGCTCCCCTTGTTCTTTCTTGATCCCACCTGTTTCCATCATCAAAGTAATGAATTATTATTCTTATCCATTTCCATTGTTTCATATATCATCAAAAGCAAAGCTTATTTGGTGAGGCGACAACAAGACGAAACTCAGTCGGTTTAATGAGCTGAAAAGTACAAATGTCACCGATCACTAAAAAGTAGTGTCGTGCCAATTTCAACCATCCCGTTGAGAAGGTTGCACAAGTCTCCTTCACCCTGAGATCCACATCCAATGAACCCTTCCCATCCGAGTGATGAATCGTGAATCTCTTATACTCATTTGGGATAAGATTCTTCTTCACAAAAGATCTTGGGATTTGCTGAAAAATCAGAGATTCGCACACATATCACTAATACAGAGAGTGTCACAGTTTGTGTGAATATTGTTGTTGTTGTGGTATCGATGGTTTTAATCTTACCAAGTATGAAAATTTGACAGTGTGCTCTATTTGTTGGACTATTTATCGTGTAGCTACACCAATTTCTTAATATTTGAAATGGTTTAGCAACAGTTAGCTTTATCACCGTATTCTTCTAATAAGCATTTCAATTGTTTCTCATCTTCGCTTAAACCAGTAATGGCTTTACTGATTTTGGTGGCTGCATCATCCATGCGCTTTGTTTTTCCAATACAAAAACAATTGTGTTTTCCATTTGAACGTGGCTCTGTGCTATCCATTTGTAAGATACTTTTGTACAGAAATTGTTCATAGATGAAGGTCAACTAACAATACCAAAACAACACCTTGTCCATTTGCAAATAAGGCGTTATGGCTAGTAAAAAATGTTAGAAAAGTAAAATAATTCAGTTTTGTCAGATCCAAATGAGAGAAAAGCTAAAGCGCTTGTGGCAACATGTTAAAGAATGAGTCATTACAGATGGTATCTGAAAGCATTTAAAGACGAAGACAACTAAATATCCATGATAACTAGTTTGCTATAAAATAAAATGGTTTATAATTAATAGAGTAACTAATAGATTTTTGTTTCAGAAAATTCTATAATGTGACTACAAACCAACATTTTTATTTTATTTTCTGAAGAATCGTTAGCTTCTGACGTTAAACTATAATGGTTTATTTGAGTAGAAAATGTATGTTTATGTGGATTTAAACCAGTAAACGAGTTTTGCAATCTCTGAAAAATTGCTGGAATCTACATGTCTTGAATATTAGTCTTGATTTATTTTGGTTACAGAAAAAAAAAGAAAAAGAAAAAAAAAATAGAACAAAATGGAGGTATGGTACCATTAATTAGATAATTTACCGATTGGTGGTGGTCTAGGAAGTATGGTCAATGGTCATATCTCACCACTAATTTGGTGACTAATTTACCTATCGGCTTTTTCATATTTTAATAGTTGTTATAAATTTAGTTTATACCCGATTTCAAAAGTCAGTATAACTCATTTTTCTAATTCGTAATTTTTCGTTATCTTAACACACAAACTTCAAAAACTCGATTAATTCCTATATTAACTATTGATCAATGATAATGTAGATAACATATCACCATTTTATGTTTAAATTATCGTTATGTTACAGGCCACGACATAACATAATTTTAAATGTAATCAAAAACAAATGTGACATGAGGATGGTTTTGTCATCTCATATTATTTCCACCCGTTTCTGTAATGAATAAATAAAAGGAGGGTGTATTTGTAATAGAATTAATTCCCAAATTTTTCGGGCTCTTCCCAAAGCAAATCAAAAACATAATCAAACAGCTGAAACACGCCCTCTGGATCTCGCGAGATCCATTTCGATTCGAAGAAGAAAGCGAAAGACAGCATTCTGGGGTTTACTTGTCTTGTCTTGTCTTAACTCAATTCGTACACTTTTGGTCTGAATCTTCTTCGGGTTTTTATGTTGTTATTGTCTTAAGTCTTAACAATGGCGGCCTTTATCAATCTTGAGGATTCCCCAATGTTTCAAAAACAGGTACACTACTACTTTTTTTCCTCATTATGGATGTATTCAGTTTTTTTTTTCCAATAAAGTATTGGGATTTGATCGTTTTTCTTTATTCTTTTTGGTTGATTGGATCAGGTTTTCTCTTTAGAAGGAACAACTGATGAGCTTAAAGATCGTTGTCAGAAGCTATACAAAGGTGTTAAGAAGTTCATGTAAGTGGAAATCTACCTACTTTTTTTTTGGTTTTTTTCCGTTTTTGTCTTAATGTCTTAATCATCTGGCTGAAGCTTTTTTTAAAAAACTTTTGTACCATTTTCTGGTGAATGTAAGATTTGTCTTGAATTTCCAAATAGAGACGAAAATTTACTGTTAGAGACTCAATGGGAAGCACTCTCGTTCACGCGCTGGTTTTCTCTATGCTAAAGTTTGATATTCATTTCGTTATGGTTCCACTTTTTTCTAATTTATTTATGTGCCTAGGAAGAGTATTGGTTTGGTACCTTACAAGAATTGAATTCTTTTTATTTATAGGGGAGCTTTGGGAGAGGCATCTACTGGAGTCAGTGCCTTTGCAGATTCTCTGGAAGAGTTTGGTGCTGGACATGATGATCCCGTCAGTGTTTCGATTGGAGGTTGTGAATTCACTTTCAATTGATTTGGCCTCTCTAATTAGTTGATTACTTAGTTTAGGTGCTATGAACTATGATACAGTCTCTGCCAAGGAGATTGTGGGCTCTTTGGTTAGTAAAAAAAAAAAACTATGATGCATTCGTTTAGCTCACCAGCTATGAAATTACTCTATGAAAAATTAGAATGCATAGCTTTTATGGGGTTTCAATATCTTTCTATTGGCTAATAGCATTTCTCTTCTTGGCTTGAAGCATTATTTCAATTCGTTGTTCTCCTCATTATATCTTTTGATTTCAATTTGCTTCCTGGATAATTAATATATGAACACTTAAGTTCATGAGTTCTAGTTTCCCACTTTTTTTCTTATTGCTCTTGTTTCTGATCTATTTCATTGTTATGCTTTTGGGTGGCACCAGGTCCAGTAATATCTAAATTTATAAATACACTTCGAGAGCTCTCCTCTTATAACGAGTTTCTTCGGTCACAGGTAACTCCTCGTCGTATCTTGTGAATAGGCTACACATAAATCTAAAATGAAAACATAATGAAAAGAAATATAAAGTGTAGTCCGCGTTGAAAACCCAATTTGATATATTCGTTTTAAAGCTGTTGCCCTTCACTGTGTCATTTGTAGAGCCGTTGCGTTTTTGCAGGTGGAGCACGTATTACTTGACAGGCTGACCAACTTTATGACTGTTGATTTACAAGAAGCAAAGGTTCTCTTTCTGCGCTGCCAGTTTTGATTGTTTTCTACTTTTTATGTACTTTAAAGTGTCAACTGTGACTGTCAAATATTGTAGACTCGAGATTGATCTATAAACAGATGCTTAGGTTGTTGGTATTTTGTATCCACCTGTTGAGAAGTTCTATTAAACCTTTGCCATTAGTTAGGCTGGATTTAAAAACATTTTGTCATTTTCTTATTTATATGTCTTTCTTTTCTTGACGTGAACAATTTTCTGAGGAAAATTATTCCCCCCCCCCCCCCCCATTGATAAAGATATCTGTTATCAAAAACTCAAGCTATCGTTTGCCAATGATCCACTTTACTGTTTTTACATTTGTAGGAGTCGCGGCGTCGTTTCGATAAAGCTGTCCATTCTTATGATCAGGTAATTGATTATAGTCTATTGCTCCGCTTACTTATTGCACATGGAGAGTTACACCTTATTTATCTTTTGATAAAATAAGTTATTGGTGTCACTACAATATGAATTTGGCTTTTCGTGAAGCTCACACTAATAAGTAATATCAAAATGGCTGGTGCCTGGTCATTTAAAAAATGTACTAGTAATGTAGTTTGATTGTTTATAGGTAACGAGTTTGCTGAAAAAAACTGTGAAGGAAATCAGTACCTTCCTGCATAATTTTTTCAATATGCATAGTGATATATTGCTATGTGTTTTCTACAATGAATGCATATATGTTATTAATCTTGAGACTGGAAGTTAGTTTTTCTTTTCAACTTCTGCATAGTACCAAGAGTTTCCAAGCGTGGGAGACTGACAAGCATTGTAGTTGATGCTTAATCTACTTTAAGATATAATGCTGTGCATGGTAAATTGATCTGAAGCTATGCAATAAATTTTCTTAAATATTTTGAAGGCACGCGAAAAGTTTGTGTCGCTAAAGAAGAATACCAGAGGAGAGATTGTTGCTGAGTTGGAAGAGGTATTAGCACAGTATATCTTATATCTAATATTTTCTTTCCTTCTCATTTTGGCTAGTGAGGAAAATTTATTCAAAATCTCACGTTGTGAATTGTGATGTGTGTTCCTTATCTGTATACATGCATCCGTAAACTGTATATGTACAATATATAGATCATATATCACAAAAATATAAAGGTGCACGGTTCTTAAAAAATAGATTTTTGTTTTGCATATATATATATATATCATGTAGCATTCAACCCTCCAGTTATTCAAGAAAACTGGATGTGATAGGATGGCTTATGTGGATGTGTAAACTGGTTCTAAAAGTTACAGAATCTTCAAATAATAACAAAAATGATATAGTCTTCCCTGAATCTGAGAAGAAGATGTCAATTTCCCAACAAGTCAAATGTTTTAAGTGAATTAATTCAATTTGACACTCAAGCAGATAAATGCTGCTCCACATATATGGGATGGTAACACAGTTGTAGTGTTGTATTTACAGGATCTGGAGAATTCGAAGTCAGCATTTGAGAAAAGTCGTTTCAATCTAGTATGCTAAGTCTACGAACATAAGCCATTACTACTATCGTCTTTTGACCTTTCTGCGTCTAAATGGTTTTCTCTTTGGTTTAAGGAATGCAGGTAAATTCATTGATGACTATTGAAGCAAAAAAGAAGTACGAGTTCTTGGAATCTATAAGTGCAATTATGGATTCCCATTTGAGATATTTTAAGCTTGTAGGTTTCTTCTTAATTTGCATTTTGAGAAGTCACCGAGTGTGACCAACTAAGGGAAACATCTGTGTCATGTTGTATTCCTTAATGTGGTCTCTTTGTGCTTCAGGGGTATGACCTGTTGAGTCAATTAGAGCCTTATATCCATCAGGTACAACCTTATTGTCAAACCCTTTTCAAAAAATGCCAAATGATCAGAGGGTTAACAGTTAAAATACTTAAACTTGAGATCCTTAAAAGCTCTCCTTGTTTTCTAAGAAAATTGATTAGAACTGCTACCTGATACTTTTCTTCTTACAGGTGTTGACATATGCACAACAATCAAAAGAACAGTCTAAGATTGAACAAGATCGGTTTGCAAGACGCATTCAAGAATTCAGGACCCAATCTGAATTAGACAGCCAACAGGTGTCTGCTAAAGCAGAGCCCTCTAGTGTTGATGGAAACCATGTTTATAGCTGTCTCTTATACACATCTAGATGTGTATAAGAGACAGGTCTAAGATTGAACAAGATCGGTTTGCAAGACGCATTCAAGAATTCAGGACCCAATCTGAATTAGACAGCCAACAGGTGTCTGCTAAAGCAGAGCCCTCTAGTGTTGATGGAAACCATGTTTATAGAACTATCCCATATAAAAACGTAGAAGCAACTTCGATATCAACTGCAGACAAGGAAGTAAGTTCTCCAACTCACTCATGTAGTAGTCAACTGCAAAGCCATAATTTACACAAACTGTTCCAATACTTCTCTGGTAAAGAAAATTGCTAAGTTTCGTCTTGCCACAGGAAAATAGGTAAAAGTGGCATAGTCTGTACAAAGATATACCTGTTGTTGTTGGTGGGGAATATGGCTATAACTCTAGACATGATCTTACTTGCCCTACTGTTGTTTTTTTACTGAGACAATGCCAACTCCCATAACTATACTTATAAAAGTTGAAGCAATATTGTCAATTTCTTAGTTGTGCCTGAAACGAATTTCTGGCTTTATGAGTTGTGTCTTCTGTTCAAAGATATAATACTGCAATGCAACTATGCAGACATTGAGATTTATGGTGACTCATTTGGTGATGAGTACGCTTCACTGCTTCAGTTCTCATGCAGGCTTAATGTCTTACATATTTTATCTTCTGTACTAATGCAGGTAATCAAACAGGGGTATCTATTAAAGCGATCAGCTAGTCTAAGAGCTGATTGGAAAAGGAGGTTCTTTGTACTTGACAATCATGGATCCCTATACTATTACAGAAACACCGGTAATAAATCAGCGGTATGTGTGCCAAGCTCTTTTTTACTGACTCGTTTCCATGTGATAGATCCACAAGTTCTTTCAAATTCGGTTGTAGTTCTAGATGCCAAAGGTCGATTATACCCAGATTATCAATTTGTGTTAAAGAGAGAATAGAATAAGAGAACAAAGCTGTGCTTTCACAATTACTCTGCTTTTGTGATAAAATTGCTGTATCAGTGTTAATTCTACAACTCAGGTGGTAAAAAGTCTCCAAACGTAACAGTGAACTTAAAACATAACAGTGAACTGTTGTAAGGTTACGTTTTCTTAATGTCAGGCATTTCAGTATCAGTGGATTTGCAGTTGCTCTTGATGTGTAGGAAGCCTCTCAGTTTAGCATCATTTGAATCCAATCCAATATGTAATATTTCCCTAGTTTGACCCAGCTAGGAACATTGGTCAGAAATTAATTGTAGATATACCTACCTATCATTCCTTCATGTTTCGGCTATACTTATATTTGTGTCTGTTAAACAAGTCTATCTCACCTGTGTTTTCTTCAGTTTCAATCCTTCTAATAATATTTTTCTCTTCTTAGGGATCTCAACATTACTATAGTGCTTTAGGTGAGCATAACAGCGGTGTCTTTGGGAGATTTCGTTCAAGACACATTCGATCAGCTTCGCAGGGAAGCCTAGATTGCAATATGATCGATCTCCGTACCTCACTGATAAAATTGGATGCAGAGGACACAGATCTTCGACTCTGTTTTAGAATTATTTCTCCTCAAAAGACTTACACATTACAGGTACCGAATTTAAAAGATATAGAGACGTGAAGGAGCAAATATAGCTTCAGGGGGGCTAACACAGCTTTTTTCTCTATGCTATCAGGCTGAAAATGGAGCTGATCGGATGGACTGGGTGAATAAGATTACAGCAGCTATAGCAACACGCCTGAATTCTCATTTCCTGCAACAGGTTGACACTAGACGATCCTCATGCTTCTCTTTTAACTCTGAATCAAATCAGAGTGTTAAGCTTTTGTGCTAATACATAATTGTACTATCTTCTGCAGTCACCAAATCGATACTTGGACAAAAACTCTTCTAGTGATGACCTCTCCCTGGATCAAAAACAAAACTATAATCAAAGACTAAATATGGGGGATGATGTCCTTGCAATACTGAGAGAAATCCCTGGAAATAACGCATGTGCAGAATGCAATGCACCTGACCCTGATTGGGCATCATTGAATCTTGGAGTTTTGATGTGCATCGAATGTTCTGGTGTTCACAGGAATCTCGGCGTTCATATTTCCAAGGTACAAGATTTGCTTCTTTTGATATGGTGTCGTGTAGCTTCTCTCCATTCAATTTGAGGTTGTACGAGCTAGTTTGTTGTATAGCAAGCAAACCATGCGCTAGTTATCTCTGCATCATCCAGAATTTGCAAAACTTGAATCAGATAATCTGAAATTTCCGTAAAATTTATCTGGCAGTGTTTATATTTTCTTGCTGAAGTAAAACATTGTTGTATAACGACACAGTAGATTTTCTAAGAACTCGTGTATGAGTCATAGCCTTTTTTCCCGGGGTGCTGGATATTGAAGCTAACGTCATAGAGTTTCTGTAGGTGAGATCACTCACATTGGATGTGAAAGTATGGGAACCCACAATCTTGGACTTATTTAGGAACTTAGGCAATGCATACTGTAATTCGGTGTGGGAGGGGCTACTTCACCTTGATGATGACTGGTATGGTTTCTCAAGGAAAATTAGATTGTTTGTATTTTAATGTAAAGACTGTCTCTCAAACACATGCAAGAAGTCAAATGTGCCCAAAATGGGATTGATGAACTTTTTTTTTGCTTTTTGCAGTGAAAAGGGTTCAACTGAGACGCTTGCATCGATTCCGAAACCATCTTCTAAAGATTCCTTTACCCTAAAGGAGAAATACATTCAAGTAAAGGTATGGTATTTAGCTCTCAAAGTTTCCACATACACTTTCAACGATTGATTTATTTCAAATTAGTTGGACAATTAGCTTGTGCCTGCCTGTTACTAAGCCTGCTAATGTTTTATGCCTAGACAGTACCTGGAGAAAGCACTTGTTGTCAAAGATGAAAGAGAATCAAACCCTAGTGCCTCAAGTAGAATATGGGAAGCTGTTCAAAGCAGGAACATAAGAGAAATCTACGGACTCATTGTAACAGCGGATGCGAATATCATCAATACCAAGTTCGATGACATTACTGCCCCTGATGCATATCACCACCACCGTGTTGAGGCACAAGACGAAGTAAAGAAAAGCCACGATCCAAATGCGTGTCAGAGAATCAAGGATTCGAAAGAAGCAAGAAACTGTCTTCAAGGCTGTTCGCTGTTGCATGTGGCGTGTCAAAGCGGTGACCCGATCTTGCTTGAACTGTTGTTGCAGTTTGGTGCTGACATAAACATGAGAGATTATCACGGAAGAACTCCGTCACACCATTGCATCGCATCAGGGAACAACGCGTTTGCAAAGGTTTTACTGAGAAGGTAACTACTAACTAATGATCCCATAAACTTTTTTTTATTATTTTTCACCTCATCTGGAACATTTTGCTTTTAAATAACTGTCTCCCTTTCTTTGGATAATGCAGAGGTGCTCGTCCATCAATAGAGGATGGTGGAGGGTTAAGTGTATTGGAAAGAGCGATGGAGATGGGAGCCATAACAGATGAAGAGCTCTTCCTTCTCTTAGCAGAGTGTCAGTAATATACCGTTTCCCTTTTGTTCGAACAAGAAATCTGATTGATTGACTGATTGCTAAGGAAAAGACTATGAGATAGACCTCTTTGGTCCTGTTACTGTAACTGTTGTATTATTTGGTCATGAGTGGCTCATTGATGCTATATAGCTTCTCATCTTTTTGTGTTAGTTATGGAATGTTACATGGTATTATAAGTTGATAGAAAGATCATAGATTGGTGTCATATTTGAACCATTTTTACCTATGACAATTGATTAAAAGCCATGATATGCATTCTTAATTCCATTGTTTCTGCAACTGTATGTAAGGGCGGATCCAAAAATATTTCATCGTGTTGTTGACTTTTTATGTTCAACGCAAAATAGTTATGTTCTTGTTGTTGATCGTTAAGGTTCCAAAAGAGACTTGTCATCATCTTCAATGAGTCTCTTGAATTCCTCCAACCAAACTCATTACAAATATCCAAAAAATTACAAAACAGTAGAAATGTCAGAAGAAACAAAAGACAAGAGTTTGAAGTCTCTATGTTTCAATATTTTGGGATAAACCTTCATTAATTGTAAATGAGATACAAGCAAGTTAAGTAAACCATATAACTAAACCAAAAAATAACCAAGAGTTAACCAAGAATGTAAGTGCATTCGAGTGTCTTGATGATTTCCATAAAAAGTGTGTAATTCTTGGAGCTGTTTGTAGCTTTCAAATAGAAAGAGTTTTTGAGATTAACACTACCATTTATTTGGTTAAGATCATGTTTTGTGAGTTTTTTAATTGGTTGAAAGGGTTGTTTTCATTTTTTGCGGGAATGAGGGTCAATTTTGAAATAAATGGATATTCTGAGGGTTTTAATGAAAATTTCGTTAAATACTAAATTGTTAAAGACGACGGCTTTTTCAAACCCTTCACCGCCGTTTGTTGTTCATCCTCCTCGCCGCCGCCTTCTCTCTCTCCCTCTCTCTCTCCAAATTGCACATCCTATAGAAGAACAACTGTATTGTTCCGAAAGTAAGTTTCTTTGAGCATTCCTTGTCTGTTCCTTTGTAAAAACCTTAAGCTTTTTTTTTGGCCTCTTATAAGGTTTCCATCCATATTTGATAAACCCTAGCTGTTTAACCTAAGATTAGTCAAGTGTATAATCGGAATCAGTCGCACAGTTTGAACACTCTCTCACCAATCGAATTTTGCTGCAGAGAAGGATGGTGACTGAAGGAGAAAAGACATTCGCCAAGAATTTCAGTATCCAGGAGCTCCCCGACGTCCCTGCCGGACTTCCTCCGCATCTCAAACTCAAGAAAAATCGTGTCGTGTCTAAAACTCAAGCTCCTACTGATGTATGAACTTTTCTCGCTTTACTTTCAAAATTTACAGCCCCTTATGTTCTGTGTTGTTTGCTTATAAGTTCAGCTAATTGAAGAAATTTATTGGCTTTTCTCGATGGTCCTTTCTGGGTTAGAGTTTAATCGATGCTGTGTTGATGGATTTCGTGTAAAGTTCAATCTTTTTTGTTTTGAGTTTGGTGCTAGCTTTTTACAAGAGTGGCTTTGGTCTCCTTTTTGTCAAAATCGAAATGATATGTGTGATGATTGTTTGAAATTTGAAGTCTTTAATAATCTTGTTCTGCCCTTGTGTTTGTGTTTTCTGTAGACTCAGGGTATCGTTTACTCGGGTGGCGATGTCTCTATGGGAGTGGACGACAGTGTGAAACTAGAAAACTTCTATGAGAATTTCAAAGTCGATGTGATTAGTTGCACAGAGACAGATATGGAATTCGATATGATTGGTATCGATGCTGCGTTTGCCAATGCGTTCCGAAGGATCCTTATAGCTGAGGTCTGTCCATTGTCTCACAGCCTCTGAATCCCTGATTGCTAGAATCTTTGTTCTAAAAGTGTTCCTTTTACTGCAGGTTCCTACAATGGCTATTGAAAAAGTGCTTATAGCATACAACACATCGGTTATTATAGACGAAGTTCTTGCTCACAGGATTGGTCTTATTCCGATTGCCGCAGATCCGAGGCTCTTTGAATATTTATCCGGTAAGGAAATATCCAGTGGCATGTGAATCCATCTCCACAAGCAAATATCTTTTTTTTTTCCATGTCAGCTTAATTCTTTATCTGTGTCTCATAGCAAATGATCAGCCGAATGAAAAGAACACCATTGTTTTCAAACTCCATGTGAAATGTCCAAAAGGTGTATCACGTCTTAATGGTAATATCCGTTCTTTAGTTAGCATCAGAAGATTGATTGCTTTATTTGTCAGCTTGATCTCTCATGAAAGGTGTCATTTGTAGTTTTGACGGACGAATTGAAATGGTTACCAAATGGAAGCGAGTTTCTCAAAGAATCAGGAGGTTCAACCTCAAAGCCAAAAACTTACACTTCATTCAGCTGTAGCCAAGACTCCTTACCTGAATTCGCGAATAATCCCATCACTCCGAGCCACCTCGATATCTTGATAGCTAAACTCAGCCCTGGTCAGGTACTGTTTCTATGTGTTCTCTTCTTCTTATTTGTAACACTTACTTGCGATGAGAGATGAACCAAACACTTGCCTCTTGGTAGGAGATCGAGCTCGAAGCTCATGCGGTTAAGGGCATTGGTAAAACACATGCAAAGTGGTCTCCAGTAGGGACGGCTTGGTATCGAATGCTTCCTGAGGTGAGAAGTTTATACCTCAATCTATCATGGTTTCTTTGAAAAAGCTCTTTGGTTTTTGTTATTGCCTCATCCTAATCTTTCTCGTAATGCTTTTGTTTATACTATCTTAGGTGGTTCTACTAGGGGAAGTTGAGGATGAGCGTGCTGAGCGACTCGTAAAGGCCTGCCCACAGAACGTTTTTGACATTGAAGACATGGGCAAAGGTAAAGTTAAAGCCTTCCCAAAATTTCCTTCAAATCTTCGAATCTGCGTTCGAGTAACAAAAGGAAATTAAAAAAAAAAAATAAAAAACAAACTGACTTTGTGGTAAACTAACAGGTAGGAAAAGGGCTACGGTGGCGCAGTCTCGTAATTGCACGATGTGTAAGGAATGCATAAGAGACCATGATTTGGTAGACCTTGTGGATCTGCGCACTGTCAAGGACCATTTTATATGTAAGAAGAGAGAAGAAGAACACATTCTTTTTTTACTCGGCAAGATCTGTTATTTGAAAGAAAGCCTAATTGAGTTTGTTGTTTTATTTGTCTGTTTCTCAGTTAAAATTGAGTCCACTGGATCACTGCCTCCGGATGTTCTCTTCACTGAAGCTGTGAAGATATTGGAAGATAAATGTGAACGTGTAATCGCTGATCTCTCCTGAAAAGAGATTGATTGGTTTAGCTCTACTGGCATGGTTCCGGTTTAGTTCAATTTTGTGTTTTGTACCAAAGTTTGTTCTTATTGATACCAAGAACGTTGAAATTATATAAACTTAAAATAGTTTTGGTTCAATGTGGATTTCAATTATCTCGATTCGATAACAGCTGAAACAAAGTTACCAGCTGAACCAACTTGGAAATTTGTTTCGGTTAATTTGGTTTTAATCGATTAATAAGAACGAAAATAAAATCTATAGAACAAGAAAATAAAAGATTGCAGCTTTGGATCATCAATTAAATTGGCAGCACATACGATGTAAGGTGCTGAGCTTTATTATTTATAAATATAAATTATAATGAACAGATCAAAAAGCACCAGTGGTCTAGTGGTAGAATAGTACCCTGCCACGGTACAGACCCGGGTTCGATTCCCGGCTGGTGCAGTTGTTGGAGCTGTGAGGAAATTGGCTTTAGCGTTGGTTGGGTCCTTCGCACTCTTCTGATATCTCAGATGTGATAAAGCCTCGTACTGAGCTCTGCTTTTTTTTTTTCCTAAAAGTGAAAGAGAAAAAAGTCTGCAACAAACCAACTGAGGAATGTTTTTAAAAATGAAGTTTCATATATATATATACTAGAAGAAGGTCCGCGCATTGCGCGGATTTTGTGATAATTTAAATGTTTCAATTTTATAATTTATTTATGTTAGTAAAAATTTGTGGATAAATATTAATTTTTGATTTGTGAATATCATGTAGTTTTATAATTTTGTATTGAAAAATTGGTGGAATAATAATATCTATAGTAAATGAGAATTTTTTTTAAAAAAAAATAAAAAAATAAAAAATAAAAAAATATATATTTAAAAAAAAAAAAAAAAAAATTATTTTGTAGTATAACTAAAATAAAATACATTTGTGATGAAATTTGTCATTGCAAAATAAAATGATAAGATATTTTTCGGTTCTTGTAGATTATCAAGACATATATCACAATTGTCATATTTTTCTTGTGTAGCTTGGATTTGTGTTCTCTCTAAGTCTCCAATTACAAAACCAACATATAGTTTTTTGATGCATTTGAGTTGAAATCTCCAATTTCAAAAGAGACTTCAAGGCATTGTGTGTTATGTGGTCGACGTGATAGTATAGATGTCTGAATAAAGTTTATTAAACTTTAGATTAATCTATTTGATGTTGTATTATACATATCATGATAAGTGAGGTAAAAGTTAATCATATATTTGAAGGTAAAGTTATTTGCTTGTGTATTTGATCGGTACTAAAAGGGATTGTGTAGTTGATGTTGTATTTTTGATGGAGTGGACATGTGATTTTGAGACAGAGTTTGTTTCCGGTTGATAGGGTGAAAAAAAATTATATGATAGTGTAATGCATATTATATATATTTTATTAGAATTTTGTGTGGTAATAAAAGTGAGTTGTGTTTGTAAGTTGTTGTATTGTTCTTCCTATTTATAGATTGTTATAGAATCTCTATTGCAGTTTTTTTGTTTTTGTTTTTTTTTTGTGGATTGTATTTAAATATTTAGTGTAGTTGAATTTTTAATTCTCTTTTATTGATCAGTTTTTCTTTCAAATGTAAATATGTAAAATGAATGTATGACAACCCTAAAAATTTTGGGACTCAAGACAGGTATATATTCATTTGGAATTTTGTAAAAGTGAGCTGTGTGGTAATAAAAATGAGTTGTGTTTGTAGGTTGTTGTATTATTCTTGCTATTTATAGATTGTTGTAGAATCTCTATTACAGTTTTTTTTCTTTTTTTTTTCGATTGTATCTATTTATGTAGTGTAGTTGAATTTTTAATTCTCTTTTGTTGATCAGTTTTTTCTTCGAATGTAAATGTGTAGAATGAAGGTACGTGAGCCCTGAAAATTTTAGGACTCAGGACGGGAATGTACGACTATGGGACAGGAACATAAAATTTGTGAATTGGAAAATAATTAATTATTAAAAGAAAATTTGATAAGAACGTCACGAGAAATTTCAGAATAATTTAGAAAAAAAAATAGAGAACTTTTAAGTTTTTATTTTTTAAATGGGTAATTCGGCTACCCGATCTAATACTCATTTCTTCTCGTACCATTCTCATACCCGTTTAAATAAAATAAATAGTCTCGAATGGATAATTGTTTGGAACGAGATAGGGAATGAGACAGATACATGAGAAAACGGAAACCCGTCCCAAATTTTTCAGGGCTCTATATTTTTTTCTATAGTTATGTAGTTAATTATAGCTTTTTGGGTTATTCATCCAAATAACCCTATCATTAAATTAAGAACAACAAAATAAAAAGATAAAAGAATTAAGTGTTACAATTATGAAGGACACATATCAATTTTATGTGTTTATGTTTTTTTTTTCTTTAAATGTAGGTGACACATGTCAATGTCTAGGATGCCACATGGCAGCATTTCAAAGCTCACTATAAAAAAACCTTATCATATTAGAATAGATATATATATATATATTCACTGCTATTGATGTCAAAAAAAAAAATATATTCACTGCTACAAGAAACCTGCTTCAAGTAAATAAATTGGCCATAAAAAATGATCGAACCAAGTAAAATTATCAAAGATTATCATATAAAAATTTGGTATAAGTGGCTTAGAAAAAGTTTTTTAAAAATTATTACGTTGGGTTTCTTAGCTCTAGCACAAGCAGCTGGACATGCACATATTTATATGTTTGGCGCAGATTTGATGTAAACATCTACATTCGTTTTCATAGAGTTCAATTTTATTTTAGTCAAGACTTGAAAATAATAATCGAATGAAATTATTAACATGGATTTCAAAATCAATATAATTGGATAACATAATATTTTGTTTGATTTGCATATCAAACTAATATACTCAATCCAATAAAGAATTTCAATGATGTAACACACTAACACTCAATATTAATTATGTTTTGTCGGTGTTTTAAAACGCGAACCAGAAAGTCTTTAGGCAATATACACGGTGGCTAGATGCTCCGGTTTTCATATATACTATGTTTAGGCGATTTATAAATGTCTCCAAAGTTTTTTTTTTAACTTTGTTTTATTAATCTTCATTTAGAATGATTACAATATAGAAATAGAAGAGATCCGATAGGTATAATACAAAAAGAAACTAACGATTTTTCCTGATAATTTAGTGAAGAAGAGATTCTTTGATGATACATTGGCGATACCAAAATAATCTTGTTTCGAATCTTGAAAATGTCAATAAAAGACGTTGCCGTACCACAATAGCAGACAAACTTCTTATACTCGAGTCTTGAAAAGGTCAATAAAACATGTTCCTGTACCACAATAGCAGACAGATTTCTTATACTTTTTGACAATAATTCTCACGATGTAGATATCTCTTCTTTGATTATTTTCTTCAATTTTGTTTCAGAAAAGTTAGCTTCGGTGAAATCCGCTCTAAACACCGTCGAACAAACTTAAACTGCAGAGTACAAACCATATATATATATATATATATATATATATATATCCAAAATCGACTAAAAACAAAAGCATCTGCAAACTATAAATCTTCTACGAAGAAAAAATTCTGAGATAAAAACTTCATCTTAAGAGAGAATAAATGAACTCAAACAAGAGAGTCACCAAAACCCATAAAACTAAATTTTATGAACTATCAGATCTAAAACTTATTAGAACGAAAATTAAAACTAAAACTAAAAGAAGATAAAATCTCAACTCACAAAAGAAAGCTACTAAACCATCCCACGATGCTGACAAAGAACGCCGGACATCGGAGAGATTAAATATGCAAATCTCTCTTTTTCCCTCTTTGACGGCTGATAAATGTCTCCAAAGTTAGTATGAAATTTTGAACCAAGGGTTCTAGGCTACTTGAAAAAAATTCATTATTGTAAAGAAGAAAATGTCATAAATGTCTCCAAAGTTAGTATGACATTTTCTTCTTTACATTAATGATTTTTTTTCAAATAGCCTAGAACTCCTGATTCAAAATCAAAAGCATACAAAAATAAAAAGCCAACGGTAGTTAAAAAAGATAATAAAACGACAAACCCTAATTAGCACTAGGGCCAGCTCTAAGGCAAGCCAAATGAGATATTGGATTTGGTCCTCAATATTTGTTGGTCTGTTATACAAAAAAATTTCTTATGTATATATAATAAGTTTTATAGATTTTTTGATGGCCCATAAAAAAATTTGATTGTCCATTACTAATGTTTTATGGTTGTTTTATATGGAACAAATAAAAAATAATACAAATTAGTCCAATTCATTAAATCTACAAAAAAAAAAAATTAAAATCTTTTGAGATAAGCATGGTCACAACGTGCTCCAAAAGCGAGTGGTGTAAGGCCCTGTTCGGTAGCTCAGTTATCATATTCATCCAGATGTTCAATCCAGCATCTTCAGTCAAATGATCAAGTCAGATGTTGTTCGTTTTTTCTCGGTTATTCATCGAGATGAATCATCTGAATGTAACTAATTTGTTAGATGGTTGCACATTTGGATGAACCATTTAGATGGTTATAATAAAAATTGACTTTTTTGTCCCTAATCCGTGATTGTTGATTTAAGACCCATTTGGATGAAAACCAACGAGCAGCTTTATACAAAGTTTTGCCCCTAATCATTCGACACAAAGTTTACAAAAAACAGAGAAACACAAAGTCCATAGCTCACACAATGACAATTCACAATGTTGGAAGAACAAAGAACCTATAAGTCGATAGCTTTGCTCTGGCGATACTTACCATGGATGATGATCCAGGATTCTCTGAAGTAGAATCACCAAAAGCGTTTTCAACAGACAACGTGAGTGCCGAGTTCTGGTTGGGATAGAGGCAACAGACTTGGCTTTTTCCTGAGCATTCATCAAAACAGAAAAGGCAAGGCTTTTAGCAAAACCAATAGAGATTTCGAGATATGGAGGTTCTAGGAAAACTAAACACAAATTATGGAACTGAACTAAACACAAAAAACAGAGAAGTAGCTACATGTATCACTGCAAGAACATCAAAACTCACTGCAAGAACATCACACCTCAAAAACCACAAAAACAAAGAAGTAAACTAAACACAAACTAATCACTGTAAGAACATCAAACAGAGAAGTAAACTAAACACAAAAAACAGTATCTTGCAGTCTCATGATATCTAAACGCTTTTCACCTTGCTGAGCAGACCAACATTCAACTCCACTGATATGAACTGTACCAAACACTTGTTCCATCAAATCCATGTTTGCGAGTGGTTTATCTATGAATTTTCTAGCTCCTGGCCATTCCTGAATTAAGAAATTAGAGACAAAATTAGACCAAATGAAAAGGTCATGTGTTCGCTTCCTATGTGTTCTTTGAATCAGATCAAATTTATACTCATCTTACACTGCTCATTTCACCAATCATTAGACATATCTATGCTCCCATTTGGATGAAAACCAAGTCCAGTTTTGCGAGTGAGTCTCTTGAAAGACTCATACTGATTCTTGCAAGTTGTATACTTGATTCCGAACTTCTTCCATGGATGTCTTTGCCCATATACTTCGCAGAATTTATCAATGATTGAGAGTCTTGCCGTTTCATTCACAACCTGGTTTCTAATGTTTCCTTTAAGCTTCTCTTCTATTCGCAGTTGAAGATAAAAGCGGGTTTGCTCATCACTCCAAGCAAGATTCTCAGACCCAGGAATTGATGACATTGTAAATCTAGAGGAAACCAACAATGCTGAATCATATCTCTAAGCCAGGATGAAACTAAAGAGAACGACAGAGAACAAAAACTATATGCAAGCAAACAGAGAAGTAGCTAAGAATCAGAGTGAAAACGCACTCACGTTAAGATGTTAAACCGATCCAGAACAGTGATACTAACCAATTCTCTCTTCCTAAGTTCAGTTTCCCAAACATCAGCAGCATCAAACTCACGTTAAGATGTGAATGATTCTTATAAATTCACAAACTCAGAAGCTCATAGTAAAAAACAAAACTTTCATCAAAATCAAGTAAGAAACAAAAGTGACTGATTTTTATAAATTCAGAAACTCAGAAGCTTCAAAGACCAACTCATACAATGATCATCAATTCGAAGTTCGAACTATAGCACAAATGAAAGGAAAGCATAGATGAGCAACTAATCAAACAATGGAAACAACCCAGACTGTCATTCAGTGCTTTGTAAAATCGGGAACAAATTCAGAGAACTCCGAGAGAGTGAAGAAAAGAGAACAAACCCAGAAGAAGAGTAAACCCAGAAATACTAACCCATAGAGTAATTCGGAGAAATCAATCGAATCATACAAAACATGAGAAATCAATCGAATCGCAATAGAAACTACATGAAGAAAACATATAGAGAAGCTCGCCTGTGTACGCGCCGGAGAGTTAAGCAGCAGCGATAGGCTCGCCGGAGAGAGAAGCGGCAGTGAGAGTCACCGGAGTCAAAGAAATGTCGAGAGAGTGAGAGGACGAGAGAGGAGTCGGGATGTTAGGGTTTTTTTTTGTAAATTGTTGTTTTAGTTAGGGTTAATTTTTGCCGGAGAGAGAAGCGGCAGTGAGAGTCGCCGGAGTCAAAGAAATGTCGAGAGAGTGAGAGGACGAGAGAGGAGTCGGGATGTTAGGATTTTTTTTTTGTAAATTGTTGTTTTAGTTAGGGTTAATTTTGTAATTTGTTATTTTCGACTGGATCATCCTCAGTCAACTGCACCAATTTGGATCATCTTACTGATTTCGAAAATTTTGTCTATTTTTTTTTAAATCATTCGGATGAGTTATCTAGATGATTTTCAGTTTTGATACACAACGAGCAGAAACTCTCATCTCCATCTAGATGACTCATCCAGATGGAGAAACGAACAGAACCTAAGTGAAAAATCTCATCTACTCTCTTTAACGTAATGGGACCAACAATCATTTTCATCACTCGAGGCCATACACGTACACCTAACTTCTCCTCATCGCCCATGGTAACTTAATAAAGCAACCATACCGTAAAACTAACCTACCTCCTATAAATATCCACCCTTTGTATCAAATAAATAAATATCACAACTGAAACAATAACCATACCAAAAAGAGAATGAAAATCATCGCACTTTCACTTCTCTTGCTCTTGGCCGCTACGTTCTCCCAAGGCCGGCCTTCGGTACCCGTGCCTAGGCTCATCGAACTTTTAACATCAAGCGACATCTTTGAGACCGAAGCCGACCTGTTGGAGAAACAGCGACTCTCCATCAACTACCACAACTGCAGAAGCTGGCACCTCGGTGTTGAGACTTCTAACATCATCAATTTTGAGACGGTGCCCGCGAATTGCAAAGACTACGTTGAAGACTACTTGACCACTTCCCTTCAGTACCGTAACGACTCCAAAACGGTGTGCAAAGAGGCTTATTTCTACGCCAAAGGACTTGCCCTAAAGAACGACACCGTCAATGTTTGGATCTTTGATATAGACGACACCCTTCTCTCGAGTATTCCCTTTTACGCCAAATATGGATACGGGTAATACATTTACTATTATTATTTCTAATCTACGTACTCCACTACCAGTTAATATATATGTATAGTTTTTATGAAATAGATAATTCTACAAAGTTCTATCAAAAGATTTTGTACACATATCATCTCCATGTATTTTATTAATAGTTTGAGACATCTCTAACCTGAAAATATTTTTTTTAGGACAGAGAAGCAAGACCCGGGGGCATTCAGGAAGTGGTTGGAGGCCGGAGAAGCTCCCGTGCTCCCGGAGAGCTTGCATCTTTACCAAAACATCCAGGAACTCGGGATTAAACCGAGCGATTCCATGATTTGAAGGGAGTCACTCTAGAGAATATAAGGGCTGCTGGCTTCGCCGACTGGAGACATGCATTTTTCAAGTAAGAATAATAAATTAAAGTAGCCTAATCATATTACATATACAGTGAGTACCATATATGTGATTGCAAAGGAGTGATATATTTAAATGGAAACGCAGGCCAACGGGTTCGAACACGAAGATATCAACCTACAAGTCAATCGTGAGGAAGACGCTAAAGAGGAATGGATACACTATCATTGGGAATATTGGAGACCAATGGGCTGATTTGGCTAAGGACAGCACTGGGGCAAGGACTTTCAAGCTCTCTAACCCACTTTACTACAAGGCCTAAGCATCTTTCTTAATATCTTTTTCCCCTATGCATCCACCACCTCATCTGTGTTTTTGTCATCTTTGTAGCCGCTTGGCCGGTCATGCTAAATAAAATGTCCAACCCATCCCAACTTAATAAATACTTCGTATTGAATGTTTTTTCTTTGTAGTAAAAATCAATCAACTGGCCATAAAATGACCAAACCAGGTAAAATTAACAAAATGAATCATATAAAATTTAAAATTAGTTACTTGTGCATGCCCAAAAGAATGGAAAAAGGTTTTGAAATATCATTATTACTTTGGGTTTCTTTGATCTATAGCACAAGAAGCTGGATACATCTTTGTCGGTTAATTTGGCATAAGACATCTACATGAGTTTTCATAGAGAGTTCTATTAGACAAAATAGAGAAATTTTTTTTTAATATCGCAAAGTTCTGCACCGAAACCCGTACATCTTCATAGATTGGAATTGGGTTTTTAAATCATTCCTCCCAAAAAAGATAGAACCTAGGATGCTACGGAACTAACTCATAGTACTAACCGTTAGGCTACCATACATGTGGTCAAAATAGAAAGTTTTCATAGAGAGTTCTATCCCCTATATATTAATTGAGAAATATTTTTAGAGAGTAAGTTTATTTTTTGAAATATTTACAGTGGTGCCATTTTGCTGATGTGTCACCACCACACTTATTCTCCCATTATTTTAATACAAATTTTCTTTTTTGATTACACTAATTACATTATATGCTTTTATCCATTTATTATTTTTTAATATAACCAAAAAATTATGTTTTAATTTTTGGATTATTTAAAATCGAATTTTAGGTTATGTGATGATTTATGATATACATCATATTACATAATACATTTCTTAAAACTGAATAAAACAATAGTTTTAAAAAATATTATTTAACGAAATATAATTTATACACAATTTATGATATACACAATACTTTTTTTGATTAGGCAGAAAATATGTTTACAATAAAAAATATTTCGATATGTGTGATTTTAATTAAAAAAAAATTATAAAAAACTAAAACTATAATTTATGTTACAATAAAAAATACTTCGATATGTGTGATTTTAATAGATATCCATATTTATAAATATATTTTTTGTTTATATGGTTTGTTAATAGAACCATATAACCAACTAATATAAATTTATGTCAAAAAGTTGAAATATTAAATTATATTATTCACATATATATAAAACTGATAAATTATTTTTACTTTAAATAATTTCATAATCATCTTTAATAAGATTATTTATAAATTTTTCATCTTGCGCACGGTGCACATTATCACCTAGTTAGTAGGTACTGTAGATTTTTTTTTAAAAATGTATTGTTAAAATTTTCAGATTTTATTGTTATTAGTTTATTGGGTATTTTAGATCTATAGCACAAACAGCCGGATATATTGTCATAGCTATCCACATCAATATTCTATTAAATAAATTATACTTCTGTTATCACCATTCGTGGTGTCGTTTTCTAATTAAATCGACACTGCACATTTACTCCTAAGATATATTTTCTTCCTTATACAACATTTCATACGTAATTTTTTTTTTTTCATTTTCATACGTAATTTTTAATTTACAGAGGTTACTGGTTTGCGTATTTAATTGATTAAAAATTCTATTAATTGTGTTAGTGATGTTGGTGTTCCTCCTAGTGGGGTATATATAAATATAAAGACTTTTAATATAATTTTGTGGTTACATAAGAGTCGAGAGACAAGAGACAAAAAGCAAGAAAGAAAAAGAGAGGCAAAAAAAGAAAGAATAAAAAGTGAGAGAAAAATAGTTTTTCGTCCAGTTTCTTCAAGACTTCGTTTGGAGGCTTGAGAGTTTCCTGATCGAGCTGACACTTTGAAGGAAGCTTCGTGACTCAGTGGGTTTGAGATTCAACGGTGGGATTTTTATTTCAACGGTTGGTTTCTCGAGAATCATGGTTTTAGCGTGGCTTTTCGCTGCAGTTTTCAGCAGGTTCTGTCTTGAGTGTTTGAGAAATCTGACGGTGAGTTCTTCTCTGTTTGAGTTGAAACTTGGCAGAGGTGTTTCTGACTTGTTCATCTTGGATTTGTACGGTGGGATATTCCTCTGGTGGCTGGAATCATAGTGAACTGAAGGTCGTTTGTGATTGCTTATTTATGAGCTCTTATATTGTTCTTGTATTGCTCTTTTGTTGAGTTTCTTGTGTTGGAGATTGCTCTGTGAGAGCTTGAGTCTCTGGATCTGTTCTGTGGGAACAGGGAAAACGTGGTTGTAACTCATATTCATTTCATATAGTGAATTATTTGAGTGGACTACGGTCCCGTGGTTTTTACTCCTCACATCGAGGAAGTTTTCCACGTAAAATAAGTTTGCGTCTCGTTTAATTTCTCCTTTGATTATTTTCTGCCATTGTCCAAGTATTTTTCTCACGGGTTCACACAAGTGCGGGAAACTTTATTCCGCTGCGCTTTTGTTGCGTTTTGTGTTTTCCCCAACAGAGTGGTATCAGTGCTTCTGGTTTTGAAAGCTTTGCGTTATTGATTTGCTTGTGTGAACGATGGAAAATATGGGCAGAATGATAAGCTTGAATGGTGCTAACTATCATATATGGAAAGCCAAGATGGAGGATCTGCTTTTCGTGAAGGATTTTCTTACGGTGTTTCGGGATACCAAACCTGATAATATAACCGATGATGATTGAAAGCTGCTGCATCGCAAAATGTGTGGTTCGATTAGACACTGGGTGGATGATAATGTTTTGAATCATATTGAGAATGAGATTGATGCTCGTCTGTTGATACCACTCTGTTGGGGAAAACACAAAACGCAACAAAGGCGCAGCGGAATAAAGTTTCCCGCACTTGTGTGAACCCATGAGAAAAATACTTGGACGATGGCAGAAAATAATCAAAGAAGAAATTAAACGAGACGCAAACTTATTTTATGTGGAAAACCTCCTCGATGTGAGGGGTAAAAACCACGGGACCGTAATCCACTCAAAAAATTCACTATATAAAATGAATATGAGTTACAACCACGTCTTCCCTGTTCCCACATAACAGATCCAGAGACTCAAGCTCTCACAGAGTAATCTCCAACACAAGAAACTCAACAAGAGAGTAATACAAGAGCAATATAAGAGCTCACAAATAAGCAGTCACAAACGACCTTCAGTTCACTATGATTCCAGCCACCAGAGGAATATCCCACCGTACAAATCCAAGATGAACAAGTCAAAAACACCTCTGCCAAGTTTCATCTCAAACAGAGAAGAATTCACCGTCAGATTTCTCAAACACTCAAGACAGAACCTGCTGAAAACTGCAGCGAAGAGCCACGCTAAAACCCGGATTCTCGAGAAACCAACCGTTGAAATGAAAATCGCACCGTTGAATCTCAAACCCACTGAGTCACGAAGCTTTCCTGAAAGTTTCAGCTCGATCAGGAAACTCTCATACCTCCAAACGCAGTCTTGAAGAAACTGGACGAAAATCTATTTTTCTCTCACTTTTTCTTCTCTTTTCTTTTGCCTCTCTTTTTCTTTCTTGCCCCTTGGCTCTTGTCTCTTGACTCTTATGTAACCACAAAGTTATATTAAAAGTCTTTATATATATATATATATATATATATACACACATACCCCACTAGGAGGAACATCAACAAACTCCCCCTCCGACTAGGTGGAGGAAACCGCCATACCGGCTATCTCTCGGCAAACTTCAAGCTTCCCTCTCGGCAATGATTTTGTCATCATATCAGCTCCATTATCATCCGTATGAACTTTCACAAGTTCTACTTCCTTAGAAGCAACCACATCTCGTATCCAATGATACCTCTTGTCAATATGTTTTGAACGCGAATGAAATGTAGAGTTCTTCCCGAGACAAATTGCACTTTGACTATCGCAAAGCAACACATACTTATCTTGCTTGAAACTGATCTCCTCAAGAAAATTCTTCATCCACAACAACTCCTTACAAGCTTCCGTTTCGGCTATAAACTCAGCTTCAGTGGTAGAAAGTGCAACACACTTTTGCAATCTTGATTGCCATGCCACAGCTCCACCCGCAAATGTTACCAAGTAACCCGAAGTAGACTTCCTGGAATCAACATCCCCAGCCATATCAGAATCAGTATAACTAACAAGTAATGGCTTATCACCTCCAAAGGTAAGCTTCAAACTAGAAGTCCCTCGAAGATATCTCAAAATCAACTTCACAGCATTCCAATGTTCTCTTCCAGGTTTGGAAAGAAAACGACTAACTGTACCAACGGCGTGAGCTAAATCTGGTCTTGTACAAACCATGGCATACATCAAACTACCAACTGCAGAAGCATATGGAACCCTTGCCATATCTTCCTTCTCAGAATATGTACTAGGACTCTGTTGAATGCTCAATCTAAAGTGTGTAGCAAGAGGAGTGCTAACACCTTTAGACTTGTCCATGTAAAACCTTTGAAGTACCTTCTCAATATACTTCTCTTGAGACAAGTGAATCAACCTCGCACCTCTGTCTCAAGCAATTCTAATACCAAGAATCTGTTTCGCTGGACCCAAATATTTCATGGCAAAGGACTTGCTAAGCTGCTTCTTTAGCTCTTGAATTCTACTCAAGTTCCTGCCCACAATCAACATATCGTCAACATAAAACAACAAGAAGATAAAATCATCATCACCAAACACCTGCACAAACACACAATGATCAGAAGTAGTCTCCTTATAACCATGCTCCCCCATAACAGACTTGAACTTCATGTACCACTGCCTCGGTGCTTGTTTCAATCCATAAAGACTTTTCTTCAGGCGGCAAACTAAGTCCTCTTTGCCCTTCTTCACGAAGCCTTCAGGTTGTACCATGTAAAACTACTCCTCCAAATCACCATGAAGGAAAGCCGTCTTTACATCCATTTGCTCAACCTCTAGATCAAGACTCGCTGCCAATCCAAGTACAACCCGAATGGATGACATCTTCACAACAGGAGAAAAGATTTCATCATAATCAATCTCCTTCTTTTGGCTGAATCCTTTCACAACCAATCTAGCCTTGTATCGAGGTAGCAAACTGGTATCTTCATGCTTAATCCTGTACACCCACTTATTAAGCAATGCCTTTTTGCCCTTTGGCAACTTCACCAACTCAAATGTATGATTCTCATCGAAAGAATCCATCTCTTCTCCTATGGCACCAAGCCAATTATCCTTGTGTTCATCTTCCAAAGCTTCATCAAAACTTTCAGGTTCTCCCCCATCAGTAAGTAACACATACTCACTAGGATCATACCTTGTCGACGGTTTTAGACCTCTCTCAGATCTTCTAACAGTAGGTAGGTTCTCGATAGCTGGTGTTCCATCATGATCGTCACCATGATTATCATGTGCAGGAGCATCTGCACTGGGTGTATCAACTTGAACCTCACCTTCGACCTGACCGTGGATCGATGTAGAAGGAGCAACCTCTGAATCAATCAAACCCTCAAAACTTTGAGCTGGTTTTCTGGACTTGTCAATGTCCTTAATCGTTTGATCTTCCATGAACACAACATCTCTGCTCCTAATGAGCTTCTTCTCAACAGGATCATAAAATCTGTAGCCAAACTCATCTTGACCATAACCAATGAACACGCATTGTCGCGACTTAGACTCAAGCTTTGACCTCTCATCCTTGGGAATATGCACAAATGCATTGCACACAAAGACCCTCAAATGACCATAAGAAACATCCTTACCGGTCCAAACTCTTTCTGGAATATCACTCTCCAACAGAGCACTTGGTGACAAATTTAGCACATGAACAACCATGCTCAAAACTTCAGCCCAGAAAGTCATCGCCAAGCCTGACTGTGAAATCAAAAATCTCACTCTCTCGAAAATCGTCATGTTCATCCTCTCAGCCAACCCATTCAACTGTGGAGTCTTAGGCGGCGTGAACTGATGCCTAATACCATGTTCTTTGCAATAAGCATCAAATGGTCCAGAATACTCTCCACCATTATCACTGCGGATACATTTCAACTTCTTTCTCGTTTGTCTCTCAACCAATGGCACAAAATGCTTGAAATATCCCAAAACCTGATCTTTCGTCTTCATAGTGTAAACCCATAACTTCCTGGAATGATCATCAATGAAAGTGACAAAATATGATGCACCACCAAGAGATTTTGTCTTCATTGGACCACATACATCTGAATGCATCAAATCAAGTATCTCGGGTTTCCTAGAAGGTGTAGAAGCCTTGAAAGAGACTCTGTGTTGTTTCCCCGCAATACAATGTGCATACTTCTGCAAGTGCAAACCGGAGATCCCTGAAATAGATTCCTTCTTAGACAACACAGACAATCCTTTCTCACTCATGTGTCCGAGTCTCTTATGCCACAACTCCATGGCATCATCATTCTCCAAAGCATTAACAATGTCTTTAGAGATCTTAGCTTGCATCCAATAGAAAGATGAAAGCTTATCACCTCGAGCCACAACCATAGAACCTCTTGAAAGTTTCCATTTACCACCATCAAATACGCTATAGAAACCTTCATCATCAAGTCTTCCCGTGGATATCAAGTTCAATCGAACATATGGGACATGCTTAACTCCTTTAAGCACAAGTCTAGTACCAATACTAGTATCCAAGCAAATATCACCAATGCCAACAACTTGAGCCAAACCATCATTACCCATCTTCACAGAACCATAATTACCCGGAGTATAGGTAGAAAACAAATCCCGCTGCGATGTAACATGAGTAGTAGCTCCACTATCAACCACCCAACTGGTGTCTTGGCATGCAACATTAATGTCATCACAATCATGGAGAATCAGAAACTGATCATCGGTGATTGTCACCCGATCTTCACCATCTCCTTGCTGCTTGTTGTTCCTTTTCAACTTCCAGCAATGTTTCTTCGTGTGCCTTTTCTTATGACAATAGTGGCACTCTATATTCGCAAATCTATTAGACTTGCTTCTGCTCCTGCTCTTGTCCTTCTTGGGCTATCGATGTGTAGTCCTCCCCCTTGACTCAGTAACCAAAACATCTGAACGCGAGGAACTAGCATTTGACTGCCTTCTTGTTTCCTCATTCAAGAGACTGTTCTTCACTAAGTCCATCGAAACAGCACCATCCGATGTGGAGTTACAAATAGACATCCTGAACACCTCCCAAGAATCTGGTAATATACCAAGAAGCCACAAACCGTGAATCTCATCATCAAACTTGATTCCCATGACCGACAGCTTGTTGAGCAATCCCTGAAACTCATTCAAGTGATCCGTCATCAGAGTTCCCTCCTGATACCTCAGCTCAATCAACTTCTTAATCATGTACATCTTGTTATTCCCAGTCTTCCGAGCATACAACTGCTCCAGCTTCAACCACAACAGACGAGCATCAATCTCATTCTCAATATGATTCAAAACATTATCATCCACCCACTGACTAATCGAACCACACACTTTGCAATGCAGCAGCTTCCAATAATCATCGGTTATATTATCAGGTTTGGTCTCCTGAAACACCGTATGAAAATCCTTCACGAAAAGCAAATCTTCCATCTTGCCTTTCCATATATGATAGTTAGCACCATTCAAACTTATCATTATGTCCATATTTTCCATCGTTCACACAAGCAAATCAATAACCCAAAGCTCTTAAAACCAGAAGCTCTGATACCACCCTGTTGGGGAAAACACAACAATTGAATCATTGTTTTCAAAATATTATGTTATTCAAAATGTTTATATGTTTAACAAGGATCTAATTTCCAAAATCAATTAAACATACAAACCAATGAAAATACATGATCATTTTGCAAATTAACCAATTCTGATGGCCAGAAACATTGAACTTAGACACGAACAAATAGAACACGTGAGAGTAATCTATGGGACCAGCCTCTGGCATAATTTATGACTGCATGTGTCTGAGTGTCTCTAATTCTATTGATCGGTGTCCATTTTCTGCGCAAGAAAAATATGATGTCTTCCATCATATACCATCATTGCCCGATTTAGTTAACAGTTCGATGAGCTGGTGACCTTAATTAATAATTATGGTCATATCAATGAATAGTAAAATTATTGTACAACGATACAATTTGTTTAGGCATGTGTGCTATTTTCAGTCTTTTTCTGTTCCATTTCAGTTGTTTATTTTTGAGTGTCGGCGTTTTTACTTTTCGGTGGTGTTTTTGTTCCAAGTGTGTCTAGCCGAAAAACCGAAGTTTGGATCCAAAAGGTGAAAATGAATGAAGAATGAAAGTCCAAACATATGGCATGGTTTGAAAATTTGTATATATATAATAAAGCCATTACCAATTTATCAATATGGAAAGATGGCTCGAATGGTCGGTATCTTTCATGGTATATATAGAACCACGATTTCAAAACTGAACAATTGCTAAATTTAGTTCAAAAAAAAAAGCGAACAATTGCTTTATATAATGATAAAAACAGAACTAAAATTGAGTCCACTGGATCACTGCCTCCGGATATTCTCTTCACTGAAGCTGTGAAGATATTGGAAGATAAATGTGAATGTATAATCGCTGATCTCTCCTGAAAAGAGTTTTGATCGGTTTAGTTCGGTTTAGTTCGGTTTAGTTCAATTTTGTGTTTTGTACCAAAGTTTGTTCTTATTGATACCAAGAACGTTGAAATTATATAAACTTAATAATAGTTTTGGTTATATTTTGGATTTCAATTATCGAGCTGAAAGAAAGTTACTAGCTGAACCAATTTGGAAATTTGTTTCGGTTAATTTGGTTTTAATCGATTAATAAGAAGGAAAATAAAATCGATATAACAAGAAAATACGATGCAAGGTGCTGAGCTTTATTATTTATAAATATAAACTATAATGAATAAGTTAAATCAAAAAGCACCAATGGTCTAGTAGGTTTCAGATCTGGTAGTTCAGTTTTATGGACTTTTATGACTCTTTTGTTTGGGTTTAGTTTTTTTCTTTTTAGGATGAAGATTTATCTCGGGTTTCTTTCCTAGTAAAAGATTTATAGTTTATTTTATGTGCTTAGTTTTAGTCGATTTTGGCTATTTATTTAGTTTGTGTTTGCAGTTCAAATTTGTTCGATGGTGGTTGGAGCGGATATCACCGAATCTAACTCTTCCGAAACAAATTGACAAAAACAATTAAAAGAGATCTATCTAAATCATGAAAATTATTGTCGTGTTATCGTCAAAAATATAAGAAGTATGTCTGCTATTGTGGTACGGAAACACCTTTTATTGGTCTTCTAAAGACTTGGAACAAGATTGTTTTGACATCGACAATGTGTCATAAAAAAGCTCGTTCTCGCTAAATTGTCGGTGGGCGATACATCGTTGGTTTCTCTTTGTATTTTATGTTTCGGCAGATCTTTTTTATGATGTAATGCATTCGAAAGCAATATCAATAAGACAAAAATGTTATAAGAAAAAAACATAACCAATTCAATGACTACCAACACAAATATTCTTATACTAGATTAGAATCCATATTATATGCAGAATTTGGTTATTTACTCGTGGACCAAAGATTTTTTTTTTTTTTGCTTTATTGTTAGGACGGATCATTGTTTTATCAATAATACTTTTCATCTAAATAATTATAATATGTTGGAATATTTGCTATTGGTGTGTGTAAAGGATTCAATTGATTGATTGTTTTTGGCTCACATTAGTAGTATTCAACCTTAATTATGTACAGAATTTTTAAAAAAACTTGGTAGCACAAGCAGCAGATCTTGGCTTAATGACTAATGTCATTCTTGCACATGGGTTCGATTTTGACAAAATGAAATATTTTACTTTATCAAAAAAATTATGTGCAGATTTTTACAATTTATTGTTGTGTTCCACTATGCCAATTCATAAGTGTACGGCCCTTTAGAAATAGATCTTGTTCATAAGTCCGATCCAAGCTAAACGGAGAAAAAAACTAAAGGATAATGGAATGAAGTATGCGCAGTGCGACCACAAAAACTGTTTTTGTTTTTGTTTTTCTTCAGATATCTATTGTCCTTCTTGAATATAGCTATATAATATTAGAAAGACACTGTCACAAGCAGGCAAGCAGCACTAGTGCTCTAGTGGTAGAATAGTACCCTGCCATGGTACAGACCCGGGTTCGATTCCCGGCTGGTACTTACCTGTAGGAGCTGTGAAGAAATTGGCTTAAGCGTTGGTTGGGTCCTTCGCACTAATCTGATTCCTTGGATGAGATTTGGCCTGGTACTGAGCTCTCTTTTTGTTCTTAGAAAGCTCTTATTTACTCTTAAAATTCAAAACTTTACTTTATGTGGAAACCAAGTGAATGTACCGTCTTCTCAAGTATATGAATATTATTTACTTTAGCAACAAGTATTTATCTTTTGTCATGCTTAGGCCTCTTCACTACTGATGCTTTGCTTTTCTGAATCAGACTGCAAACTTATATTTGCACAAAACAGAGCTTAGTCTGTACTCTGCAGTATCGTATTTGCACAAACAGATCTTTAAAGCAGAACAAAAATCAAGCCATGTCGGCATAAGATTGGTGGGACTCTTGAGACCGGAGAGATGGAATCAACTTACCTATAAGAATCTGACTTCACTCAAAAAAGTCACGCTTTTGTTGTGCTACTGTTTTACAATCACGTGGTTGTGATTGTCTCGTGTGACGCAAGACACATTCCGAGACGTTCATGCGCGCGTGTGTGGAAGATCATTATTTGCAATATATAACAATCCATTGCAGATTGAGACTAAGGAACATGTAAAACCCGAAACTTCTTGATTAATAAGAAAAACATATAAAACCCCCAAAAAAAAGATAGTAAATAAAATGTCTTTTAGTCTATTTTTTCATCAAGGAGATCCGCGTAATCACATTCTTCCTTTCCAAGAGTAAACAAGACCCTCGACGCAGTCTTTAGGAGTAACAGTTTGGCCTCCTTCTCGTTCAGCTCATCTTTGAGATCCGATACCTTCTGCTCCAACGACAAAACTTTAGCAGCAGACTTGACCTTCTCCGTGTCCAGTTCAAGCTTCAGATTCTTGATGTGTTCCTCAAGCTCTTTGACTCGAGAACGATCAGCATCTGCTTTCCTCCTCTCCAAGGAAACCTCATCAAGCTTTGTCTTCAACCAGTCCAGCTTGAAGCCCGCTTCTGTTAGATCGATCAACTCGCTCCGGGCCTTGGTTAGCTCAGTCTCGGACAAGCTATGTGGAGGCTTTTTCAATGTCTCGAGGAGACCGAGGAGGATATTCATGTATGTTGTCTTCACTAGTTGGCTCTTTGGTTTGAAATTTTCTGCAATGTCCGGGTGCCTCGCGAAAAGCCTAACCACTGAAACAACCTGTAGATATATGTAATTATTATGTTCACCAGAAAAGGGAATCGAAAAGAATAAATAAGAAGCATCCTTGCAATCATACCTGAGAATAAAGAACTTGGAAACCTTTCACATCTAAGGTCTCATTCCCAGTTACTTCTGCTTCGTCAACAACTTCAACTACTTTTACTTCCACTTTAACTATCAGTTTGTTCTTCTCCAGGAACCCTTTTTTTTTAAAGCTTTTTATTAGGCATGGCTCTACCCCATCGTGAGAACTGAGCACAGTACAATGAGCACGATTCTGAAAGACAAAAACAGAAAGGTTAAGTTAAATTTTCTTTCTCGACAATCAAATATGTAACACCCCGACCGCCCCTACCGGCGAGTCACCCATCCCTCCGTCGGGCTCGTGGGCCCCGCCCCTGTCCGACGCTCGGTGCGTTATTTTTCTCGTTGGCCCGACCGACTGATTTACTTGTCCCTGCAATCACCACGTGACCTTTTCTCGTGTTTTAGCCTCACTCACACGGTTCCGCAGAAGACTTCCCGGAAAGTCACCCATCCTAGTGCTACTCCAGCATAAGCACGCTTAACTCTGGAGTTCTCTTAGGATAAGTGACCGGAAAAGGTAAGTGCACTTTGATGACATAGATAGTCAAATCAATCCATTTAAACTTATTCAAATGGGCTATATACAGTTTACATCTGACAAGTTAAAATACCAGTGTATCTGTAGAGCTCTTTGCCTGATTGATTCAAGAGAACGAAGGAAGAACTAGCTCTTCTTTTCCACCCAAGTCGCAATGATTCAGGATTCACAACGTTGAGGTACAGAGACAAGTGATCCTCAAAAAAATCATCTTTCGGAAAAACAGTAAGATACCTGAAAAAAAGAAAGGAAACAGATTAACTAAACGCTTTAGTTATAAACATAATAACAGAGGCAAGTTACTTATTGAACCCATAATTAGTTATATAATTTTTTCCTTTTACCATTCGCAGCCGCCGCTTAAGAAGTTTGGAGATTGTATCACACCTTCCTTCTCCGAGAAGTTGTCTATTTCAAACGTGAAACTCGTCTGCTTTTGATCCACCATACTCTCTATTCTCAGGAATTTCTCATAGACTTGTTTTCGATACTTTACCCTAAACCGTCTATTTATAAAGCTTTTCGAAATTCTAATTTAAAAGAAATAAGGAAACTGAAAACTAATCATTCCTTTTTATATAACAAACCATAGAAAACTGGACTTGTTCCTTTTCTCTACCCAACAACTTTTGGAGATTATTCTCAAACTAATACTCCTATCTTGTCTTGTTATATAAAGCTCTTGAACTTCAAAGTTAGTAAGGTTAGTTAGTTTAATCGTCTTATAAAGTGTATATATTAGCTTCACGTAAGTTACGTATAAATCAACATCAACAATAACATAGTTTTAACTTCTTTAATTTTATTTTATTTTCCTTGGTTGTTTAATCCTTTTGTAAGATTATTATGATTTAATCGTAGCAAATTCAAAGATTATTTAACATTAGACCAGTTAAGCAAGCAAAAAACGTCCATATCGTAGTGCGGTTCTAGAAATTTTTTCAACCGCGGTCAAAACATAACTATAAATATAAATATATAAAAAATCTGTAAAATAAAAAAAACATCTTACAAAACCACCATACTATTTTTTTCAGGTTTGCACCATGGTAGATCATCTAAATCACTAGATGACGCTAGAGTTTTTAAAAAAATAATTTTCTATTACTCTTTCACCTATATAAAAATAATAAAACTATTAAATAAAAACAATAAAACTATTAATTATTTTAATACAAATTAACAACAAGCAAAGAGACGAAAATTTGAGAAGTTAAAAGAAAAAACTCTGATTACTAATCTAGGTTATATATGAAAAAAAGAGAAAGTTGGGCTAATTCTTTCTAATTGTTTCTAATTGTATGGGGAAAAAAAAAGTTGGCCTATATATCTATGGGCCATGACTTTCAAAACAAAAACTAACTTTTTAATAATTGGGCTAAAGAAATAAAGATTTAAAAGATATTTTAAATTATGTGCAACCATTTAAAAACCGATGCAACATATTTTTAAATATTAAATTAATAGATTTTTTTTTTTTTTAGGAATTTTGGAGTGTCAGCTGACCCACATTTCTTACAAGTGGGTCTGCCTCTGGTCGTACCATATCACATTAGCAGAAAGTGGGAGGAAAATTTTTTTTTAAAAATAACGAGTTATAATTTAATTTAACAAAAAATAAATAAATTTGTTAGTTGATGAGAAGGTAGATATATTATACCGTATATATTTTTTCTTAAAACAATAGTCATCCAGACTATTTCTAAACTATTAACTAATTATCTAACAATAATTTAATTTGTTGTCATTACATGAAAGTACAATCCAAGACTCTATGCATCATTTCCTTCTTGATGTATAGTTGTCACAAAGTTGAATTTTCTAGTTTTATAATTCTGAGCGATGTATAAGTTGTCAAGTGGTATAGATGTGATACCTTTGTCAAGGCACAATGTGACTGAAGGTGTGTGTGTTTGTGTTGGTAATTGTAGCTTTTGGTTTCATTTTTTGACCCAAATGGTTATGTAGATGTAAGTTTCTAGTAACAAAAGCAGAGCAAATCTATGAAAACTCAAGAATTTGAATTATTATCCTCTCCTACATTAGAGCATCCTCTATCTCAATGGGATTTTCACATTAAAAAATAAATAAAAATCTATTAAATAAAGAGAGAGAGAATAATATCTTATTTGAGAAATGTTGAGATACCCAATTTCCACATATCATTCTATGATTGATTTAATTTTTGGGGGAATTGGCAAAAATACTCTAATTAAGATTTAAAATTTGAAAAATACACCGATTTTTTTTTTATAACTACACTTACTGATATGTAAAAAGACTATTTTGACCAGATTTTAATTAAAAAATATTTAAATAAAAATAAAAATCGAAAATTATAATTATTATGATTTTAATTGAAGATAAAGATATTTAATATTTAACATTTTATAATTAGATAATATTTTAGTATTTAAGAATTTATCTCTATAAACAAAAAATTCTTTTTCTTAATTTTATTAATGTTAATATAAAGGAAACATGTAAGAAAAAAATTAAAACAACATCGACATAAAGTTGAAACTTACAAAAAAACAGAACTTTTTTACAAAAATAATAACAAAATATTTTAATAAAATATTCAATTCTAATTAATAAATAAAATAAAACTAAGTGTTTTCTCTGCGCCCTGCGCGGGGTGTAGTTCATTTTTTTTAAATTGATAATATTGGTTTATTTAAAGGTGTAAAAATCAAGTTTTATTTGGTTTTTTTAACGGTTGCCTTAATTTTCAAATTCATACATGCTTTAGATTAATTAATTTGTTCAGTTAAGTTCAAATTTGGATTTGTTTGTTTTTGTATACAATCACTGAATTTATTGTAACCATTAGTCCCACACTTCAGATTAAACCCATTCGATTGCTCCTCAATGCTCAGAGTCCACCACCATTACTGCGTGATGTCTAGTGGTTTGCCAACATTTCCATTGTTTAATTTTTGCCTCGATGTGTATACAATAATTCATAAGATCTTTGTGATGTGTATCGGGTCTTCTTATGTTGATAAGATTATTCAGTAAGAGGATCAACGAATATAAAGATGTATTGATATTCTTCATCCTCAAGTTCTGTGAAACTTTGTTCTGCACCAAGAGATTCACCCTCAAGTTATATTCTTCATCCACAAGTTCTGTGAAACTTTGTTCTGCACCAAGAGATTCACCCTCACGCTACTGATAAGATTATAAATTATTCAGTAAAGTTTCTATTGAAATAGAACAATGTGTCTCTCCTATATAAGGTGCATAAGATTCAACAGAGGCCAAAGATACACATACGCAAGATTTTTGCCTATATTTTTGCAGTCTATAATAAAATAATCAAATCAAAAACTCTCTTTCTAAGACAAATTCATGTTTCATAGTACGTCCAATCTGGTTTCAGCTTCATTCTCCTCATTAAGGGTTTAAGTACATCAAAAAGAAAACAATTGACCTTGAATTCAATGGTGAAATTAATAGCAAATTAGCACTTCTATACTCATTTGTAAAAGAGACATGTTGTTACTCTTTTCCGCTGACCATGAAACACCTCATCATCCAACCATTGTTCAGCTTCATTCTCCTCATTAAGGGTTTAAGTGCATAAAAAACAAAACAATTGACCTTGAATTCAATGGTGAAATTAATAGCAAAATAGCACTTCTATACTCATTTGTAAAAGAGACATGTTGTTACTCTTTTCCGCTGACCATGAAATATCTTCCTTCTCATTCTTCGTCTTCTCCATCTTATTCTTCTTCTTTTTCATTGTTTCGTCTTTGTCTTTTTCCTCTTCATCTTCTTCCCCTTCTACTTTTTATTCTTTTTCTTCTTAATCTTCTTCTCAAATACGTGTAATGGACTTTGTAGAAACTCGACTTTGATAACAGGAACACTAACAAAAAGGTAAAAAACTCGCCAAATGATTTACCTTGATCATTCTTGAAGTTGATATACATATCATTATTTTATCAAGAAAGCCGCCGCTTTTATTTCTCTTGTTGCTTGTGGCCATCATATATATATTTTTCTTCTTCAAGATGCCAGAATCTGAATTCAGATCTGACATTTCAAATCATTCGTTCTAAATAAGTTACCAAGATTCACTAACAAAAGAATATTCCGCCTCAAAATTCCCTCTTTTACCTACATAGATTCTGTTGACTAATTTTACTTTATAATTTATAAAACAAAATGAAAGACGTATACACATATGTGGAGCACTAAAACCATTTTACAATCTTACACTCATGAACAACAATGAGATACTATATTTTTCATTACAAGACACNTATTGACATTCACATACACTGATTTGGTTACAGGCCTGAATAGTTGAGTAGTCGTAACTACTATATTTTTTTATTCGTTGCAATAAAAAAATAAATATTGCAACGAATATGGCTCCAAAGAAATTAGCCTACTCTTGCTATCTGATTTTTTTTTTTAATTTTGGGATGAATCCCTCACATTTTAGATGATCTAGGTCAATCTTATGTATTTTTTTATTCCGTCGAATGCTCCAACTCAATTCACCATCTCCAAGTAAACTCTTTGAATTTTAGTTTTTGTTTGAAAAATCAACATGCGAGTGTGTGCGTGTAGGAATTTGAACGCTTGATTTTAAAATGAAGTTGAAAAAGATATATCAAAAGGGGAAAAAGAAGAAGTAGAAGAGAAAGACGTTGAAAAATATATATCAAAAGATAAAAAAATAAGACAAAGCCGATGAATTCGAATAAATCTCGGCTGAATAATAAGAACATGGATAACACGAAATAGTAAAGAAGAAGAAGGAAAAAAAATACGGGGCAGTTAGAGAATAAGTGGATGAAGTTGAGGAAGGATACAAAGTAGATATGAAGTAAAAATAAAAGAATAAAAAATTAGATGAGACAAAGAATACGAAGAAAAAGACGAGGCAGAAGAGGAAGAAAACGAAGATGAGATAAAGAAGAAGAATATGAAGAAGAAAAATCGGAAGAACTAGACAAAGAAAAACTCAAAAAAGTCAAGAACTCGAAGAAGACACATATGATAAAGAAGAAGAAGTAGAAGTCGGAAATGATGAAGAAGAAAACGAAACCGATAAGAAGAATTTGAAAAATATATTTCATATTTTTTTTTGGCGACTGTTTTTCATCACATGTGTCTGTAATAACCAGTTTCTTGACTGGATTTTTTTTCTGCATTGGTATATATTTTTATAGTTACAAATCGAGCTGATATATATTATGAGCTTTGTGCTCGGTTTTGGTTCCGGGTTGTCTCGACTCACAATGAATCTCTTCTTAAAGAAAGAGAACTATTTGGTTGCTTTGTTTCGAGTAACTTATTATATCACAATAACATATAATTCCTTCTCTTTACCTAGCCATTGCGGTTTTGCATTGTTTGGCATTTTGAAGTATTGGATGATTGTTTTGTTGGTCCATGTCAAGAAATCAGGATCTTTCTTTTCCATCGTTGTGGATCAAAGTCGTGTGGATGATGCTTCTTAATTTCTTCGATCATATTGTGACTTCAACTGCACAAAGATGTCTCTATAACTAGAAGCAGCAAAAAGAAGATCGAGAGTTTTAGGTTAGATATTAATTTTCCTCTTGGGGTTTATCTTTGTACAAAATATTTCTATTTTTCATATCTAGATGATCTATGTGATTTTCATTATATAAAAAAAAAAATTCTTACACGCGTGTTGCACTCATTTTTACACTACTCTTCCAATCCAAAACTGCAATCTTATCCATATTAACCCTCGCCTCTATTTTTTAGTTTGCATGACGCTTGCAAGTTTTTGTCTCTGGAAATAAGCTATAAGGTGTACATAGCTTCTCCATATTATTTATTGATTTGATTTATGTCACATCTTTTTCTTAGGGTCGATTATTTTTGTTATTTATATCTAATTTTGAATTTTATGTATTGCCAATATACGAGAGCTATACAAACGAAGAGAAATTGTTATATTAAAAAAAAAATAATAAAAAAAAAAAAAATAGAAAAAAAAAAAAAAAAAAAAAAAAAAAAAAAAAAAAAAAAAAAAAAAAAAAAAATAGAAGAAAAAAGACAAACAATGAAACCAAACTGTGTTCAAAAATATGGGAATCTTAGTTCTGAGCCTAGATGATGAAACATAAACCATTTCAAGCTCTTAAACTGTGTTTGACAACCTGCTCAATTCGGACGTTTCTGTCACCATTTCAACTCTATAAAAAACTTAAAAAACTTAAATTCTTTTTAGATGGATGTTTAGCAAAAATGTTTATTAAATTAGTGTATTTTTTATTTTTTTTACTTATTTTTTGCTTTTTTTATTTTTTTTTTGTTAATTTTTTTTACTTAAATTCTTTTTAGATGGATGTTTAGCCAAAATGTGGTCCCATCTCCGGCATGCTCGTCCAGCCGACCGTCGGTTATTACAGCGACCGATGCACCTCGAGATTCGGTCACCGCCGTCCTTTCATCGCCACAGGCGCCGCACTCGTCGCCGTCGCCGGTATCCTGATCGGATACGCTGATCTCGGCCAGATGGCGGGAGACAAACTCGACCAGACACCGAAGACACGTGCCATATGGTTTTTCGCTCTCGGTTTCTGGATCCTCGACGTAGCCAACAACACCCTCCAAGGACCTTGCCGCGCTTTCCTCGCCGATCTAGCCGCGGGAGACGCAAAGAAAACGCGGACAGCAAACGCGTATTTCTCTTTCTTCATGGCGATCGGAAACGTTTTAGGATACGCGGCGGGATCCTACACCAACCTCCACAAGATATTTCCTTTCACAATGACTAAAGCTTGCGACATCTATTGCGCGAACCTCAAGAGCTATTTCTTCATCTCCATCATCATCCTCCTCGACCTCACCGTGATATCACTCTATTACGTCAAAGACAAACAATGGTCGCCGGAGAAAGAAGACTCCAACGTGAAAACTCCGTTCTTCGGCGAGGTCTTTGGAGCGTTCAAGGTGATGGAGCGTCCTATGTGGATGTTAATCATCGTCACTGCCTTAAACTGGATCGCCTGGTTTCTTTTCCTTTTGTTCGATACCGATTGGATGGGTCGTGAAGTCTACGGTGGAGACTCAGCAGGAGACGATAAGACGAAGAGCCTTTACAACAAAGGAGTACACGTTGGTGCGTTGGGATTGATGATAAATGCAATCGTTCTTGGATTAATGTCGCTTGGTGTTGAACCGATTAGCAAGAAGATGGGAGGAGCTAAACGGCTTTGGGGGGTTGTGAATTTCATCCTCGCCGTGTGTTTGGCCATGACGGTTTTGATAACAAAGTTGGCGGAGGCTCACCGGAAATCCGTCGGTGTGTATGCTGGTCCGACCGATGGGATTAGAGCTGGAGCATTGGCTCTCTTTGGTCTTCTTGGAATTCCTCTTGCTGTAAATCCATCTTGTCTTTTCCAATTTTTCTTAGGTTAATTATTTTCTCAGTCAAAACTAATCCTTTTTTTTTGTTTTGGGGTATTATTATAGGTTACGTTCAGTATTCCGTTCGCACTAGCTTCCATAATCTCAAGCAACTCAGGCGCCGGCCAAGGTATTTTAACCTTTTTCATTCATAATATTCAAACCTATGTTCTGAGTTTTGACGATATATATATTACAAATTTATCCAAATCATTTGTTTTTGTAACGCAAGTATGAAATCACCAAACTAAAGCGCGCGTCCGTTTTTTCCAATGTACATGACTTTCTCTAAGAGTTCTAAATTTGGCAATCGTGATACCACAAATGGTGGTGTCACTTGGAGCTGGACCGTTCGATGCCTTGTTTGGAGGTGGAAACCTGCCAGGATTTGTGGTCGGAGCTATTGCAGCGGCAATCAGTGGCGTAGTGGCTTTGACCGTTCTGCCTTAGTTTTCATCTCTATGTTTTCTCAAGGCCAGCTCTAATATTTTAAAACCACTAGAGCAAGAAAAAACAAATGCGCCCAATTTATATTCTGTGTTTTTGTTTGTCAAGAACCAGTTTTTGTTCGATCCTTTAGGTCTCTTTGAACGGCACCTTTTTTTATTATGTAATCTCCGTGCAAAAACACTATTCTTTCTCTATTGGATGATTGAAGTTTCTCTGTATCCACTATTAATGTTTCTGAGTTTGTTTTTACTGTTCTCTAAACCAAATTTGAAATCACTTTGATTCAGCCGCTCTTTCTAAAACCCTTACTCCCCAAATGAGTCTATTTCTCGATCATCAAGCAAACATTTTATCCAGTTCTAGTCTCGTTTCACTTTAGTTGAAACTTAAAACAAAGAAAAATTTGGTCTTAACTCACTCGTTCGGTTCAGCAATCTATTAAGGTTTTCGGTTTATTCCGATTTCAAATTGGTTTCACATTCTATTTCGGTTCGGCCTAGTTGACTTGACAATATCGGTCCACTTCTTCTTGACCGAGTTTTCCAGAGAAGAAGAATTTAACCATTTCTTCTCGTCACTCAACCTTCTGTAATGCGACCAACCCAGCCACCGGAACTCGCCGTCACCGGTTTATCGGAGAATATACAGGGAGGTGTTCTCCGCGCGGTGAAACGAGCTATCGTGATCGGAAACGGCTGCGCCGGCGCGGAGAATCAGTGCATCGGCCTTGTTCGCTCCTTAGGCCTCGTCGATCGCCACCTCTATTATGTAATCTCCGCCCAAAACACTATTCGTTTTTTTTTGGTTTCTTTTATCGGAGAAATTAAGTGTCTCTGTATCCATTTTTCATTGTTTCCGAGCTTGTTATTACTGTTCAGAGTGTCGCTAGGCCCAGAGGAGGAGGAATCAATAGGTGGCTTCAATGGCTTTCTATCTCTCTATTCAAAAGACTAGACCATTTCATCAGCAGCATCTGTGCCGGATTCTCCATTAAAGCAAAGATGTCCGTTTTCTCTATTGGCGGAAAATCTGGTACAACTCAAAAATTTTTTATTGAATGCTACTACGATTCACACACACACTTTGGAAAAAATGTTCCCAAGCTGTTTTATCATTCAATTTGAGGGAAACTAAGACCTAACAAGAAATTTTTGGCACTACATTTTTTTTCCTGAAAATGGTTGCAGGAATCACGGATGTGTTTGAGGTAGCTGATGCGAAGCAGATTGCTGCTTTGGCTCGTAGTACGTTTGCCAAGTATTGATTTTTTTCTTCTTTAAAATTGCATTTTAATCTTCTTTTGGCTTCTTGAAAAGAAGCATTGAGATTTGTTTTATTTAGAATTTTGAGATTCTATGTTTCTCTTTCCTCTGCTTTGTTGTAAGGAACGGCCCGTTGTTAGTGGTGGCATCTGGTCGTGATACTATTTCGGTCGCAAGCTCCATAAGACGACTAGCTATGGAAAATGTCTTTGTTGTTCAGGTTAAGTCTTTTCCTTGGGAAACCCCATTTGCATGGCCGTTTTGTTTTGTATGATGGTTTTAGCAGATCTTTCCATGTGACTGATAGGTGCAAATGCCAAAACTTGGTCTCGTAGTCTTTTTTTTTCCCTCGTTGTTTTAGCTTTGATATTTTTGTGTGGTTCCATTACTAAATTTTGTTAGTTGTCCGTTGTTTTTGCAGGTGCAACATCCAAGGTCACGTCTCGAGAGATTTGATCTAGTGATCACTCCTCGCCATGATTATTATTCTTTAACACCTGAGGGGAAGAGGCAAATTCCTTTCTTTCTCAGGCCGTGGGTAACTCCACGTGAACCTCCAGGTAGAAATGTGGTATGTGTCTTTTGAAATGTTCATTAAAAGGATTTGATGCCAAGTAGTTGTCAACTTTGTTGCTGGTAACAAGCTTGAATTCTGAAATCCAGTTTCTCACCACTGGCGCGCTTCATAACGTGGACGCTTCTACGCTGAGAATTGCTACTTTGGAATGGAAGGACGAGTTTGCTTCGCTGTCAAAACCCTTGGTTGTAGTTAATATTGGAGGACCTACAAGTAAACACATTGTGCCTCTTTGTCTATTATATTGTCTATTAAGTTGTATTTATAACAGCGATTAAACTTGCCACGCTTTTTTTGGGGTTAATTTTCTGTAGGGAACTGTATGTATGGTGTTGATCTTGCTAAGCAAATGTGTGGTATGCTACAGAGTATCCTCTGGAGCTGTGGAAGCTTAAGAATATCTTTCTCAAGAAGAACACCGAAGAAGGTAAGTAAAAGTCTCTTTAGAATATCACCATCGTGCGGTCATCAGGTTTTCTCAATCTTTCTACAGGTTGCAGAAATCATAACTAGAGAATTGAGCTCTAACTCTAAGGTCTACATTTGGGACGGAAAAGGTGAAGAGATTTTGTTAATCCCAACTTGTCCGTGTCAAAGTTTGATGCTTTCTCTTCTTCCATTTCTCAGACCCTAATCCTTATCTGGGGCATCTAGCTTTAGCCGATGCTTTTATCATAACTGCTGACTCTATAAGCATGTTGAGCGAGGCATGTACTACTGGGTATGTTTAAGAGAACAAACAACCTTTTCCTTTTTTCTCATCCTTGTGATGATATTGAAATTTCACTCTCCTGATTCAGGAAACCTGTTTATGTTGTGGGTGCTGAACGGTGTACATGGAAGTTCTCTGACTTTCAGAAGACCCTCCACGAAAGAGGAGCTGTTCGACCTTTAACCGGCAAAGAAGATGTAATTCTAATCACTCTTATTCCAGTTTTTTTCTTTCTTTATATTTGTGAATCCTGACGTTAACTTCTACTTTGGGATTTTCATGTATCTCAAGATGTTTGAGAAGTGGAGTTACTCTCCTCTTAACGACAATGCAGAAGCTGCAAAGCGCGTGATTCAAGATCTGGCTGAGCGTGGATGGAAAATTGAGCCATGAACAAGTTTTCCAGAGTAACCCCAAGTCTTTTCTCTTACCAATGTAGAGTAACATTTTCGGGCTGGGAATTAGAGCGATCTTTTTGAAAATTGAATCATAACTCAAGGACATTTACTTAGGTCACTGGTTGAACTAGTAGCGTTTGGATTGTGTTAGTTCTTTGGTTTTTCCTAGTTTGAATAAAGTTTTTGAACTTTTTTTTGGTAAGATAATAATAAGAAAAAAAGCTTTAAACGATGAGATGGATGCACCACCAACTGATAAGTGTCTTGAATTGGGGATAAATGATGTGATGATCCTATTTTTTTTTTTTATTACTTGTTGACTTGTGTAACTTTGTTGCCAACTCCACATCTTGGGGAAAACAAAAACAACTACTACTCTTTCTCTACTCCATTGTTACTTACTATTAGAGGCCTCTCCATTTTCGATTTCCTGCTCCGTTTAGCAGCCATTGTTGCTGCCTTAGCTGCTGCTGCCACAATGGGGACTAGTGACGAGACTCTCCCTTTCTTCACTCAGTTTTTACAGTTCGAAGCTAGCTACGATGATCTTCCAACTTTCCAGTATGATACATACTGCTTTCTTCTTCTTTCATACCGTGTTTCTTGTGTACTAGGTTATCTAATTTTCAATTATTTCTCTTTCAGGTTCTTTGTGATTGCCATTGCAATGGTCGCGGGTTACCTTGTCCTCTCTCTTCCCTTCTCAGTCGTCACTATTCTTCGTCCTCTAGCCGTCGCTCCGAGACTGCTCTTGCTTGTTCTTGACACTGTACTCATCTTCCTCAGTTCTTCGATCTCTTGATGCTATTTTTTGAACTTAAATGTATCAGTCATGTATGGTTGATTCCGTAATAACAGAGCACTCTGTTTTCTTGTTGATGTGTACAGGCGGCTCTGGTTCTGAGCACTGCGGCTGCTTCCGCGGCAGCAGCTATAGTGTATTTGGCACACAATGGGAATCAGAACACGAACTGGCTTGCGATCTGCCAACAGTTTGGAGATTTCTGTCAGAAAACGAGCGGAGCTGTTGTCTCTGCCTTTGCCTCTGTCACCTTTATAGCCATTCTTGT
>JAHZTW010000001.1:86061351-86072193 GCA_020283515.1 Alliaria petiolata
AAAAAAATACTTGGAAACTAATTTGGTATATGGTTGTAATTGTAAATGATTTTTGTTGGCCTGAGTAGCTACAATTCTTGAATTGTTGTTGTCGTTTCGTGGAACTGTAACTTACACTGATGTAATTCTGAGTTTAATTCCTAACAGATGTGCAAAGTGGTTTGTGTAGTCTTTCTTATTTTGTCTACAATGTCACTTGTAATAGACTTGAGTTGAGGTTAGTTTAGTTTTTTTAAGAAACTCTATTGGTCCGGTACAACCAAATATACTTTGTATTTGAAAGATAAAAGCATACACGCATATTTGAGTTTTGAACTTTAGATGACAATATCTTTGATGTTGTTAGTTGTACTTGTTTGGTAGTTTAAGTGGGGTCTCATGTGTTTTGAGCCGTGTGGAGTTTGAAAATGGCTGAAAATATGAAAATATGAAAACATGATCGTCATGTATTAAAAATGTTCAATTAAACACAAACATTCTAGAGACTCCCAAACATTTGTCGTCAATTTTGTTCTAGGCAGTTATAAATAATGCTACCAATATGTTCTTACATTAAAGCAATTGTTTGCAATATGCAACTATATTTATCAATCAGAACTTTGTTTATAACTAAAACGAAACCAAATTGCTTAACGAAATACATTATAATCAGGATATGAATATTTAGTTAAAACTCACAAGTACCAGCCATAATGATATAGCATTACCAATCTCTACGCGTTTATTGCCCTAATTGCTTAACGAGGTCTCTCTTTTAGTTACTATTTTTTAATAATTACAAAATATTCGAACTTGAGTGTGAACAAACTGTTGAGTGAAGAAATAAAATCTTCCCATATACAATACTCAAAAAAAAAAAAACACTATTTAAAAATAGAAAGCAACGCCAATGCCAGACTTGCCAGTAAACAAAACAAAATAAACAAAGCAAAATAAATTAAAAACAAATTTACTTTTGAAAGACCTTTAAATTTGAAATCTCCTTCTACGTTTGCTGCTTCCTTCTTGCAAAATTCACATATCCTGTAATTAAGAAGAAAAACAAATAACACTCAATATAATTTTAAATAAAATACATATTTGTAAATGTTTCAAAAATTTACATTTTAAATATTTAAAGACTTACTTATTGTGTCTGTTTGTAAACCATGTAATTGCGCATTCTTTGTGAGCGAGGATTAATTTACCCTCGCAAGCACATCCCAGACTGATTAATTCTCCGTCTTCAAAAAGGCACATCCTGCATAGTGGTGGACTCGGAATATCCACCATAGATTCTTCCGAATCAGTAGAATCAACTACTTCTTCGATAGAATCTATAGAATTTTTTTGGTTAGAAAACATGATTGTATATTGAAAAATAACTAATCTCTAAAAAATTAGTATATATTCAAAGATACAAATCATTGAGATATATAAATTTATTATTTATTATGTATTGTTATGCGTTTAAATTATCGGAAAATGGTCATTAAAATAATGAATTAATGAGTTTTGGCCCCAAAAAAAACGTGAACTGTTTAATAAACCATAAACACATAAACTTATGTTGACTTGGCCAATTTAAGTATCCTTTAGTCAACTTTAACTTTGATTTAAAAAGAGCGCTAATCACCTTTAAATGTTTTAGCAATAAATAGAAGGACGCCATTTTTCAGAAACGAAAAACTGAGAAGAAAACTTGAGCGGGATCACTGGATGTGAACGCGGCCGATTGAGGATCTGCAATCATAAGAGTCAGATCTGGGAAGAGGGTTAAAAGAAGAGAGAAGAGGAAAACGAGGTAGATAGGGGAAGATGAACGGAAAGTGAAAGGCAGAAGAGGCTCCGGCGTGTCTGGCGGGTCAGGCGGCTGCGGCGTTGGAGCATCGCCACCACCGAGGGCGGCGGCCATAGAAGAGAGGCGCTTAGCATTTTTAGGAGAGAGGAGAGAGCTTCTTAAAAATTGAAGCTTGTCTGGATTAATTTACTTGTCTGGATTACTAATGGATTTCATTTGGTAAACCCAGAACCCAAAGTCTTGTCATTTAGTGCTGAGAGCATCGTTCAAAAGAGGTTTATTGTCGTCTCTTTCCATTGCAGTTTGCTCACTCGCTGGACCAAATCGTTAGGGAAGAGTGGAAGACATGTGGCTAAATTCAGAAACTGTTAGACGTTAGAAGTGACTTTGAGTGCATTGGCTTTGAGACTAGTGAATTGATAAATTAGTTTATTTAATTTACCCAGAATGGCAATATACAGACAAAAATCCCCAAAAAGAAACGACAAACTCACCATGAGAAAGGATCGTGTTCATGTTCAAGTTCATGTTCATGTTCTTCTGCGATTTCCTTGAGATCTTTATGAGATTTGAAGAGATCGGTTTCTATAGAACAAGGGTCCCAATCAAATGCAAGTAGCAAAATGAATTAGGGATTGAGAAGAGGAATCGATTTTGAGTAGTGGTTAATACTAGTCTAGGCCTATAAAATTTGTGTCCAGCGTCAAGCTCTTTCGGATACTAGTATCTAGGCCTATAAAATCTATAAGTCATAATCATTTATTTTCTTCACATACTGGAAATTGTTTATAAAACAAAATATTGTAGGGATTTTTTTTTGTGTGTTAAAAGGTCTTCATTAATTTTAAAAGAAATTATATTTTTTTTTTCATTTAACCTAATCGTTGTACTCTAATAGATCCGGTTAAGGACTACAAACCAAAAACGAAAAGCTACAAAATTTCAAAAACAAACTTAAACCGGACTTGACCTAACCGCCGCGGAGCAGGAATTTTCGTTAAACCCGCCACAACGTTAATTCTGTCACTACATATATAAGAATGTCCAAAAATTTTGTTGCGTGAAGATCTAAAAATAATTTGGCCCCTTTTTGCGTAGAATTGTTTGCCACATAAATAATATACGGAACAAACTGAAAATAATAATCATATATGTAATATATGTACCTTTTTCTTTAAAAAAATTGTTTGATCACCAAAATTTAATGGATCGTTAGGGAAGACATGGCTAAGTTCAGAAACTGTTAGACGTTAGTTGTGACTTTGAGTGCATTGGCTTTGAGACTAGTGAATTGATAAATTAGTTTATTTAATTTACCCAGAATGGCAATATACAGACAAAAATCCCCAAAAAGAAACGACAAACTCACCATGAGAAAGGATCGTGTTCATGTTCAAGTTCATGTTCATGTTCTTCTGCGATTTCCTTGAGATCTTTATGAGATTTGAAGAGATCGGTTTCTATAGAACAAGGGTCCCAATCAAATGCAAGTAGCAAAATGAATTAGGGATTGAGAAGAGGAATCGATTTTGAGTAGTGGTTAATACTAGTCTAGGCCTATAAAATTTGTGTCCAGCGTCAAGCTCTTTCGGATACTAGTATCTAGGCCTATAAAATCTATAAGTCATAATCATTTATTTTCTTCACATACTGGAAATTGTTTATAAAACAAAATATTGTAGGGATTTTTTTTTGTGTGTTAAAAGGTCTTCATTAATTTTAAAAGAAATTATATTTTTTTTTTCATTTAACCTAATCGTTGTACTCTAATAGATCCGGTTAAGGACTACAAACCAAAAACGAAAAGCTACAAAATTTCAAAAACAAACTTAAACCGGACTTGACCTAACCGCCGCGGAGCAGGAATTTTCGTTAAACCCGCCACAACGTTAATTCTGTCACTACATATATAAGAATGTCCAAAAATTTTGTTGCGTGAAGATCTAAAAATAATTTGGCCCCTTTTTGCGTAGAATTGTTTGCCACATAAATAATATACGGAACAAACTGAAAATAATAATCATATATGTAATATATGTACCTTTTTCTTTAAAAAAATTGTTTGATCACCAAAATTTAATGGATCGTTAGGGAAGACATGGCTAAGTTCAGAAACTGTTAGACGTTAGTTGTGACTTTGAGTGCATTGGCTTTGAGACTAGTGAATTGATAAATTAGTTTATTTAATTTATCCAGAATGGCAATATACAGACAAAAATCCCCAAAAAGAAACGACAAACTCACCATGAGAAGGGATCGTGTTCATGTTCATGTTCATGTCCATGTTCTTCTGCGATTTCCTTGAGATCTTTATGCGATTTGAAGAGATCAGTTTCTATAGAACAAGGGTCCCAATCAAATGCTAGTAGCAAAATGAATTAGGGATTGAGAAGAGGAATCGATTTTTATTACAATTTAGAATTAGGGATTTGCGAATGAGAGAATTGGAGATTTTCAAGTGTTTGGACTGAAATTTAACACCCAATATAAACGGTGATTAACGCTCTTTAAACTGAAATTTAAGTTGTATATAATTTCAATGATAAGTTAGTATTAACCACTGCTATTAGGTAATCCGTAGATAGCAAATTAGCTATCATCCGCATGAGGATGCTTTCAATTTTATTGAAAATCTATAGATAAATTCGATCGACACAATTTTCAAAACACATCTTTTTGGGGAATAAGGTTTTCTCTTTATCAACAAAGATAATTTTAAGTTGCCTAAAATTCAAAACCTTCCCAAAAGGAAGAGAAAGATAGAAAGAAGATAAGTTCTTACATTGGCTCTTTATCAAAAACGTTATCAGTTGGTGCTAACAACTACTTGGTGTATGAAGTATAAACTATATAAAATTGGAATGGCATTACTAGGCTAGTTTAATCTTATCAAGTTGTAATAGTGATGATGCTTAGTAATGACGGCTGTATTATTGTGTGTTAATTTTCTAAAAACGCACGTGACAATTGCCACCATGAATGTATGTATTTTNTAGTGATGATGCTTAGTAATGACGGCTGTATTATTGTGTGTTAATTTTCTAAAAACGCACGTGACAATTGCCACCATGAATGTATGTATTTTGTGATTTCACATATATATATATATATATATATATATTCCAAAAGCAAATACATACTATATGCATATATAAATCACATCAAATGGAAACAGGAATTGCTTGGAGCCCATACCGTTCCATGATGTCATGGACGTAACTGCCCGAGTATCCCATCCTCCCAAGACACACTTCCTTGAGAAAAATTCCTTTACTTACATTCTATTCCGATTTTTTTTTGCTTGTCTCTACTTAATTTTGGGCATCCTTTTTATTGATATGCATTTCTAATTATATATAGTATTAATTATCTATGATTCTCAAAATTATTTTTAAAAATATTTCCAACGAATTTCCGACAAATAGAATATTTTTATCAGAAATTTCTGACGATAGATTACTAATAGTTTTTATTATTTTTTTAAATATTTCTCACGAAAAATATTATTATTTTAATTATTTTAAATATTTTCGATAAATTATTATTAGGCTAATATATCTGTCAAAAGTATTGCTAGGGTCATCTTTAACGCGATATCAAGTGCATCTGCAAGAACGCGATCTCCATAGAATTCAAACACACTGAAGTTGCAATAATTTCCCGAAAGCGCTGCCCATTAGATGATTACTAAGTATCATAACATAATAATAAACTAAACAAGAAACAACGAATGATTAGCTCCCACTGGTTTTATGACATAAAAAACATGTTCAAACCTCTTGACAGAATTGTTAGTGAAACTTAGATCTCCTTATATTTGAAGGCATATATATCCGCAACATTTGGAAGGGATAAAATCATTAAACCATAAGCCACAATCAATTTACTGACTTCTCGGAACAGCAGGATGCCATTGGGAGAAGAAGAATCAAAAGTAAGGAGCTGGATTTTGTTATGCAGAAACTCAGCCATGAATTTCAACAACAGGGTCGTAACCTACGTCCAGGGCCGGCCCTGGGCTAAAGCCCATGAAGCAAGGACTTTACGCGCCAAAATTTACCATCATTTAATAGGGCATCAAATTTTTATGGATTCTTTTAATATAGGGCATTATTTTTCTGATGGGCTTTAGGCGCCTAATGGGTACGGGCCGGCACTGCCTACGTCAACAAAGCCAAGAGTGACGATGAGATACAAAGAAGGTACCACTATTCACACACAAAAAATAAGATGGATTCAATCAAAGATATGTACAAAGAAAACCTCAAAATAGTAAACTGAGAAAAGTTAGAAAGTATAATTTAATGCAAGTGAAGAAAAAAATAAATTATGAGACTGAATAAGTTAAATAGTTAACAATCACCTATAAAATCATAAGATATAAAAATACATTCAAATTATGAGACTGAATAAGTTAAGTAGTCAACTCACAACTATAAAATCATAAGATATAAAAATATATTCAATAAACTATTGGAAAATAGTAAATTATGTAAACAATATAGAGAGAATAAGAAAAATAGATACAAAATATATAAAATTTAAAAATATAAACAATATATGGAGATAAAAAGTTTTTCATTAAAATCAAATAAACTTATCGCGATATTATAATAACTAGCATGATAATCAAATAGTTATTCATTAAAATCATATATTGTTTTAAACTATTCGATTATAAATATTGGGATGAACAATATCGTCAGGGGGGGAGTCATGAACAGTGTTGACAGTATGTTATACCAATTTTTTTTTTCAGATCAATAATATTTTGTGTAACAAGAAAAATGAGAAGGATATTTAATGTTTAATTTGTTTTTTTCTTTTCTACTTACCTAATTTTTAAGTTAGGATTGAAAAATCTAATTTTTCAGTCAACTATTTCACTTTTCTTATTTTTGGTGAATAAAAGTATTTTTAAAACAAAAAAAATCTAGGAAAACTTAAAAAAAAAAAAAATAAGATGAGTTTTATAGTGTAAAATCTAATTAAAAATGCAAATAATTAAGAACATTTCCATATAAAATGACAAACTAAAAAGTCAAAACACCACCACCACTTCACCATTATTTTCTAAAAATATAATATTTCCATAAGGGTTTGTTAATTTTTGAGTAATATATTTATGTATATATATATATATATATGTGTGTCTATTGGTATTGCATTATATAAATATGTACCTTGTATCTTTTAGATTCATATCATCTCTAACAAAATAAANCTAGTTTAATCTTATCAAGTTGTAATAGTGATGATGCTTAGTAATGACGGCTGTATTATTGTGTGTTAATTTTCTAAAAACGCACGTGACAATTGCCACCATGAATGTATGTATTTTGTGATTTCACATATATATATATATATATATATATATTCCAAAAGCAAATACATACTATATGCATATATAAATCACATCAAATGGAAACAGGAATTGCTTGGAGCCCATACCGTTCCATGATGTCATGGACGTAACTGCCCGAGTATCCCATCCTCCCAAGACACACTTCCTTGAGAAAAATTCCTTTACTTACATTCTATTCCGATTTTTTTTTGCTTGTCTCTACTTAATTTTGGGCATCCTTTTTATTGATATGCATTTCTAATTATATATAGTATTAATTATCTATGATTCTCAAAATTATTTTTAAAAATATTTCCAACGAATTTCCGACAAATAGAATATTTTTATCAGAAATTTCTGACGATAGATTACTAATAGTTTTTATTATTTTTTTAAATATTTCTCACGAAAAATATTATTATTTTAATTATTTTAAATATTTTCGATAAATTATTATTAGGCTAATATATCTGTCAAAAGTATTGCTAGGGTCATCTTTAACGCGATATCAAGTGCATCTGCAAGAACGCGATCTCCATAGAATTCAAACACACTGAAGTTGCAATAATTTCCCGAAAGCGCTGCCCATTAGATGATTACTAAGTATCATAACATAATAATAAACTAAACAAGAAACAACGAATGATTAGCTCCCACTGGTTTTATGACATAAAAAACATGTTCAAACCTCTTGACAGAATTGTTAGTGAAACTTAGATCTCCTTATATTTGAAGGCATATATATCCGCAACATTTGGAAGGGATAAAATCATTAAACCATAAGCCACAATCAATTTACTGACTTCTCGGAACAGCAGGATGCCATTGGGAGAAGAAGAATCAAAAGTAAGGAGCTGGATTTTGTTATGCAGAAACTCAGCCATGAATTTCAACAACAGGGTCGTAACCTACGTCCAGGGCCGGCCCTGGGCTAAAGCCCATGAAGCAAGGACTTTACGCGCCAAAATTTACCATCATTTAATAGGGCATCAAATTTTTATGGATTCTTTTAATATAGGGCATTATTTTTCTGATGGGCTTTAGGCGCCTAATGGGTACGGGCCGGCACTGCCTACGTCAACAAAGCCAAGAGTGACGATGAGATACAAAGAAGGTACCACTATTCACACACAAAAAATAAGATGGATTCAATCAAAGATATGTACAAAGAAAACCTCAAAATAGTAAACTGAGAAAAGTTAGAAAGTATAATTTAATGCAAGTGAAGAAAAAAATAAATTATGAGACTGAATAAGTTAAATAGTTAACTATCACCTATAAATTCATAAGATATAAAAATACATTCAAATTATGAGACTGAATAAGTTAAGTAGTTAACTCACACCTATAAAATCATAAGATATAAAAATATATTCAATAAACTATTGGAAAATAGTAAATTATGTAAACAATATAGAGAGAATAAGAAAAATAGATACAAAATATATAAAATTTAAAAATATAAACAATATATGGAGATAAAAAGTTTTTCATTAAAATCAAATAAACTTATCGCGATATTATAATAACTAGCATGATAATCAAATAGTTATTCATTAAAATCATATATTGTTTTAAACTATTCGATTATAAATATTGGGATGAACAATATCGTCAGGGGGGGAGTCATGAACAGTGTTGACAGTATGTTATACCAATTTTTTTTTTCAGATCAATAATATTTTGTGTAACAAGAAAAATGAGAAGGATATTTAATGTTTAATTTGTTTTTTTCTTTTCTACTTACCTAATTTTTAAGTTAGGATTGAAAAATCTAATTTTTCAGTCAACTATTTCACTTTTCTTATTTTTGGTGAATAAAAGTATTTTTAAAACAAAAAAAATCTAGGAAAACTTAAAAAAAAAAAAAATAAGATGAGTTTTATAGTGTAAAATCTAATTAAAAATGCAAATAATTAAGAACATTTCCATATAAAATGACAAACTAAAAAGTCAAAACACCACCACCACTTCACCATTATTTTCTAAAAATATAATATTTCCATAAGGGTTTGTTAATTTTTGAGTAATATATTTATGTATATATATATATATATATCTGTATATTGGCATTGCATTATATAAATATGTACCTTGTATCTTTTAGATTCATATCATCTCTAACAAAATAAATCATATCGATTAATCAAAACGATGAATCGTCTTTCGTGCTTTTTGTTTGTCATAACATTGTGTGTTGGCTTGGGTAACGCGAAGTTGTGGGCTAAAAATCTTGTACAATTTAAAAACTCTCTTGGTTCACAAAACGATGTCGAAATTTTCTGCTCACTCAACCTGAAACCACTATTCCATCTTTTTTTGTCTCCAAGAGAAACATATGATTTTAGATTTCATGGTCAATACCGTCGGAAAAATAGAATGTATTGTGTCTTAACGAAGAAACCTGGAAATGACAAGATGACAGCGATTAAAGCATATGAAGGTCCCAGTATTGAATTTGAACATGGTAAAAAGAATTTTTGGGATATTAGAGAAGATGGGATTTATTTTACACATGGTAAAAAAGTACCCAAATTAGAGTATAAATGGTTTATTCCATAAAATAAAAAAGAAGAGTTAAGAGTATAAATGGACCTAAGATGTTTTTAATGAGAAAATTAATTTATCTTTGTTTTAAATGTAATTTTCATATCTTATGTTATTGGAATGGATACCTATTGAATAAAAAGATTGCAATTGAATATACTGTCTATACCACTACCGCCTACAAATTTGGTTTTTAACTTAATCCAGAATTAGATAGGACAACAAGTCTCGTACGTCGGATCTAATTTAGTTTTCAACACATTGTAACTATCGTTTGAGGTCTTATTATTGGTTCTCTATTTTGTTGTAAGCTTCAGAACATCTAAATAATATGATATTTATGAATATAGTAAGTATTACTGGCATCTTCGCTAGGGTTTTAGCGGATGCAAATTCAAGCCATCGTTGGCAATGGATGCAAATTTTTTTGACTGTGATTCAGTAAAATGCAAATTGTTATACCTCTTTTATATGAGAGAGCCGCTCTGTATAAGTCTTAAAAGCTTTTCTTTATAGGTGATAACAGGATTTTGCTAACAATTACTCAATCCTACTACACATGTCATTGTAGTATTTGAGGATCAATCCATATGGGTTTGTTGTAACAAAAGGAATTCATAAAACTTCTTAATCTAAGCAAGTCTAGTGAAGGTTTTGATATGTGACTAGTAGCATTAAACAAGGTGAAAGATAAGATATCTTCAAGATAAGTTAAAACAAACAAAAACAAGTGAAAACAAAAACAGAGTTTTTAAAAGCTTTTTGTAAATTATGGAAAGATGAATCCAAGGGTATGGTATTGATTTTCAAGTGATTAAAAGTGTAATCAATGATGTCAATCTACTCATATAAATGCTAATCCCCAAGCTTAGAACTTCAAGAATAGATTAAACCATTTTCATGGACTTAATCCTTTTATCACATTTCTAATCAAGAAAAAACTTTCATTTGTGATTAAAGATGCAACAAGCATAAAGATTCAGTTCTAATCTGCTAATAAACACCTTAGACAATCACTTTCATGAGCTAAGTATGTAAATCTCTTGCTTAAATAAACCAGAAATTTTACTAATCTTTTGGATGAGAAAATTTCCTAAAAATCTAATTCAACATGATCAAGGTTGAAATTTAGCATTAAGAACATCAAACAAGAGGGGATATGGAAGAATTA
>JAHZTW010000001.1:86073321-86132626 GCA_020283515.1 Alliaria petiolata
TACTTCATTTTTGTTCGCATCAAATGAATATCGATTCCACATTTTATCCGCTTTTCGTAAGAAAAGAGTTTTTGAGATGTTTTTTTTTTCCTCCTCTCAGCTCAAATAGTCATGGATAGAGTTTCTGATAGATCCAAAGGTTTCGGTTTTGTGACATTTGCTTCTGACGACGAAGCTCAGAAGGCTTTGATGGAGTTTAACGGACAGGTATGATGTGTTGTTGTCTTAATGTGTTCACTTGTTAAAAAACTGTTTATCTTGGTAACTCAACCGATCCTTTTCAGCAACTAAACGGCCGTGTAATATTTGTGGACTACGCAAAGGCGAAACTAAGTTTTGGTGGTGGTGGCGGCTTACCAATAGCTAGAGGACCACCTGAGCCAGTGGTAGTAGCTGACACGACATCTGAAACATTGAAAAGTGACGAGCCGAAATGAAAGTAGCCAAAATGCAGAGAGAGAAAGCTCCGGTAGATTTCTTAATCTGAAAGCACTTTCAGAAGTGTTGTTGGTTGGTTAAGGTTTCCTCTATGGTTTATGTGTAGAGACATGAGCAAGCTTCAGTAATAGCTTTCTATTTGCTCTTGACTTCTTTACGATCTCTTGATCTTTCATTAGATTGCGTGGAATTGTAGCAGATGTAATTATCACAACAAAAAGGATGAGTATTAGAGAGTGTATGGTGGTTGTCCAATTCAGATTAATCGGTTCGAAGCCGAAACAAGATAACCGGTTTAAATGCCAAACTATAATAATAACCGATACAAAAACTAACCAAGTTCCGTACGTGGCATGATTTCCACCAATTTGCAAATGACTTCGTCGGGTAGTAGAATTGGATTATATATCAAACTGCTGCGGAAATTCGAGGAGCCGATTGTTTGTAACCTGTGATGTTCTGGAGAGTAAGAACTACTTTCTTCATAGGAAATTTCTGGGAAACAAGAAGATAAGCTGGTATAAATCTCCTTGCATCTGCTGACGATGGAGTGGCTGTTAATGGGAGCCCCCAGTCAAGAGCTAGCGATGATGTTGAAGAGATGAGAGCCAAACTCACCGGATCACTACAAGATGAATACAACTGTGATGAACTCATTCAGTCTTTGCATGATGCTGCCAGAACCTTTGAACTGGCTCTTAAAAATAAGATTTCCTCTTCCAGATTTCCATGGATAGAAATGCATGGGTTAAGACATTTTCTTATCAGGTATGTACCATTTTAGTTTCACTTCCGTATTTACCATCAATGCGTCCGAGTGGTTTCCGTTGTTGCTTTGTTTTGCACCCCCAGGGTACCATGATACGGCAGTATGCAACTGGCTTTGAAAGTTATTTACTAGTTATTATCAGGGGCAGATATATATTTGGTGAAGAACAAAAAGTTATCTTCCCATTGTGCTTTTAGCTTGCACCAAGTATTTCTTGTTTTTAGCTATAATAGCTAAGCTCATCTTTTGTTCATCATTCTCAGGCTGCCGTGTATTCCTTACTACAAGCTGCAAATGAGGTTTCGTCTAGAGATTTCGAGCTATGGAGGTTCTAGGAAAACTAAACACAAATTATGGAACTGAACTAAACACAAAAAAACAGAGAAGTAGCTACACGTATCACTGCAAGAACATCACACCTCAAAAGTCAAAAACCACAAAAAACAGAGAAGTAAACTAAACACAAACTAATCACTGCAAGACCATCAAACAGAGAAGTAAACTAAACACAAACTAAACACAAAAAACAGTATCTGGCAGTCTCATGATATCTAAACGCTTTTCACCTTGCTGAGCAGACCAACCTTCAGCTCCACTGATATGAACTGTACCAAACACTTGTTCCATCAAATCCATGTTTGCGAGTGGTTTATCTCTGACTTTTCTAGCTCCTGGCCATTCCTGAATTAAGAAATTAGAGACAAAATCAGACCAAATGAAAAGGTCATGTGTTCGCTTCCTATGTGTTCTTTGAATCAGATCAAATTTATACTCACCTTACACTGCTCATTCCACCGATCATCAGACATATCTATGCTCCCATTTGGATGAAAACCAAGTCCAATTTTGCGAGTGAGTCTCTTGAAAGACTCATACTGCTTCTTGCAAGTTGTATACTTGATTCTGAACTTCTTCCATGGATGTCTTTCCCCATATACTTCGCTGAATTTGTCAATGATTGAGAGTCTTGCTGTTTCATTCACAGCCTCGTTTCTAATGTTTCTTTTAAGTTTCTCTTCTATTCGCAGTTGAAGATAAAAGCGGGTTTGCTCATCACTCCAAGCAAGATTCTCAGACCCAGGAATTGATGACATTGTAAATCTAGAGGAAACCAACAATGCTTAATCATATCTCTAAGCCGAGATGAAACTAAAGAGAACGACAGAGAACAAAAACTATATGCAAGCAAACAGAGAAGTAGCTAAGAATCGAGTGAAAACGAACTCACGTTAAGATGTTAAACCGATCCAGAACAGTGATACTAACCAATTCTCTCTTCCTAAGTTCAGTTTCCCAAACATCAGCAGCATCAAACTCACGTTAAGATGTGAATGATTCTTATAAATTCACAAACTCAGAAGCTCAGAGTAACAAACAAAACTTTCATCAAAATCAAGTAAGAACCAAAGGTCCAAAAGTGACTGATTTTTATAAATTCAGAAACTCAGAAGCTTCAAAGACCAACTCATACAACGATCATCAATTCGAAGTTCGAACTATAGGACAAATGAAAGGAAAGCACAGATGAGCAACTAATCAAACAATGGAAACAACCCAGACTGTCATTCAGTGCTTTGTAAAATCGGGAACAAATTCAGAGAACTCCGAGAGAGTGAAGAAAAGAGAACAAACCCAGAAGAAGAGTAAACCCATAAATACTAACCCATAGAGTAATTCGGAGAAATCAATCGAATCATACAAAAGAGGAGGAATCAATCGAATCGCAATATAAACTACATGAAGAAAACATATAGAGAAGCTCGCCTGTGTACACGCCGGAGAGTTAAGCAGCAGCGATAGGCTCGCCGGAGAGAGAAGCGGCAGTGAGAGTCGTCGGAGTCAAAGAAATGTAGAGAGAGTGAGAGGACGAGAGAGGAGTCGGGATGTTAGGGGTTTTTTTGTAAATTGTTGTTTTAGTTAGGGTTAATTTTGTAATTTGCCATTTTCGACAGGATCATCATCAGTCAACTGCACCAATTCGGATCATCTGACTGATTTCGAAAATTTTGCTTATTTTTTTTAAATCATTCGGATGAGTCATCTAGATGATTTTCAGTTTTGATATACAACGAACAGAAACTCTCATCTCCATCTAGATGACTCATCCAGATGGAGAAACGAACAGGAACTAAGTGAAAAATCTCATCTACTCTCTTTAACGTAATGGGACCAACAATAATTTTCATCACTCGAGGCCATACACGTACACCTAACTTCTCCTCATCGCCCATGGTAACTTAATAAAGCAACCATACCGTAAAACTAACCTACCTCCTATAAATATCCACCCTTTGTATCAAATAAATAAATATCACAACTGAAACAATAACCATACCAAAAAGAGAATGAAAATCATCGCACTTTCACTTCTCTTGCTCTTGGCCGCTACGGTCTCCCAAGGCCGGTCTTCGGTACCCGTGCCTAGGCTCATCGAACTTTTAACATCAAGCGACATCTTTGAGACTGAAGCCGACCTTTTGGAGAAACAGCGACTCTCCATCAACTACCACAACTGCAGAAGCTGGCACCTCGGTGTTGAGACTTCTAACATCATCAATTTTGAGACGGTGCCCGCAAATTGCAAAGACTACGTTGAAGACTACTTAACCACTTCCCTTCAGTACCGTAACGACTCCAAAACAGTGTGCAAAGAGGCTTATTTCTACGCCAAAGGACTTGCCCTAAAGAACGACACCGTCAATGTTTGGATCTTTGATATAGACGACACCCTCCTCTCGAGTATTCCCTTTTACGCCAAATATGGATACGGGTAATACATTTACTATTATTAGTTCTAATCTACTCCACTACAAGTTAATATATATGTATAGTTTTTATGAAATAGATAATTCTACAAAGTTCTATCAAAAGATTTTGTACACATATCATCTCCATATATTTTATTAATAGTTTGAGACATCTCTAACCTGAAAATATTTTTTTTAGGACAGAGAAGCAAGACCCGGGGGCATTCAGGAAGTGGTTGGTGGCCGGAGAAGCTCCCGTGCTCCCGGAGAGCTTGCATCTTTACCAAAACATCCAGGAACTCGGGATTAAACCCATCTTACTCACCGAGCGATTCCATGATTTGAAGGGAGTCACTCTAGAGAATATAAGGGCTGCTGGCTTCGCCAACTGGAGACATGCATTTTTCAAGTAAGAATAATAAATTAAAGTAGCCTAATCATATTACCTATACAGTGAGTATCATATATGTGATTGCAAAGGAGTGATATATTTAAATGGAAACGTAGGCCAACGGGTTCGAACACGAAGATATCAACCTACAAGTCAATCGTGAGGAAGACGCTAAAGAGGAATGGATACACTATCATTGGGAATATTGGAGACCAATGGGCTGATTTAGCTAAGGACAGCACTGGGGCAAGGACTTTCAAGCTCCCTAACCCACTTTACTACAAGGCCTAAGCATCTTTCTTAATATCTTTTTCCCTATGCATCCACCACCTCATCTGTGTTTTTGTCATCTTTGTAGCCGCTTGGCCGGCCATGCTAAATAAAATGTCCAACCCATCCCAACTTAATAATTACTTCGTATTGAATGTTTTTTCTTTGTAGTAAAAATCAATCAATTGGCCATAAAATGACCAAACCAGGTAAAATTAACAAAATGAATCATATAAATTTTAAAATTAGTTACTTGTGCATGCCCAAAAGAATGGAAAAAGGTTTTGAAATATCATTATTACTTTGGGTTTCTTTGATTTATAGCACAAGAAGCTGGATACATCTATGTCGGTTAATTTGGCATAAGACATCTACATGAGTTTTCATAGAGAGTTCTATTAGACAAAATAGAGAATTTTTTTTTTAATATCGCGAAGTTCTGCGCCTAAACCCGTACATTTTTATAGGCTGGAATTGGATTCTTAAATCATTCCTCCCAACAGAGATAGAACCTAGGATGCTACGGAACTAACTCCTAGTACTAACCGTTGCTACCATACGTGTGGTCAAAATAGAAGTTTTCATAGAGAGTTCTATTAGTAGGTACTGTAGATTTTTTTTTAAGAATATATTGTTAAAATTTTCAGATTTTATTGTTATTAGTTTATTGGGGTTTTTAGATCTATAGCACAAACAGCTGGATATATTGTCATAGCTATCCACATCAATATTCTATTAAATAAATTATACTTCTGTTATCACCATTCGTGGTGTCGTTTTCTAATTAAATCGACACTGTGCACATTTACTCCTAAGATATATTTTCTTCCTTATACAACATTTCATACGTTTTTTTTTTTTTTTCATTTTCATACGTAATTTTTAATTTACAGAGGTTAATGGTTTGCGTATTTAATTGATTAAAAATTCTATAAAAATTGTGTGTTATTGAATCATTGTTGTCAAAATATTATGTTATTCAAAATGTTTATATGTTTAACAAGGATCTAATTTCCAAAATCAATGAAACATACAAACCAATGAAAATACATGATCATTTTGCAAATTAACCAATTCTTACGGCCGGATACATTGAACTTAGACAAGAACAAATAGAACACGTGAGAGTATTGGTGTAATCTATGGGACCAGCCTCTGGCATAATTTATGACTGCATCTGTCTGAGTGTCTCTAATTCTATTGATCGGTGTCCATTTTCTGTGCAAGAAAAATATGATGTCTTCCATCATATATCATCATTGCTCGATTTAGTTAACAGTTCGATGAGCTGGTGACCTTAATTAATAATTATGGTCATATCAATGAATAGTAAAATTATTGTACAACGATACAATTTGTTTAGGCATGTGTGCTATTTTCAGTCTTTTTCTGTTCCATTTCAGTTGTTTATTTTTGAGTGTCGGCGTTTTTACTTTTCGGTGGTGTTTTTGTTCCAAGTGTGTCTAGCCGAAAAACCGAAGTTTGGATCCAAAAGGTGAAAATGAATGAAGAATGAAAGTCCAAACATATGGCATGGTTTGAAAATTTGTATATATATAATAAAGCCATTACCAATTTATCAATATGGAAAGATGGCTCGAATGGTCGGTATCTTTCATGGTATATATAGAACCACGATTTCAAAACTGAACAATTGCTAAATTTAGTTCAAAAAAAAAAGCGAACAATTGCTTTATATAATGATAAAAACAGAACTAAAATTGAGTCCACTGGATCACTGCCTCCGGATATTCTCTTCACTGAAGCTGTGAAGATATTGGAAGATAAATGTGAATGTATAATCGCTGATCTCTCCTGAAAAGAGTTTTGATCGGTTTAGTTCGGTTTAGTTCGGTTTAGTTCAATTTTGTGTTTTGTACCAAAGTTTGTTCTTATTGATACCAAGAACGTTGAAATTATATAAACTTAATAATAGTTTTGGTTATATTTTGGATTTCAATTATCGAAAACAGCTGAAAGAAAGTTACTAGCTGAACCAATTTGGAAATTTGTTTCGGTTAATTTGGTTTTAATCGATTAATAAGAAGGAAAATAAAATCGATATAACAAGAAAATAAAAGATTGCAGCTTTTGGATCATCAACTAATTTGGCAACACATACGATGTAAGGTGCTGAGCTTTATTATTTATAAATATAAACTATAATGAACAAATTAAATCAAAAAGCACCAGTGGTCTAGTGGTAGAATAGTACCCTGCCACGGTACAGACCCGGGTTCGATTCCCGGCTGGTGCAGTAGGAAGTTCTGTGAGGAAATTGGCTTTAGCGTTGGTTGGGTGGGTCCTTCGCACTCTTCTGATATCTCGGATGTGTTAAAGCCTCGTACTGAGCTCTCCCTACTCTACCTTTTGTTTTGGCCAAAGGAAGGTGATTCAAAGGCTGTACTTCCTTGCGCATGCACTGATGGGGCCCTTTTGCTTGGTTCGTTTGTGTGTATCTCCGCTGATATATTCTGAAAATTTGGTTTGGTTTTTGCAGAATAAATCTTTGCGTGATATTTACAACGCTCATCAGCTAGAAAGCACATACTCTTTCTTCAGCCCTAAAACCTCTGTATCAGCTTGTCATTGACTGTTATAGGTTCAGACTTTTAACGGCAACGCAAACTCTCTCAGCCTCTCAAGTCTGAGAAAACTTCTTGAGAAAACAGAGGCATAGAAGGGGAAACTAACAAATATTTGTAGCAGAATCTAAAAGCCATAAGGTTCTCTGTCTGTCTTCAAAAACAGAGGCAACTTCAAAGTCTTAAGTTTTGGCAAAGAGGTGTGGTGATTATGTAGACAGAGGAATACTAACGTTAGTTTATGAATGACGACGAATAGTAACGTTAGTTCGGTAACAACTCGTGGGACATGGTGGCTTGGGGCTATACGGTTTGCTTAACCAAGAGTCCCAAGTGATCACAAACCGGTCCATACTCCTTCTGGCAAAGGGTCCTAGGGGCAAGCTTGTCTCTTGATAAGAGGTCTCGGTCCATTCTCGTTGACTTATCGAGCGGTTGTATGTTCCCATGAGTGCCGCTTTTTGTGCTTTGATCGCCACACATAGGGATGTTCGGATTGTTTCTTTGTTCTCTATAATAAATCTTTATCACAAACATGACTACAATCTTTTTTTTTCGTGAGAATCTAAAAGCGCAAAAAGATGTAAAATACGCCACTAAATTTGTTATAAGCCTAAACCGGACATAACCAGAGTTATGCAAAAAGAACAATCATAATCAAACGGATCAATATTGACATCAGGGAAAAAGAAAAACAAGAATCCATCCTTCAAAGCTGGGAATTTGATTCGTCTCTTGTTGGTTGTTCTTCTTGGTGTTGCGAAGCTGTGAAAATTACTCTAGTATACCGAGTGGTCACATACCGGTCCAAACTCCTTCTGGCAAAGGGTCCTAGGGCAGTACTTTGCACTGTGGCCTTTGATTCCACACGCTTGACAGCGACCAAAATATAGTTTGGAGAAGTTATTGTTGTGGTGTGACGATTGCTGCTGATTCGGAGGCACATAGCGATTGGAGTTCTGGTTCCGTTGGCCTTGACGCTGACGAGTATCTGTGGCGTGAGCCACAATCGGACCACCAGGAGAAGCTTCAGTACAGAGAATCATGGCTTCTCGATTTAAGAGATGTTCATGAAGTTCGGTGAAGGAGATGGGGTTGTCACGGCCATTGACAGCATCAATCTCCGGCTTGTAATCTTCTGTAAGTCCCGCAAGAATATGTTCAGTGATGTCTTCGAGATCCATGGGTTTGCCGAGAAGGGCAAGCTCATCGGTTTTGGCTTTGATGACCCGGAGATATTCGCTGACTGTTTGCGTGCCCTTGACGCAAGTTTTGATCTGGAACTTCAGCTGGCGAATATGTCCTCGAGTGGGGTTGCCGAAGGTCTCAGCAAGGATATCCCAAACTTCTTTCACGGTTGTTGCGCTGGAGACAACGGGTTGGATCGGTAGCGAGATGGCTCCGATGAGAGAGATATATAGGAGCCGATCTTGAAGGCGCCATGGTGTGTATGCCGGATTAGGAGATGAAACTCCAGCGGTGAGGATTGTTGGTGTAGGTGCATCTGCAGATCCATCAATGAACTGTTACAACTCGTGCCCTTCAAGCAACGCACGGACTTGTCGACCCCACATGAGATAGTTGAGATTGGTGAGCTTCGTGACACTAGACATGTTCACCGAGAGGAGAGTGCTTTGTGGGTCCTGGGTATTGAACACAGAAGTTCTTTCAGCAGTGGAGTCTGACATGGTGAACGAGACAGAGAAGTGTAAAACAGAGGGAAAGAGATATTGAGAGAAAGAGTAACAATGGTGAAAAGTGACGATCAAAGAAAGAAGAAAAGATGAAAGTGGAGAAGAGGGGCGGCGGAAAAGAAAATTAGGTATTAGGACCTAAGGTGCTCTGATACCATATTAGAATATGGAATTGCTTAATTATAATGATGTACAAGGCTCTGCATATATACAGAGAGAATACACAATAGAAGGAAAGAGATATACGGTAATAAAGTCTACATAAATACATGAATCAAAGACTAACGGTAATATATACTTTCCTATCTCTAACATCCAGTTTGACGACAAAAAAAGAAAAGAAAAACTTGTGGTTTGACACCAAAAAAAACAAAATATTAAAGACTTGTGATTCAAGGCACATTTCGATACGTTTATGCGCCTGTGTGGAAGATCATTCTTGGTAATGGGTTCGATCTTTCCACCTACACAATCCAAGAAACTTTGGACATCGGAAACTGTAATAAAATATGTCTTTCAGTCAATTTTCTTATAACCAAGATCAGCAAATCCCAGTCTTAGTTTCCACTCATTCCAAGAGTGAACAACACCCTCGAGCCAGTCTTTAGCAGCAGAAGCAGAAGACTTGGCTTTCTCCTTGTCCAGCTCAGCTCTGAGATTCCACATCGTCTGCTCCAATGAAAAATCTTTATCAGAAGAAGTAGCAGATTTCACCTTCTCCTTGTTCAGCTCAATGTTGAGAGTCTTGATGTGTTCCTCGACTTGTAACCCATCAGCATTTTCTTTCTTCCTCTCCAAGATAACCTTATAAAGCTTTGTCTTCAACCAGTCCAGCTTGAAGCCTGCTTCTGTTAGCTCGATCAACTCTCTGTAAGCGTGGCTTAGCTCAGTCTCGGATAAGCTATGTGGAGGTTTTTTCAATGCCTCGATGAGACCGAGTAAGATATTCATGTATGTAGTCTTCACTAGTTGGTTCTTTGGTTTGAAATTTGTTGCAAAGTCCGGGTGCTCCGTGAAAAGTCTAGTCACTGAAACAAACTATCGACACGAGAAAGGTGTAATTACGTTAACCAGAAAAGAAAATCAAAAAGAATAAAGAAGACAACAAGAAGCATCCTTTTATAAGTCAAACCTGAGAATAAAGAACTTGGAAACCTTGGACATGTAACGTCTCGTTCCCAGTTACTTCGGATTCATCAACAACTTCAACTACTTTTACTTCCACTTTAACTATCAGTTTGTTCTTCTCCACAAACCCTTTTTCTTGAAGCTTTTCAAGAGGCACAACCCTTGGAAAACCCCATCCTGGGACCTGAGCGCAGAACAACTTGCACCATAATTCTGTTAGACAAAAACAGAGAGATTAATTTAAATTTTCTTGCTCGACAATCAAATACATATATACAGTTTACGTCTAATAAGTAAATTACCATCTGTTCTATAGAGAACTTTGCCTGATTGATTTAACAGAACGAAGGAACAACTAGCGCTTCGTTTCCATCCAAGTCGCAATGATTCAGGATTCGCAACGTAGAGGCACAGAGCCAAGTGATCTTCAATATTGTCTCCTTTGGGATAAACCGTAAGATACCTGAAAAAAAAAAAAAGGAAACAGATTAACTAAACGTTTTAAATATATAAACATAATAACAGAGACAAGTTACTTATTGAACCTAAAAGATGAGTTAAGAATCGATACACACACTTTAGTATAATCTTTTCACTTACCATTCGCAGCCGCCGCTTAAGAATTTTGGAGATACTACCACAGCTTCCTTCTCGGAGAAGTTATCTATCTCAAACGTGAAACTCGTCTGATTTTGATCCTCCATATCTCTCCAAGACACTTTTCTTTTCTTAGGTTTTGTTACCTGAAGCAAAAGGTGATTTTAATTTCAAGCACAATTCACAAACTTGCTTTTGATTCACCCATAAACCCGTATATTATTTATAAACCTTTTTAAGATCCTTATTCAATTTAACAAAAAAAAGATCCTTATTCAAAAGAAATAAGGATTTACCATCAGTTCTAGATCCTTATAGAATGGGTAAGATTTGTCAGTTGAAAAAATGCCTTTATTTATCTCATAATTTATAATAATAATAATAATAATAAAAATTTATAATAAAAATAGTAATTTCAGATGGAAAAAAGGGAAATAAGGAATTTACAAACTTTAAAAAATATATTGAAGCTGTGATTCCATCTTCCACGTCGTAAAGGCCTTTTTCTGTTAGATTTGATTGATCTCCATAATCTAACCTTGGTTCTCAGGCTTATCTTCAGTGCACTAGTAGATATGTCGATCTTCAGGGTAATTACATAGACGAAGAAGTGGAGCAGCTAATCCAAGTGGCTCTGCTCTGCACTCAGAGCTCACCAATGGAAAGACCCAAACTGTCAAAAGGAGATGGTTTAGCTGAGAGATGGGAAGAGTGGCAAAAGGAGGAAATGTTCAGACAAGAACTATAATCAACCAAACACTGGCTGGCTCATCGGCGATTCCACTTCCCACATCGAAAATGAATACCAAAATTTACAAGAGGTAAATTTACTTGGGTAGGCTTGAACAAATAATTATATCTTCTTATTTTTTTAATCAAAATTTACAAGAGGGAAAATTTGCTAATTATGATCCAGCATTGTGTAAGGAATGCATAAGAGTCCATGATTTGGTAGACCTGGTGGATCTGCGCACTGTCAAGAACCATTTTATATGTAAGAAGAGAGAAGAAGAAAACATTCTTTTTCACTCGGCAAGATCTATTATTTGAAAGAAAGCCTAATTGAGGTTGTTGTTTGATTTGTCTGTTGTCAGTTAAAATTGAGTCCACTGGATCACTGCCTCCGGATGTTCTCTTCACTGAAGCTGTGAAGATATTGGAAGATAAATGTGAATGTGTAATCGCTGATCTCTCCTGAAAAGAGTTTTGATCGGTTTAGTTCAATTTTGTATTTTGTACCAAAGTTTGTTCTTATTGATACTAAGAACGTTGAAATTATATAAACTTAATAGTTTTGGTTCAATGTGGATTTCAATTATCTCGATTCGATAACAGCTGAAACAAAGTCACTAGCTGGAACCAATTTGGAAATTTGTTTCGGTTAATTTGGTTTTAATCGACTAATAAGAAGGAAAATAAAATCGATAGAACAAGAACATAAAATTGATTAAACAAGAAAATAAAAGATTGCAGCTTTGGAATTGGATCATCAACTAATTTGGTTACATAGACGATGTAAGGTGCTGAGCTTTATTATTTATAAATATAAATTATAATGGAACAAAATAATTCAAAAAGCACCAGTGGGTCTAGTGGTAGAATAGTACCCTGCCACGGTACAGACCCGGGTTCGATTCCCGGCTGGTGCATTTGCGAGAGCTGTGAGGAAATTGGCTTCAGCGTTGGTTGGGTCCTTCGCATTCTTCTGATATTTCGGATGTGTTAAAGCCTCGTACTGAGCTCTGGTTTTTTTTTCTTTGCTAAAAGTATGAAAGATAAAAGCTGATAAAGCCTCGTACCTCTCAACCTGTCTGAAACTGAAAGGAAGGTGATTCAAAGGCTGTACTTCCTTGCGCATGCACTGATTCATCTCCAGGGCTTCTCTCTAATCACGACCTCCCACCACTACAATGACCAGTCAAAGAAACCATTCGCCGCCGTGGAGAGGCAGTTCTTGACTAGTTGTGACCATTCAAGCTAGCTTTGTCAAGTCATGGACTTTGTCGGTGTGACCTTTTGCTTAATTTGGTTCGTTTGTGTGTATCTCCGCAGATATATTCTGAAAATTTGGTTTGGTTTTTGGCAGAATAAATCTTTGATAAAATGTGGTAAACCTGTCCATTGTACCAAGGGTATCATTTGAAGATAAGAGAACAGAGAAGATAATGGTTGAGGTTTTGCCGGAAAGGTGTGCGAAAGATGAGAGACAGGATGCGTCGATGAACTGGTTAGAATCAAATTAAAATTATATGAAGGTTTAATTTATGTATAATGGTATTTGTTCTTTGTTTTCCAACTCTAATTTAAGCCAGGACACGGATTTAAAAAAACGCTGTTGTTTTATAACAAGCAGACAAGACAAGATAATTTTTATCAGAAAATCATTGTGTTTTCTACTACTCTATCTGGGCTAGGCCCAACATTTTCAGGCCCAAAAGTCTTGGGACGAGTAGACGTAACCTATGTTGATAAGAGCATGCAATAATGGAGGTTTAAGAGAGCGGATGAGAGACAAAGGACAGAAAAGTAGATCGAGAGATTGGGATCTTCTTCGTCAAGCCAAAAGGCGTTTGAATTCTTTGTTCTGGTTGCAAAGTTCTCAAGTTGCTGTCATCTCTCTCTCTTTGTGAAATACAATTAAACATAAATAAAAAAATTAATTGCTTGACGAACACACTAGTTCATCTTTGCTTGATGTGTGCAAAGTGTTGATCTCATTCTGCAACTTGTAATTTTTATCAAAATTTATTTTCGGAAAAGTAAAAATTCAGGCAATAAAGGGTCATAAATCAAAAATCTTTCCCTTGTTAAGTTATAAACAAAACGATACAGACGATAATGACATACAAAACAAATTAGTTTATTGCTTAGAGGATAATGATGATCTTGTCGAAGGTTTGCTTGACGAACACACTACTTCATTAGGAAGAGGATTATGACCTAATCTCTTGCCTAGACGAAAGTGGTAACCTTAAATCTTTTTTTTTTTGTATGTTTTGTTTTGTTTGCCATCCTTCTTGAACAAAAGAAAGAGCCGGCTAACAAAACCGGTGGGGTAGATATCACAGTGCAGATAATAAAAGTATTGAGATGCACTAACTCGTCTAAACTCGTGAATAAAAAACACAAAAACACCGTAGATTATATATAAGTTTAAATCGTACATAATGCATGTATAAAAAGAAGTTTATCAAATCAAAATAATGGATCTATCTTGATATCAGTAAAAAAATTATCGATAGGCAGATTATCCTCCTCATTATTCTCTACCAAAATTTCAGAACCAGAAGTTCCGTCAAATATAGTAATTTGATTCGTCTCTTCGTTGTTGTCCATCTTGGTGTTACGAAGCTGAGGAACCTCCTCTTGATGAATCACTAAAGCTGAATCTCTTTGATAACTATTCACAGCATCTAATCGCTGCCTCAGATTGTTCAACATCCTCGTAACCGCATTGGTCGCAACTTTCAACTCATCGACATTCTCCAGCCTGTCAAAACGTTCTCCTTCCCACCAAAACCCTAATCCTCTGTTCTCTTCTTGGTTTGTCGGAAGAGGCGACTGATCGTTAAGCAGAGAAGAGACAACGTGGTCCACAGAGGAATGACCACTTTAACTGATTTTTACCCTCCAATCTATGAGACTGCTTCTCCCCCGCTTAGTTCGCAACCAAACATCGGAATGTCTTTCTATCTAATATCATAGCTCCAACAATTCAAAATAACAACACAGAGATCACTTGTTACCGCACATTTCCATTAGGGCCGGTGACACAATTTGACGAAAATGGTTTAAATTTCCAGCAAACATATCTCAAAAGGTCCCCAACACCACGTTCCATTTCTAGTTTGAGAAAAATACAATACTATCTCTCTCTGTGAGAATGGTCAACACTGGCGCTTAGCTATTTTTATGACGACCAATAACATAGCTCCTACCTTGCAGAACCGTTAGCTATATAACTTTTTATTCGAGTTGTTCCAACATTGTTAAGATCCTTTACTTTCGAATAGATTCACCGCATCATTTTTTTTTTTGCAACAATATCGGCCACTCTGAAGAAAGATGGAAGTCATGCTTTTCACGATTTTCTGAACTTACAAATGACGACCCACCATATTTTCGCTGTTTAGCACTCTGATGCGAAACTAACTTCTATTCTCTACCTTGTCGATATGTCGTATTGTTTTACCAACATTTCTTCGAAGATTTCCATCCCCATTAAACTTGTCCTTTCCGTCTCCACTTACCACAAAAAGTTTAACTTGCTATTAGATAACTCCAAATGCAATAGTTCTTCTTTCCGCTAACATTTTGGAACAACACGCCCACCTTTACCGATTGAGTAAAAACTCTCTTAACTGCTTCGAATACACACCTAACTTTACAATGAACCCCTAACATTTCAATCCTGCTCTCTCCGAAATTCCTTTACTAGAAGACTTGCAATCAAAGTACAATCACTGCACACTATGTCTATTCCCGCAAAACTTTTCAATAATGGTTGACTAAGTATTCATGGTTGAAAGAATTTTTTCCATATCCCCAAACCATTAACGTTCCTTTGCTTTTCCTTATCTAACATAAAACTTGCTCTTTAATATTTGGGTAACACTAACAACAATTAATAAGCGATCCTTGCTTAGCCATCAATTTAGTGGAGACATCCAGACTGAGCATTGCTCTACCGTGCTTCCGCTGCGCCACTCTGCTTCTCAGAAAGTTTGAATGGACTCTTCTTTCTCAGACTACTACCTCTCTAATCCTCTCCTTCTTTCGGCCTTTACTACTATTACATATGCAAAAATCTTTCCCCATAAAATGTCCACAAAGGATGATACCCATAACTCCTACGGTTTTCTTTAGTCCTCAGATTCATGTATTGCATTACATTGACAAGAACTAACAGATGTACTCTTGCACCATATCTTATCTCCCTTTCTTTTAATATTCATGCTATATCTTCCCGTTCTTTTTAGGTTCTATCTTCCATAACATGTTCTTGAAGATACCATCTTAAGCACCCTCCGGAAGACAATCTTAATACCCGATAAACATTCCAAACACAAAGTTTCTTTCTCCACCATAAACAACTTTCAGTTTTCCATCGCTTAACTTGGACTCTCCTCATCCTCGTCAAAAGCTACGTTGTAGTATAGAAAGTGACCGTGAATATTAGCATTTTGGCCCTTATGTCGGTTCTTAAGCCATCAGTTCTTTGGCTCGAACAACATATCTCTGATTCTCACCAGTAACCTTTGCGTGTCCCACTTCGCTTCATATCCTTGTTAAGCATATAATCGACATTACTTCTTAACCCTGGCTCATCCGTGACTTGCTCTTGCTTTGAACTTCACTTATCGCGTTCAGCCTTGACCATCATTTCGCCAATGATCGCCATTCCCACGGTTTCCATGAGCTTATACACTTTTTTTGATCTTGACATAACATGTCTCTTGCGTTTCTATGATCACCTCATTCCACTTCAACTTCATTTTCAAAATAACTTATGCACCACCAAATTTTTCAGGTTGTACCAAATGTCTTCTAAGTTTCCAAGATTTCACCATTGCTGCCCGTACGGTTCTACCTCTTCTTTGCCTTCTTAACAACACGCCTCAGGAAGCTCAACACTTGTCAATTCGACTTTCACAACTAGGTGTGGATCCGATATTGAACAAAGTGTGGGGCTACGCTCTTCTAATCGAACACTACGCAACATTTTTTTTTTTAATAAAACAACTTAGCACTTATAACCTACCAACTCAATCAACTTAAGACTTACAACCAAACAAAACAACTCTAGCGCGAGCCCATGGACACCTAAAGATCGTTTTCTCTTTAAACATTTTCCCAAATCTTTTTGAACGTTTCCGGAAACATTTTATTTTTAAAAACTTTTTTTTTTTTAAATCCGACCAACTCCCGAGAATCGGCTCTCCGGGTCAGAATCAGAGTAGCACCTTACGCTCTGATACCAAATTGAAACGTTCCGACCGCCCCAACCAGCGGGCCCCCACACCTCTTCCGGGCTGTGGGGCCCGTCCCTGTTCGACGGCCGGTGCGTTATTTTTCTCGGTGGCCCGACCGATTTATTTACTGACTCTGCAATCACCATGTGAACTTTTTCCCGTGTTTTAGCTTCACTCACATGGTTCGGCAGAGGACTTTCCGGAAGGTCACCCATCCTAATCCTACTCCAGCATAAGCACGCTTAACTCTGGAGTTCTCTCGGGGTAAGTGAGCGAAAAAGGTAAATGCACTTTGATGACATAGATAGCCAAATCAATTCATTTAAACTTATTCAAATGGGCCGAACCCGGATCGTTACACACATAACTAGAACTAGACCACATAACTAAACATAGGCGACATTTGTTCCTCCACAATTACATTTTAGAATCAAACTTAGAAAAAAGGAAAAAAACTTATGCTGCCAACTATATAAGTATATAAAGATCATTCATTTACCATGTTCAAGCAAACCGGTGACCTTGAATTTTTCTTCCATCAATCCATCGATTCGAGCTGCCATATCCGGAGTAAGATAGTTGTGCCAATCTCCAACGTTCCCCTTCCTGAAAAAGGCGCTATACGGAATCCCCACTATGTTTTTCTCTCCTTTGTTGGCTTCAAGATTCTTCAATGTGTCGAAGCTGCAAAGATTCACAACTCTCTCAACAATACCTTTCTCCTCTTCCTCAGCTGTGAATCCACAACCCATAAACTCAGCCAATCTCTTCACGGACGGCAAAGGATCAGCTCTCATCGTCTCGTACTTGAGGAACAAAATCTGATCTGGATTCTCCTGGTAAGCTTTCCAGTACGACATGACATGATCTGTATAAGGACCATAGATAGAAAAACCTCGACAGAACATATCATAAGTCTCATGAAGACTATTGAGAGGGCCATCGTCAGACCTTTTCGTTTGGAAGAAATTCCACATGGAGACAAAGGTGTCCTTTGGGTCTCTCCAGATGTAAACCATCTTAGATCCCGATTTTGAAATTGATTCAGGTAATAATCTGTGCGGGATATGAGTCGAAAACAGAGTGTTCCCTTTGTCCTTGAGAACATCATCTTGAGGGAATAAACCGGACTCGATGAAAGGAACAAGCTCGTGAGGGTTACGTTTTAGGAGAGGATTCGAAGAATGGTCATACCGAGATCGATTTGCGATAGCGAAAGTTAGAGCTTTGAGCCAAGTGGTACCTGACTTTGGGTAGCTACAAACGAAAAAGTCAATGGGTCGCGCTTGGAAGAATTCTTGCGCGTGAAGGCAACCTTCAAGGATAGGCTGTATCAGCCAGTGACCACCGTAGCCAATAAACGGAGCTTTCGGTCTCCAGCCTTTCGCGTGCGAAAAGGTGGCGATTAGGTCTTGGTACCGTTTCTGATTCTTCTCGAACTCTGTTGACTCTGTTTTGGTCTTGTCTTGGGTCGGTACACTCGTGTCAGTTAGGGTTTTTGATTCCATTGGAGATAAAGAAAGTGGATTTGAGGACTCTTATTGTGTTCCGTGGGAGATTTTTTGTTCTGATTCCATGTAGAAAGTTGTGGTGAATCAGATTCATTTCCATTGAAAATTACATGCCAATATATATACTACACACTCCTAGAGATCTCTTGTAGAGACTAGAGTGTCCGGACAAAGATCGGATTGCGTGATTAGTCATGATGCTATTTTTATCCAGGTGTTAATATTTCATAACCTCAAATGCCACCTATCCTTCTTAGATACTCTCAGCCATTAGATCTTAGGGAATCTTCAATGCCAAGAAACACCGACGAAACCAAAGCGTTACAAGGAAAATTTATGATCTTTTGAGGTGTTTGGTATTGTCGTCATACTACAAAATAAATGTATTTCTCCATAACTGTAAAATAGACAAAAAAGGAATATTTCTTGTCTGTAATCTATTTATATATAATTTTCCTGTTTTTAGAAAAAAAAAATTTATTATATAATTTTCGTGAAAAATCTGTAGAAAACAATTATGTGGGAAATTAGCAGGAAACATTCCATTAAAAAATTGGTGAGAAATTTCCCACCTAATATCGGTCGGAAGAAAAAGTTTCCCATCGATTTTTTAAAGTTTAGAAACAAAACAAAAATTAAATCAAACTTTATGGAGCGGGTTATAATTGTGATCTAATTTAAGACGGTGGTTTTGTGATTGCATTTGAGATCTTTTATGTTGTATATACTAAGTGAGCTTGAATCTGGACAAGAGGTTTAGAACTAGTGATGTTAATTAGGGCTTAAAGCCTGCGGGCTTAAACGAGTTTATTGTAAAAAAATTGGTTCGCGACCCATTTAATAGTGTGTAAAAGTTAAATGGGTCTGATCCGTTTAGATTCGCATGCTTAAATGGGTACCTTCTATTTTTTTTTTAATTACGTAAAACGATATTTTTAACGTTTTTCACTCACGGTTTATATAAAACGACGCTGTTTTAACATTTTTAATTTTTTTTTAAAAATAATCTGGCATAAACGAACAGGTTTAACCACAATAGGCCTAAATTAAACGGATTTAAACATATCTGAAATTAAACGGATTTAAACGGACAGAATCTAAACGGGCGCGGTACACTCGTGTCCGTTCAAAATTACTACTTAAGGGGGTGTATTGGATTAGAAATTTTAGGAGAGTTAGTGGAGATTTATATTTGGTGAGATTTAAGTGGATTTTGAGGATATCTTGGTGATTTTAGTGGGATTTAAAAATAAAAACTTTACTGGTGATTTGGTGAGATTTTATCTTTAAATTTGAAACTTTAGTAGTGATTTGGTAATATTTCATCTTTCAATTGAGAGGAAAATTTAATTGTTCTCTCTTGTCGGACACGTATAAACGACATAAGATTGATTTCATCAAAACATTCTTGTACCTTAGGAATTGTTCATGGCAAGTCTAGACACGACTTATGTTGCTTTGCAATGGAGAATGACAAAGCTAATCAACCATCAAGACATCTTGGACAAGATCAGAGACAAGATCGAATCAGTTTTAGGAACCATGCGTTAATCAAAGAATCAGATTTGCAGAAGCTTCCTTCCAAAATAAGCCAACAAAGAAAACAATCTCTAGCCTAAAATTCAAAGTAAGAGAAAAAAAAAAAAAAAAAACAATCTATAGCAACAAAAAAAGATCAAGCCAAAGTAAATTCGTTGTTGCTTTACGATCCCACAGTATCTGTCCACATGGTTGCAGCTATATTTGCTCTCCAATTATTAGCATTCACTCTTTGCTGTTCTTGAGTACCTTGGAGAATTTCATCATCATTGATTTCATCGTCATCTCTTTCTTGAACACCACTTCCTTCAACAACAGTTTCTTCAGAAAGAAATACGTTTGAACGACATTTTGTTACGAAGATAATTATGTAAAACCACACAAGCAAGTACTAACTCTGCTTGCGTCTTATATAAAAATGGTGGTGCATATTTGAAGATGAGAAATCTTGATTTGAAGATGCCAAAAATTCTCTCTATTACATTTCGCAAGCAAGAATGACGATGGTTGAACAACTCATTTTGATTTGCAGGATCTTTTCCTTGTCCCCTAAACTCTTGATTCCCCAAAACCATTTTAAACAAAACCAAATCCGTGGTCGTTACCTCACTATCCGATCACAGTCAACTCTGTTTTTGGCTCTCAATTGTAGCATCAAGACTCGTCCTTCTCGCCTGCATAGAACACATCATAATCTCAGCCTACAAACGAGTCATAAAGCTACCAATCTATTCAACAGTACTTGAATAATTTTTGATTTCAAGAACATAGAAAGAATTCACAATTCAAAAACCTCCCTCTCTCTTTCTGCAGGTTGTTGGTTAGAACAAAAGATCACGACTTGTGTGAATGATTCTGTTGGATGAGATGATTACTCTACACCAAGTTTCATCACTAGAACACACACAAATTTCACATTCTCCGTATCAATTTCATTTGGATCTATAGAAAATCGATGATTAAACTGCTAATTTGAATTCAATAAGTTATGGAATGAGAACCCAATGTCAAAGACGTACCAAGGTTCGGACTGGTTCTCTCCATTGCAAGAAGGAAAGCTCACTTGCGGCAAGAATCGTTGAGCATGTATTATAGGCTTGTTCGTTTTGAAGCCGCAACTTTCGGCGTCTGCGACCCAGAAAGGTCATTATCACGAATAGTAACTTTTTGTTGCAGTTGGCTATTGGAAGTAGCTGCGACAGCTTCTAGAAGTTGCAGTGGTAATTAGGAGCCGCAGGTGGCCGTGGGGAACCGCTGAATTTTTTGGCGTTCATGGAGTCATCCCGCAAGAAGTCGCCGCTACATGTAATTAGAGACGATGACGAAAAAATACGATTGAGAGATAAAACCCTTTTAAGAATGAGAAACGATTGATTACAGAGAGAAAGCTCGATTTATTGATGACATAGAAGAAAGCAAAAGTTCAAACTCAGATCTGCAAACGAAGAAGATGAAGAAGAGCGGTATGTTTTTTTTTGTCGTGGAAGAAAATGATAAATATTTGAGAAAATTTGGGAAAATACACCAAAACTAGTTTATAGTTTATAATTTGAAAACTACACTTTTATTATTTTTGTTTAAAAAATTAGAATTAATTATAGAGAAATTCCTTAAAATACCATTAAAACTAGTTTTCGTTCCTAATTTAGCACACACGCTCAAAATTTTCCATCTATAACATCTTTCATTAACTAATGACTATATTGCCCTCATTTATATAAGAATTGTTTTACCAAAAAAAAGAAAAGAAAAATAAGAAACTACGGGCGATTCTCGCGTCTTCGTGAATCATGATCTCCGACGAATCATCATGAAGCTCTCTTTCTCTCTCTCTTTCAAGTTAAAAGCCCAAAATCACAGCGACCGCCGACGGGAACAACACCGTTGATGACGGCAATAGCAAGGAGTTCATCACCGAATTCGATCCTTTGAAAACCCTAGCTGATTCGGTTCTCAAAATCGATCTCCCGCTTCAATCCGCTAACACTGGCTCCGATCTCAAATTCGAGCATGAGGTTCCTTCAGGCGATTCTAAGGGATCCGATAATAACATCACCTACGATAATAACATAATTCTTTTAGTTGTTTATAGTATTGTTTGGATGGAAGAAAATTTTGGATTGTTTGCCAATACAATGAGGTTTAACATTACAGAATTGAGTCTATTGCTTATGGTTTTTCGTTTCTGATTTCAAAGGACGAGGAAATTGCACCACTTCCAGCAAAAGTTGAACTCAAAAGTAATTGGGATGATGAAGATGTAGATGAGAATGAGATTAAGGACTCTTGGGAGGATGATGAAGAACCTGCTATGGTATTAGCTTAGTTTTTACTTATTAACTTTCATTCCTATCTCTGTTTTGATCTCTTCTTTTTTTCAGTTCTGAAACTTAAATTTTTTCTTGTGTAGCCTCTTGTTGTAAAGCCGGCTCCGGAGAAGTCTCTTGAAAAGGGTCCTAAGAAAGCTGTTGAAAAGAAGGGTAAAGCAGCCGAAAGAAGCACCAAAGGAAGAATACTTCACCTTAATCTTCTACTTGGTGGCTGTGTGTTCTTATACATTATGTTTTTTCTATCACAGGCTTGTTGAGGAGGCGGACTACATGGCGACTGCTGAACTCTTTGGAACGAAGATTGAAGAAAAAAACCTTGATATGTTTTTTCCCCTGTTAAGTGATTTTGCATGTTGTATCATTACATATACACCATCAGTTTAGACTCATTTTCACATTTTGTAGTTTGACTGACTTGTCATGAGCTTGCTCTGTTATTTTTCATATTAAGAGAAATGCTAGTGCTCCGCTGCTTCTCTGTGGCAGTTGTCAAGCATCAGACCAAATGAGAATTGAAAAAGAAAAAAAAATTAAGCTAAGTATTTTTGGTCTTAGGCCATTCCTTAAATCATATTCCACAACAATGATGTTCAGGAAGAGCTTGGAGGCTTAAAGTGAAACAAGATAACAAACTAAAAAAATAAAATAAATGATATTTGGGAAGTCCTTACTAAAAATATAGAAATCATTCATAATGTGTATTCAGATTAAATGTTGAAGTCAATATTCACGGAAAATGATTTTACTTTCACCTAGTCTGTGACAAATATGTCAACACAATATGAGAATTAAAGATCAGTTTAGGAAAACTCTAGGAAGATCTTCCTAAAATAGTTTTGATTTCACCTAGTCTGTGACATAAAATGATATTTCGGAAGCCCTTCCTAAACATGAAGAAATTCTTCCTATTTCACCTGCATATTCTTCTTAATTCACATACATCATGCGAGCACCAAAGCCTCACCTAGGATTGTAAGTGAATCAAAAATCCTGGAAGTGTTTCTTAATTACTTACTCCCACAAGCTAAAAGATGCAACGAAATAGAATTGATATAAAATCAACATTTTTATAAATGTTTCCTTAATTTAGAGAATTTTATGAAGTTTTTTTGAATTTTTAGGAAGTATTTTGAAAATTTAGGATAAGCTTCCTAAATCGTATGTTATTACTAAATCAAATAAATATTTAGGAAGTCTTTCGAAACTTTTATGAAGTATTTCTAAATTTTTAGGAAGTCCTTACTAAAATTTGTATGAATTGTTCCTAAATATCTAGAATTGTTTTCTAAATTTAGGGAATTTAGTGAGTTTTCTTGAATTTGTAGGAATCATTTTTACAAATTTAGGATAGGCTTCCAAAATATTATTTTTTGTTCTTTTTTTAAGTACGATTGACAATATGTTCATGAACGGTATGTGATGAGCTGTGGAGGAAATTGCTGTTTGAAAAAAAGGAAGCAAGCTAACCAGAGATAGGTAAATTTACTCTTATATATTTACTTCTTTCCTTGGAAAAAAAGGATTCGATGTTGGGGTGAATCAGGCGGAAGCTGAACAATAGAGGGGCCGTAGGCAGTCAACCCTTAACTAATCTCTAGTTATGAGAAATTAGGTTACTTGTCTTAATTTATTAGGAAGTAGTTCTAAAGTTTTAGGAAGGCATTCCTAAATTTTAGAAAATTTATCTACTGTTAAGAAAATTTTCTTAAAGATGTGGGAAGTGTTTTAATGTTTTTATGTAATGTTAAGAAAACCTTCTTAAAGATTTGGAAAGTGTTTTAATTTTTTTAAGAAAAAATCTTACTAAACTTGTTTGAATCTTTACTAAATATTTGGAATTTAGTAAGTTTTATTGACTTTTTAGGAAGACTTTATACAAATTTAGGTATGTCTGCCTAAATCATATGTTAGTTACTAAAACAGTTCACGCTGCTCAACAATCCGATCTCAAAAATCCGAAAAATATGATAAATGATCTTGAATAAGGATCTTAACGTAGAACACACACATACATAAGCGATAAAACTCATATGGTTGCCTTTTACCAAAAACGCTAACTTTGTCAGTGTATGTGTAAGAAAGAGTAACAAACAAAATCATGATTTCTTCCTTAAGTACCTTAAACAACCTCCATCTCTATTTATACCAAAGATAAACGTATAAAGTGAAACTATATAATTTATAAATGATTCCTAATATTTAGAAAGTTCTTCCTAAACATTATTTTGAGTCTTTTTTTAGTTTGTCAAAGATCTAAATGTACAAAACCCAAGGAAGAGAAGATTCCTTCGAGTTGGGAAAAGGAAGAAAGCGGGATTGTTCCATCTAACCACCTTTCTTCTTCTCCAAAAACGTCTTCAGATGCCAAAACTTGGTTTTATGTTCTCTTACTTGTATGTTTAGTAAGTTCTTAAATGGTCAAATAATTTATATTAAAACGTGTAATGAAAATTTTTGTGTCTGTTTATACATCCACTCAAATCTAGGAAGCCGTCATACACATTTAGGAAGACCTTCCGTTAAACATTTAAAATACATTTGTAAAAATTTATGAATGTCTTATAATAGTCAATGAAAATCTCTTAAAAGTCTAAGAAGTTTAAGAAGCTTTTTTAATAATTTAGAAAGTTTTTTAACATTTTAGCAAATCTTTCTAAACATTTAGGAAGTCTTTCTAAACATTAAGGAAGACCTTCCTAACATTTGATGAAAGATTTTTTTGAAGGAAATTTGAATGCTTGTTAAAATTTTAGGAAAACCTTTGAAAATTTTAAAAGGTTTACAAAGCATTTCTAATATTTTCGGAAACTTTTCATATGTTTCAGTTTTGATTCTTTCTCTTTTTTTTTTGTTTGTGGAGATGATTTGTAACTCTCAACTTGTTATTTACAGGGAGAATTTTGATGGTAGTCACAGTATAATATGGAGTAGATCTCTCACTGCACAACGAGCTGACATCGATGGAGCTGTTGCTTATATTGTCTCTGGTTTGTTTTCATTTCTAGTGAGTTGGAATCATCGTTCTCATATTCTTTAGCCTCAAACCTTACTTGTACCGGACTTACTTATTCGGTGTCGTCTCCTAACAAAATTTAAAACTTATGTAAGTTGCTTTAAGAAAGAAAAAGAAGGTTGTAATTGACACAAGTTTTTTTGTCTATTTTATACAACAATTCAAATTTATGAAGCCGTTTTACACATTTCGGAAGGTCTTCCTAAAACAAATGAAGAAATGTTTGATAATTTTTGAATGATTCTTGAAGGCTTTCCTAAATATTAGAAAGCAAACTTATGAAGATTTTGCAAAACATCATTTTTAAGTGATGTCCCGACATCACTTTGCTCAGCAAAGAAGGTTGTAATATTCTGGATGGCTTTCCTAAATAATGTCTCGGCATACGTCTGGAAAATTTTCTAAACTGTTAGAAAGACATTTAGGAAATTTAGGAAGGTTTCTTGAATTTTTAGGGAAGCATTTTTACAATTTAGGAAAGGCTTCCTAGATCTTATTTAATTACCCTAGATCAAATAAACTCATTATCATTTTTCAAAAGAATACAGTTTTAGAGTACATCTATGAACAAATTAGTGATTAATTACAGAGACAACATTGTTTAGCAAAAGATACAAATTCTGTTTTAGAGTACATTTATGAACAAATTAGTGATATTTGGTTTTGCTTTCATGAACCATCTCTTCAGTATCATCAAACCTCTGATCATTGATTTGGACCTGCCATGTGAATACAATCATCGATAAAATTAATGTATTTAACAAAAAAGGGAGTGTTTGAAAAAAACTAGGAAAAGAGTACGCATATGTTTTTTTTTACCTCGAGTATTGGCTGAGCTAGACATTCATCTCCATTGGAATAACCAATTACACGAAATGGGGTTCTGAGATATTGATATCTCGGAAGCCCTTCCTAAACATGTAGGAATCCTTACTAATTTGCCTACAGCTTCTTCTTAATTCACATACATCATGCAAGCACAAAAGCCTCACATGGGAGCAGCTAAATGCAATGATATTTAGGATGACCTTCCTAAACAGTTTGAAACCTTCCTAAATCCTTCCTAAAACACTGCAAAGCCTTCCTAAACAGTTTGAAGCTTTCCTAAACAGTTCAAAGCTCTTTCACCGATTCCATTGATGTCACGTCCACCTGCCTGGCACCTGCATGTGCCCACTGAATTCAAAACGTTGATCACACATTAGCCTTACATATATATACAACGGTTTGAATTAGCTAACTTGTTGTTCGGTAGTTCCTAGTAAAAACAAATGAAAAAAAGACATACACATAAAGTGTTGGCCGTAGAGAATCCAAGATCAAATGCTTATATTACTAAAGGAAGAAATATCAGACATTAATAACATTATGCAGAATGATTTGTGTAATTTCATTACTACTCCACTCATCGAACCTTTTGTATAGCTCTTTAATTTTTATCTCCATGTCAGCATCAAGAACAAGTCTTCGCTTTCTTTTAGATGGTCCTGCAGATTCGTTTTCAACAATGTGATCGTCCTCACTGCAACAAGCAACTTTTTCCCCAAACTTAAAACATGAAAAAATCTTCGATTTAAGCCAAAATCGAAGCTTGTTTAGACAAAATCAATGTTCAGACCCGAAAAAAACATTAAACCCGATCTGAAATCAATCACAAACTTCAATTTCAAAGCACATTAAGAAACAATCCCTAATCAATCGCAAATAACTAGACATAGAAATGATATCTACCTTGGCTTTGTCGCAGTTCTGCCGTCACCGCCGTTCTTTGTCGGAGATCCGTCGCCGCCCTTCTTCTTCGAAGTTTTGTCGCCGCCGTTCTTCGTCGGAGATCCGCCGTTCTTCGTTGGAGATCCGCCGTTCTTCGTCGCGAGAGTTAGAGAGTAAAATCACATAGTGAAAAATTGCTTTTTTTTCTGGAAAACCTTTGTGATTTTCAAATAAGGGTATAATCGTCAAAGGTTAATGAAAAATGTTATATGTGTCATATTTTTAGCGTGCGTGGTGTTTTGGGCCCAAAAACTTGATTTGGTGGTATATTTGAGAATTGTCCTTAATTATATATGATATGACTAAATTAACCTTATTTTTAATTCTTATAATTTATAAATTATTTAATAAAATCAAAATAAAATATCATTTTGAAACTAAGAAACATCTATTTATATTTTACTTTATTTATAAATTCCAAAATCTTAAATAAAATATATTTTTCATATGAAAAAAGAAAAAATTAATCCTAAGATTTTTATATATTTTATACTTATCTATAGATTATTATACTAAAACTAGTTTTAAATTTTTATAGACATTTCTCAAATATTAAGTTTTATCTGATATAAAATTTATCTAATTAAAAGATTTATATAAATATAAATTTTAGAGAAAATCCTAAGATTTATCTAATTAAATATCTCTAATATATTTAATTTTCGATTTTAATTTTTACTTATAAAAATATGTATTATTAAATCATGATCAAAATACTATTTTTATATATCAATAAATTTAGTAATAAAAAAACTAAAGCAGTGTATTTTTCAAATTACAAATGTTAATTAGGGTAGTTTGCCAATTGCCCAAAATATTTTTTATTTTGAAGCCTCTCCAAAAACACATGTATGGTTGTGAATTTTTGAAGGGAAATTTGGTCTGGTGACCATATTGAGAGCTCAAATAAAGTTGATAACCATATTAATTTTATGGCTATGATACATACATTGTAATATGTATTATTGCCTAAAATACCCTTATTTGAAAAGAGAAAGGGAGCATGACATTCCTCTTGGTTCTTCATGCCATAAACCAGTCAATCTCATCTCTTTCTTCTATGTCCTTCTCTCAAGCTCGATCGCCTCTCTCCATCCTCACCGTCATTGGATCTTCCTCAATCAATGAGCTCAACACTATTTCCGCGAGATGGCTACAGTCGTCCTCGTGGACGGAAGCAAGAGCGGTGGCCCGAAGATCTCGTTTATAAATTTACCCAAAATCTTGTCTATTTATTAAATCTACACTCACCAACTCATTTCCTCTTTCCCTTTTGTGAGTTTCCTATCCATTCTAATTTTCAATTTCGTGATTTTTAATTATTTGTTTCAATTGGGTTGATTTTGTTCTATTCATATAGGACGTAATATTACTATTTTATATACAATATATAGTATAAATTTGGAACAGGGTCAATGAATTAGAATTGCGGATTCAGTGGAAGTTTTATAGGCCGTAAAGGCCGTCAGTGCCACTTCCCATCCGACCTTTCTTCTCCGACGTCCTTTTTATGGTTTTCGCCAAAAAAATTTCCCAAATTGGGTATCAATTAGATTAGAATCTGACTGTTCTATCTCAGATTTGCTAACTATGTTATACTATAATGATTGTGTTAAGTTTTGTATTGTACTACTTTGTTGTTTAAAAAATTGCAGGTTGTTGGGGTCAAGTCAAACCGTGTGACAATCCCTTCAATGCTCCCAACGTGCGGGAATATAGAAGCTCTGGTTCATGGGAGATCGGCTCATGGCTTTGCAGTACGGGTCCATCTTTTAGATGATGTTCATGTAGGGAGCGCTCTGATTGACATGTATGCCAAATGTGGAAGAATCAACATGTCTCAGATTGTCTTTGATATGATGCCCATGAGGAACCTAGCCTGCTGGAATTCTTTAATGAGTGGATATTCGATGCACGGGAAAGCCACAGAAGTCATGAGCATATTTGAATCTCTTGTGAGAACCAGGTTAAAACCCGATTTCATCAGCTTTACAAGTTTATTATGAACATGTAGCCAAGTAGGTTTAACAGATGAAAGGTGGAAATATTTCAGAATGATGACAGAGGAATATGGGATTATACCGAGGTTGGAACATTATTCTTGCATGGTAAGCCTTCTTGGACGCGCAGAGAAGTTGCAAGAAGCATATGATTTGATCAAGGAGATGTCTTTCGAGCCACTCTTGCGTCTGGGGGGATTAGCTAAGTTATACTATATTGGTTGTGTTAAGTTTTGTATTGTACTATTTTCTATACTAGGTAACTATGTTATACTATATTGGTTGTGTTAAGTTTTGTACTGTACTATTTTGTAAATATTAATTCAACTATGTAAACTATTTCTTATGTTTCGTAATTAATCTATGCAGTATATATGTAATCAACGAAGATATTAGCTAAGCTGATTTCTTCTTCGATTAGTGTATTAAAAGCTAAACTTTGCTGAATTCAAACAGAGAAAATGTATATCGATCGGCGGTTCTGTTTCTTCGTTCTTGAAAGGAATGTTTATCTATAACAGAATCACCACATGTGAAATAGCATTATATATTGTTGTATTGAAAAAATAGAATAGAATGATAAATATTTATTAGTTGACAATGACAAAATAGCCTATTTTACAATGACAAAATAATATAGAATTTTCGAATTTTTCTTTTCCCACCGAACAGCTTGGTCACTAAGAGTATTTTTGTCTAAAAAATTAGAGAGTTTAGGGTTTTTGCTTAGTTTCTATATTTCAGATTTGTTATGGCTATAAACTTAATTTTATGTCCCAATATAGTTATTCAACAAATTGAATCATTATTTGTGAGTAAAAGTGGATGTAAAATCTCCTCAAATCTTTTTCACAAATTTTTCTTAAAAGAATTGTTTAGTTTTGAATAACAGTGGATTTGATTTTGTTTTTACAAATTTCATATTCAATAACATAGGATTTGGTAAGACATTGACAAATTTCATATTCAATAACAGGGAATTTTAAAACAACCACCAAATCTTATAAAATTTATAATCCAATACACCCCCTTAGTGCTAAACAGTGGACAAATTCAATACGCCATTCGGTTTTATTTTAGGTGGATTACATTCTGCCATTAGTACTCACCCTTTACCTTAAACATGTCGAGACTTTTGATATTATTCATCAAAATACTGTAAAGAGTTAATTAGCTCAAAACCAACATTAAACACATAGATTAGATAAATAACAAAAAATAATTTATAACTTAGGTAAATGACAAAACTACAGTGCATTAGTAAAAAGTTTGTTTACGAAATGATCGCTAGTTTTTTTTTTTTGGGTCAATTGATCGCTAGTTTATAATATTTAAACAATTAATGTAGTAAAAAATGTGATAGCATTGTCAGGGGCAAGGTCGAAAGGAAACTTTAATGGGTATAAGAAATGTGAGACGAAGTCTTTCTCCATTACATGTGGAATTAGAGGCATTGATATGGGTTATGCATTGCATGCTTGACGGCAGAAGATTAGGTGTGATTTTTGCTACATACTGTTCTGAATTGGTACGTATGGTGTTCAAACCAGAAGAATGGCCGGTGTTCACACTTCATTTGGAGGAATACGAGACAAGTTAAAAAAAAATTTCTTTTTTCTCCATCACGTATATCCCACGAGCTCAAAACACAAAGACGAACAAGTTAGCACGGAGTGCGCGAGACTGTCTTTATCATTTGGATTATGTAAACTCAGTCTCACCGTTTTGAATTTCTGAACCGTTCTAACATTTACAATTAAACCGAGTGAACCGTATCTCAATAGTCCCCCTCAAGATGTGCCGGCAAAGATATTAAGGAGACTGATCTTGGATTTCAAATGCTCAAACTGACATGGGAACAACGGTTTAGTCAAGATATCCGCCACTTGATCCTCGGTCCTGACATGAAGGGTTTTGATGATACCTTTGTCAAGTTTCTCTCGGACTGAGTGACAATCCGTTTCAATATGATTGGTGCGCTCGTGGAAGACCGGGTTAGTGGCGATGTAGATTGCCGCAGTACTATCAGAAAACAAAATTGGAGTTGCATCCGGTAGTACCTTGAGGTCAAAAAGCAGTTTCTTCACCAAACCATCTCTTTAGAAGCCAAGTTCAGAGCTCGATATTCCGCTTCAGCTGAGGAACAGGAAACAGTGTCTTGTTTCTTGGACTTCCAAGATATCAAAGATGGACCGAGAAACATGCAGAAACCAGTCGTAGATCGTCGACTATCAGGACAAGATGCCCAATCTGAATCAGCAAATCCCTTCAAAGTGAGATCCGGATCAGCTGAATAGAACAAGCCTTGGCCAACAGTCCCCTTGAGATATTGAAATACCTTGTATACAGCTTTAAGATGTGACGTACGAGGAGCAGAGGAATATTGACATAATTTGTTAACCGCAAAAGAAATGTCTGGCCGTGTAATTGTCAAATACATCAATCTCCCCACAAGACTGCGATACATTTCTCTATCGGAAAGCAAGTCACCATCACTCTTAGAAAGCTTCAAGTTGGGTACCATAGGTGTAGAAGAAGGCTTACAGCCGAGCATGCCAACTGAAGTAAGAAGTTCAAGAGCATACTTCCGCTGACAAACAGAAATCCCCGCATCAGTACGAGCAATTTCCAAACCCAAGAAGTATTTCAAAGTACCAAGTTCTCGAAGCTTGAATTTGTTAGCCAAAATCGTTAGTTGTGCAGTAGCAACCTCACTAGTGCTAGCAATGATGATATCATCCACATACACTAAGACGGCCAAAACATTTCCATCAGAACAGCTCTTAACAAATAGTGTATGATCACCATCTCCCTTGTCAAAACTGAAGCTCAACAAAACTGCAGAGAACTTTATAAACCACTGTCTCGATGCTTGCTTAAGACCATAAATTGATTTATTAAGTCTTAAAACAGCATTCTTTGGTAGAGAGTCCCCCTGTCTTGCAGCATAACCTTCACGAAGCTTCATGAAGATTTCCTCATCCAAATCACCATTTAGAAAAGCAATTCGAAACATCAAGCTGGTTGAGAAACCACCGTTTAGAAGCAGAGACCTTTAGCAACAACTTGACTGTAGCATACTTAGCAACTGGAGAGAAGGTTTCCTTGTAATCAATACCCTCTTTATGAGTGTATCCTTTGGCCACTAACCGAGCCTTATACCTCTCAAGACTTCCATCAGCATGAAACTTTAGAGTGAAAACCCATTTACATCCAACAGCTTTCTTTCCCGGAGGTAAACTCGTGACATCTTAAGTTTTAGTAGTCTCCATAGCACCAATCTCCTTATTGATGGCTCCACACCACTCTTTTGAATTTTTTGCCTCATAATAGGATTGAGGGATATGAATTTTGGTGATGTTATTGATATAGGAAAGATGATTAATGGATATTTGGGAATAAGAAACAAAGGAAGAAATGGGATATTCAAAATCAGATTGCAAATTGAAACAATAATAATCTTGTAAATGGGCAGGGACTTTCCGTGTCCTGATTAAAGGATTTGGTAGTAGTGGAGAAGCAGAAATTTCTGGAGGAAGCTGAAGACAAAGAATTCATTGGTGTAAAAATGTCCTATGAACCTTCGTCAATAGCATCTTTAACCATAAGAAAAATTTCTTCATGGAAGACCACATGTCTAGAGACAAATACTGTGTTACTCTCCAAATCCATTAGTTTGTATCCTTTAACACCCGAAGGATATCCCAAAAATAAGCAAGCTCTGGCACGAGGTTGAAACTTATGTCTTTGTTTTGGAGAAGTTGAAGCGTAACACAAACAACCAAAAGTCCTGATCTGATCATATGCAGGAACCTTTCCAGTGAGGATCTCCAGTGGAGTCTTGTTAGATAATACTTGGGAAGGACTCCTGTTAATAAGGAATACAGCCGTCATTATGCAATCACTCCAAAAAGGAAGAGATACTCCGGATTGAAACATAAGAGCTCTTGCGACATTGAGGATATGTTGATGTTTTCTTTCCACGACTGAGTTCTGTTCAGGCGTCTCTGGACAGGAATGAAAAGAAACTATCCCCTTTTGACTGTATAACTCTGTAAATTTCAATTCTGGGGCATTATCCGATCTCACAGATTTGACCTTTGTGTTATATTGATTCTCAACTTGTTGGATGAATGCTGGGAAAACTTGTAGTACATCAGATTTGGTACGTAAAAGATAAACAAGTTGCTCTTGAATAATCATCAACAATTGTCAAGAAATATCTGAATCCTTCAACTGATTCAACTGAAAACGGTCCCCAAATGTCAATGTGTAATAATTCGAAGTTGGAATTACAAATATTGTTTGGAGATGGAAATGACAGTTTCTTCTGTTTAGCCAAGTGACAAACATGACAATAAGCTCATTCCTTATTCTTGAGTCTTGTGGTTTCCAAAGCTTCTGAAATCACGTCCAATCTTGAGAAAGATGGATGACCAAGTCTCTTGTGCCATACACCCACGTCCACTACTGCATTCACTGAGGCAGAAAGAGAAGTTTGTGTATCCAGCACATAGAGGTTTGCAACTCTTCTACCCTGTCCAATCGTCACAGCCCTGATAGGATCCTGAATTTCACAAGAAGCTTTATCAAACATCACCTTGGTACCGAGATCAGTAGTCAAGGAGCTTATACTGATCAAGCTGAGTCTGAATTCTGGTATAAACAACACATTGTTGAGAGTAATATGTTTGTTTATCCTAACCGATCCTACACCACTGATTTTGATTGTAGAACCGGTTGGAAGATTGACATAACTCGTTATGGAATTGTCCATGGAAGCAAACATAGCTCGATCATGAGATACATGATGAGTTGCTCCAGAATCAATCACCCAAGAATTATTGCTCAAGGTATGTTGAGAAACTGCCAAGATGCCAGCAAAACAGAATGTGGAGGGTGAGAATGATATACCAGAGTTATCAACTGCAGATTTAGAAGAACTGGCTTCATTCTAAGAACTGACGATGGAAGGTTGGAGTTGTGAACTGAACAAAGCTATGAATTGCTGTATCTGATCCTTGGAAAGATTGCCAATCAATCCGTCAAATCCAGTTGGTTTGACTTCTGATGGTGGAGGAAAAGTAACCTGAGCAGCCACAGGAGCAGATTTCTGAAACTTCTCATTACTCTTTCCCTTAAAACCAGGTGGAAAACCATGCTTCTTGTAACATCTTTCAGCAATGTGGCCAACTTTGTTGCAGAAGGAACAAATCGGATGTCCTTTCTTTGGACCAAATTGAACATAGCATATACCATTAGTATCCAGTGGTGATAGCACTTGTTCAGGAACTTGAAAAGCAGCCGAAGGAACAGCATTCGTGAACCCTCTTTGACTCTGACTATCATCTTGATCCAGAATATTATAACATTCAGCAAGAGTAGGCAGCATTTTCTTCATGATAATCTGACGGCGAATGATCGCATAGGATTCATTTAGGCCAGCTAGAAACTTCACAATCTTGGCTCTCTCTGCCTTCTGTTGCAGACGAACAACCTTACCACAAGTACACGGATCATCAGGTTCTTCAGAACTTTCCAGATTACTCCATAAGGTCTTTAGTGTGGTGACGTAATCGGATAAAGACATTGAACCTTGTCTCAAATCCTGAATTTCTTGAGTGAGATTGAAAGTTCTAAGCAGATTAGTCATGTGAAAACGACTATAAAGATCTCTCCAGATGTCAGTAGCATCGTTCATACGCAGAATACTACGGTAGATCTGAGTTGAGACCGAGTTAAGTAACCACGACTTAACAAGACTATTGCATCTAGACCAAATTCGAAAACTAGATTCAGATTCTGCAGGACGAGTCAAGCTTCCGTCTATAAATCCGATCTTGTTCTTAGCATCTAGAGCAATTTTCATAACAGCTTCCCAATCATCATAGTTCGTCCCGTCTAATCGAAGAGAGATTAGTTGCAAACCTGGATGATCGGAGCTGTGCATATGAAAAGGAGAATGAATCGAATCGAGCGAATCTGTTGTTGCTAGAGCATGAGAAACTCGTGAAGTTGGGGATCCCGAAGCAGATCGCGTCGGAGAACCATCCTGAGTCGAACTCTGCGGAACGGAAGCTCGAGTTGAACGGCGAGGCTGAACACGTTTGAAATTCTTCACCATCAGATCTGTGAAATCAATCGGAGAAGATAAACGAGCTCGGGAAAACGGAAAATCAAACTAGATCTGAGCGCGTTGGCTCTGATACCATATTACGAACCAGAAGAATCCATGGAAATGGAGAAGAAGAAGTTTGTTGAAAAAACAGATTTTCTTATTAAGAAATAAATGTTCCGTTTATAACGAATATATACAAACGTAAAGAAACAAAATTGAGTTAAACCAGTAAAAGAAAGCTGGTTTAACATTTACAATTAAACCGAGTAAACCGTATCTCAATAGTCTCTGGGTTGTTCACAGCAGTACTCTCATCTTCCAATTACTCTTCACAGCAGTACTCTCATCTTCCAATTCATCAATTATAGATGTAGCGTGTGACTCAAGTACATCTGTTGCTGTCTTTAATTAGGTGTTTTATTTGTTTATTCTTTTCTTTGATTTCTATTTTTTTCTTTTTTTTCTTTTTTGGGGTATGATTGTTAAGTTTTATACCAAAACTTTTAATCATGGGCTAAGATTGAAATTAGGGTTTCGAATTAGTGAATTTGGGGAGGACGATGAAAGGAGCACGTGAGCTGGGCATGACTTTGATTTAATTTAAGATTGTTGGCGGTTAATCTTTTAAATTTAGTGATTAGTGAAGCCCATGATTAAAAGTTTAGTGAAGCCACATCATCTTCCTCCAAATTGTCAATTTGAAAAGTGATTGAGAGGAATAAGTATGAGTTAGATGCTGGAAGCCTTGAAGGCAAGTACAAAGACTGGCAAAAGAAGCTGCATCCAGATTTAGTTCACAACAAATCCAAGGTCTGCTTTGTAAGATTTTCTTTTACAATTCCGCGTACTTTCTTCTTCTTCTCAACATTTTCTTACAACTATCTCTTTTCTTCTTCTGTTAACTGTGAACAGAAAGAAAGAGATTATGCAGCTGAACAGTCTGCAAAAGTGACTGAAGCATTGCGGACGCTAACCAAGCGGCTGTCAAGAGCAATGTATCCGTTGCTTTCTCTGCAGCCGTTTTGGAGAAAACTTTCAGCGGGGTGAGACCAAAATGAAAAAGAAACATAATATATATACTCTGCAGCATATGTTTGGACTTTGGACTTTGAAGTAAGTAAATTTCAGTCATCGGGTAATTACTACCTAAAACACGAGTATATATACAGTTGTTGATTATATCAATATGTAGTAACAACTAACAACTCGTGGGACATGGTGGCTTGGGGAAAAAGGTTTGCTTATCCAAGTGTACCAGGCGGTCACTTACCGGTGCATACTCCTTCTGACAAAGGGTCCTAGGAGCAAGCTTGTCTCTTGACAAGTGGTCTCGGTCCATTCTCGTGGACATATCGAGCGGTTGTATGATAATTGGGGTGGGCATTTCGGTTTAATTTCGATCGGGTTTGGTTTGGTTAATTTGGATCTATTAAAATTCTAACTGAACTCAACCAAAATCAATTCGGTTTGATTTGTGTTCAATTTGGTTTGAATATAATTCGGTTTGGTTCAAGTTAGTTTCAATTTGGTTTGGTTTTAGTTAGGCAGACGGAAATTAATTTACAAAAAACCCAACATAGATAACGCAACATCAATATAAAATTTTAAAAATGAAACTCAATAACTTAACTTTTTAGATGTTAGCGTAAGAATATGTTTTTAGGTTTTTCTTTTGGGTTTTGAGAATCGAGACTTTAAATAATAAGGTTAAAAATAATTAATATTATTAATATTATTAATTAAATAAATATATTGGGTTTTTGGTTTGGTTACAAAAATCTCAACCGAAATGTTTTGGTATAAACTATGGTTTGGTTTGGGTCGGTTGGTTCGGATTTGTTCGGTTATTTTGCCCACATCCCATGAGCGCCACTTTTTGCTCCTTTATGGTATGGTATTCGCAAGATCGAAGCAAAAACATGAGAAGAGTTACGTTATATTATTACACACAAGAGAAGAGATGGAAAGAGTTTGTTGAAATGGTGTTTTTTGATCTTACGAACAAAAACAGAGAATGTACACTTACAAAAGTTAGGTTTGGCGTTTTACTTTTCTGCACTTTTGAATTTCTAGGAAATGGAAATAAATGACTCCATTAATAACATAAAAAAGGTATTAAAAAAACAAATACAAAAAGAGTACTCTTGTGTTATATTTACTAAAGTAGCTTAAAAGGTAATTATGAAACTACGCATTGTGGAAATTTTCCATATAGGGAGCCAAATCTCGATGGAACAGACAGAACAAAAATGTACAAAATTAAGAGTTGAGAGACGAGACGAGAGGGGTATAAAGAGATCAAAATGCAAACATTGTCTGTGTAATTAGCATTCATTCTTACAATATGCGAGGAGGCACAAAACGTAAAATAAAGATTGAGAAAATCGAAAAGAAAAATGCAAAATCAGTTGCTTTCACTAAACGTCGTAAAGGCCTTTTCTGCAAAGCTTCTGAGCTCTGTCTTCTCTCTCCCACGACTCAAATCGCAATTTTAGCGACTCCTGTTTCTTCCAATTCTCATGCTTCTTTCTACTCCTTTGGTCATTCCTCTGTGGACCACGTTGTCTCTTCTCTGCTTAACGATCAGTCGCCTCTTCCGACAAACCAAGAAGAGAACAGAGGATTAGGGTTTTGGTGGGAAGGAGAACGTTTTGACAGGCTGGAGAATGTCGATGAGTTGAAAGTTGCGACCAATGCGGTTACGAGGATGTTGAACAATCTGAGGCAGCGATTAGATGCTGTGAATAGTGATCAAAGAGATTCAGCTTTAGTGATTCATCAAGAGGAGGTTCCTCAGCTTCGTAACACCAAGATGGACAACAACGAAGAGACGAATCAAATTACTATATTTGACGGAACTTCTGGTTCTGAAATTTTGGTAGAGAATAATGAGGAGGATAATCTGCCTATCGATAATTTTTTTACTGATATCAAGATAGATCCATTATTTTGATTTGATAAACTTCTTTTTATACATGCATTATGTACGATTTAAACTTATATATAATCTACGGTGTTTTTGTGTTTTTTATTCACGAGTTTAGACGAGTTAGTGCATCTCAATACTTTTATTATCTGCACTGTGATATCTACCCCACCGGTTTTGTTAGCCGGCTCTTTCTTTTGTTCAAGAAGGATGGCAAACAAAACAAAACATACAAAAAAAAAAAGATTTAAGGTTACCACTTTCGTCTAGGCAAGAGATTAGGTCATAATCCTCTTCCTAATGAAGTAGTGTGTTCGTCAAGCAAACCTTCGACAAGATCATCATTATCCTCTAAGCAATAAACTAATTTGTTTTGTATGTCATTATCGTCTGTATCGTTTTGTTTATAACTTAACAAGGGAAAGATTTTTGATTTATGACCTTTTATTGCCTGAATTTTTACTTTTTCGGAAATAAATTTGGATAAAAATTACAAGTTGCAGAATGCAAAAGATCAACACTTTGCATACATCAAGCAAAGATGAACTAGTGTGTTCGTCAAGCAATTAATTTTTTTTTTTGTTTAATTGTATTTCACAAAGAGAGAGAGATGACAGCAACTTGAGAACTTTGCAACCAGAACAAAGAATTCAAATGCCTTTTGGCTCGACGAAGAAGATCCCAATCTCTCGATCTACTTTTCTGTCCTTTCTCTCTCATCCGCTCTCTTAAACCTCCATTATTGCATGCTCTTATAAACCTAGGTTACGTCTACTCGTCCCAAGACTTTTGGGGCTGAAAATGTTGGGCCTAGCCCAGATAGAGTACTAGAAAACACAATGATTTTCTGATAAATTATCTTGTCTTGTCTGCTTGTCAAAAAACAACAGCGTTTTTTTTTAAAATCCGTGTCCTGGCTTAAATTAGAGTTGGAAAACAAAGAACAAATACCATTATACATAAATTAAACCTTCATATAATTTTAATTGGTGCTAGTTTGATTCTAACCAGTTCATCGACGCATCCTGTCTCTCATCTTTCGCACACCTTTCATGTCTGAAAATGGTTTTATAAAAAAACGTAGTACTCCTCCGTTCCTTAAAGATCAACAAACTTTAAGAAATCTTTTATTAGATGAAGGGGTAAAAAAGAGCCATGTTCGCGTATTTTGTAGCTGGGACAAAAAAAGCGATCGTCACGGGTCCACATGATCTTCATCTATAAGAGAAGCTTGTGAAGCACGGCATTCTTGATGGTCCATACTCCAGACGGTGGTTGATATCCCCAAACAAAATGTGTATTATTACTTCCAAATAAGTCAGACGGTTTTGCTGAAGAAAAGAAACGAGTGATTAGGCAAATTCTACAAAGCAAAAAGGAAACAAGTGATTAGGAAAATTCAATATACAGATGTGCATCTTTGGCTATATAAGGAGGACGTCCCTTAATCTCAAGGCACAGAGAGCGATAGAGAAATCCTAAGGTTTAAGGAGAGGTTCGAGTCTGTGAATTTCTCAAAGTTTTTTGTAGTCTTCTTCGTTATTCTTCAGCTTAAATCATATAAGGTTTACCAGAAAAACCAATCAAGCCATCACAAGTAGACATGGATAACGGAGAGATTCCAGAGAATGCCAACGAGAGTAAGCAAAATCTAATCCATGTTTTCAGCTTCTTCTTTTTTTTGCTTCAGAGGGCTAACGAGATCATTGTTCTGTTTAGGTAAAAAACCTCCTAATTGATGTCGCTTGTTTGGCTGGTGATGATAGATTGTCCAGGTCCTCAATCGGAAACTGCCGGAAAGTCAGATTCTTGCGCAGGTTGCCCTAATCAGGAAGAATGTGCCACTGCTCCTAATGGACCCGACCCAGGTTCAACTCCACTCCACATTGATATGTGTGATGCTAATTAGTGTCGCCATATGTACGGTTTGAAGCCTCAATTCGTAAACGCGGATGACCAAGAAACTTGTGAGGGAGAAGAGATAAGCAAGAAAGAAAGAACACTCAAGTTGTTTACCCAGAGTTCACCTCGCCGGCTACTCTCTGGGGTCGGATATCGCTCCGACGGGCCAATCCAATAGAACCTAGCTCCGATCCGAGCTAATCGCCTCTCAGTGATGACTCTTTAGACAATAGCCGACTAATGAGCAGAGGAAGAGACTTTATACTTCAGTCTCTTTTACAAAGACGCTCACACGTGTTAACACTTCTCACGTGTTAGCTAAAGCCTCTGCTCGGGCTAGTGTCTCTCATACACTTAGACGTTTTTACATGAGTAAGGGACACATTCTTCAATTCTCCACCTTGTCCCTGACTCCACCTGGTTCTATTGTCATGAGCAAGTCACCGCTCATCTTCTGAACTTCTTGAGAATACTTCCTCAACCTTTCATCACTTGAAAGCTCCCTGAGACAACCCTCTCAGCTTCTTATCTTCTGAGTAAACCCACTCAGCTTCTTCACAGAGCCTCGCTCTGCTCAATTCTTTGAAACTCTGAGCATCTCCAACGCCTCTTGGAACTTGCCCACTGGTAGTGTCTTCGTGAATATATCAGCTGGATTATAGGCAGTAGCAATCTTCACCACATGAACTAACCCAAAGCTTATCAAATCGCGGATGAAGTGATACTTGACATCTATGTGCTTTGTCCTCTCATGGTGAACCACATTCTTTGCCAATGCAATCGCACTCTGAGAATCACAGTAGATGTTAACAGGTCCTTGTTCAAAACCTAACTCACACATCAAACCCTTTAGCCATACAGCTTCCTTTGATGCATCTGACAGCGACATATATTCAGGTTCTGTTGTTGACAAAGCAACTACCTTCTGAAGACTCGATCTCCAACTGATGACGTTACCTCCTGCTGTGAATACCATCCCTGAGATTGATCTCCTCTTATCTAAATCTGCCGCATAATCTGCATCACAATACCCTTTGATGACGAACTCGCCTTCCTTCCTGTAGCATAGCTTAGTCTTCAACGATCCGTTTATGTATCTCAGTACCCATTTCACTGCCTGCCAGTGCTCTCTCAATGGCTTGCTCATGAACCTACAGATTAGACCAACTGAATACGCCAAATCTGGTCTTGTTCCAATCATCGAATACATCACACTCCCAACTGCGCTCTGATAAGGAACTCGTTTCATCTCTTCAAATTGTTCTTGTGCTTCCTTATCAGTGGCTGACTTCAGTCTGAAGTGTATCCCCATCGGTGTTGCAACTGCCTTTGACTGATCCATCCCAAAATTTCCCAACACCTTAGTCATATAGCCTTCCTGAGAAATCGTGAGAGTTCCTTTGACTCTATCCCTGCTGATTTCCATTCCCAGTATTTTCTTGGCATCTCCCAAGTCTTTCATCTCAAACTCAGACTTTAGTAACTTCTTCAGCTCATTGACTTGCTCTTTATTCTTAGACGCAATCAATATGTCATCTACGTACAACAGCAGGTCGCCGTCTTTCAGCTGCTTGTAATATACACTTGTATCGTATTCACTCCTGTGATAGCCACTGATTTGGATGAAGTCGTCAAATATGTTGTTCCATTGCTGAGGTGACTGCTTTAAACCATAGAGTGACCGCTTGAGCAAACAAACCTTCTCTGGATGATTCTTATCAACATAACCCTCAGGCTGCTCCATGTAGATTGTTTCATCTAGATATCCGTGTAAGAACGCCGTCTTCACGTCCATTTGTTGAAGTTCCATGTCAAAATGCACCACTGCTGAAAGAAGTAAACGGATGGAGACATGTTTCACTACTGGTGAGAAGATCTCCTGGTAGTCTACTCCTTCCTTCTGTGAGTAACCTTTGGCTACTAGCCTTGCCTTGAACCTCAGACCTTCAACCCCAATGATGCCAGCTTTCCTCTTGAATACCCACTTGCATCCTATCGGCTTCTGTCCTTTAACTCTGTCCACCAAAATCCACGTCCCATTTTTCATTAGTGATTCCATTTCTTCGTCAGTAGCCTCCTCCCAAAGCTCACTGTCAGCATCACTCAACGCTTCTTGGGAGCTTTGAGGCTCAGACTTGCCCCCATCTTCCACCACCAAGTAAGCATATCCAGCTATGTCTTCATCGTCGGGATAGATGACGAAATCTTTCAGCTTCTCTGGCAGCTTCGTGACTCTTCTAGGACGTTCTCTTGTCTCCTCTGGATCGTTATGTGGCTCTTGTGGTTCCTCCTGGTCAACTTGTTCTTGAGTCTGGCCTACTTCACCCTGATCTTGCATTTCTTCACCCTGAATAACTCCACCTGGAACTAGCATCTCCGGTTCCATGTTACCTGCAAGATCATAACTCAAAAGTTGATTAGTATAAAACGTATCCACATTGTTACCTGCTTTGTCGTCTGACTTGATGTCTTTGTACATCGTATCCTCCCTGAAGACAACGTTTCTGCTGATGGTGCACTTCCTGTCTTCAAGTAACCAGACCCTGAATCCTTTGACTCCATCTGGATAACCCGTGAAGATTCCTTTCTTGGCCCTAGGCTTCAGCTTCCCTTCATCTGAATGTATGTATACAACACACCCAAATTTTCTTAACCCAGACAAGTTCGGTACTGCTGAAGTCCATCTTTCTTCTGGAATCTCGAACTCAATCACCGAGGATGGTGATCTGTTTATCAGATAGACTGCTGTGGAAGCCGCCTCAGCCCAAAATCTCTGTTCTAACCCGCTCTCACTGAGCATACTCCTGACCTTATTCATGATTGTTCGGTTTAATCTCTCTGCGACACCATTCTGTTGAGGAGTGTAGGCCACTGTCTTGTGCCTTACAATCCCTTCCTCCTTGCAGAAGGAATCAAACCTGATATTACAAAATTCCAGTCCATTGTCAGTGCGAAGCTTTTTCACCTTCCTTTCAGACTGAACCTCCACCATTTTCTTCCATTCGACAAACTTATCAAATGCCTCATCCTTGGTCTTCAGGAAATATATCCATACTTTTCGTGACCAATCGTCGGTGAAGGAGATGAAGTAATGGCATCTTCCTAAGCTCATAGGGACATTTGGAAATCCCCATAAGTCAGAATGTATGTAATCCAACTTCTCTTTGGTTACATGTTGAGCCGGACCGAAACTAACTTTGTGTGTCTTCCCAATGACACAGTCTTCACAGAATTTGACCTCTGAAATCTTGTCACCTTCTAGGCAACCTTTCTTTACTAGAACTTCGAGAGCTTTATGACCAACATGTCCTAGCCGACTGTGCCATAGCTGTGTGTAGGTAGCATCTTGACTGTCTTGCTTTGCTGACCTTGAAACCGCTGAGCATGCCTCTGAACTCTTTGCTTTACCCTGCAGAATGTACAGAGTGTCACTGCCGTTCCTGGCACCCCTCATTATAACTGTGCAGCCTTTGACAACTCGCAAAACCTCATTAGCACCTTTGAACTCGCATCCTTTATTCTCTAGAGTTCCTACAGATATAAGATTTCTGCCTATGCCAGGCATGTATCTTACATCATGCAGGACAAAGGTTGTACCATCCGGGTTAGTAAATCTGACTGACCCTATCCCTTTTACCTCTGAGCTCGTATTGTTGGCCATTCTAACTTTTCCTGTTGTTAACTCCTGCATTTCAATGAAGACATCCCTTCTAGGTGTCATGTGAAAAGAACAGCCAGTATCCATTACCCACTCATCGCAATCCACCATAGTTTGAGACACATTAACCTCACAAGCAATCAATCCCACCAAATCTTGAGCATCATCCTTTGCTAATGATGATTCTCCCTTACCATGCGACTGATGCTTGCCCTTATTTCTTTCTAGCTACTTGTAGCACTGCTTCTTGAAGTGACCTTCCTTACCACAGATCCAACAGATCTTCTTACCGTCCCTAGACTTTGATCTTGACCTGTGATTCTTCCCTTTACCATCACTGTAGCTCTGATTCTCTGATCTGTTCTCTGTTCTTCCTCTAGCAAAATGACCTTCAGAACTGCTCCTAGATCCCGAACTGTTTCTTAGTTCTTTCTCCTTTGATCAAGCCGAACTTACTACATCTGCCATCTGAATAGACTCTCTGCCATACTTCAAGGTTTCTTTAAACTGATCATACCTTGTTGGCAATGAGTTCAAGAGAAGAATTGCTTGAACCTCCTCCGAAACATGGATACTCAAATGACTGAGCTCCCTTATTAGCTTCAAGAAGTCATCGACATTCTCGTCAATGGACCTCTGCTCTTGCATCTTGAACCCGTAGAGTTGTAGCTGCGCATAGACTCGGTTTGGTAGAGACTTAGGCATGTATTCCTTCTCCAGGAGAGCCCATGCTTCCGCAGCCGTAGTGCACCACTCAATCTTTCTCAAAACCTGATCTCCTACACTCAAGAAGATTAAGTGCATCGCCCTCTCACACCTTTCGAGTCTTGCTTCATCTACGATGACATCCTTCTTCTTATATGGAAGAGGTGATGCTATACCCTCGGCTATCGCAGCCGCTGCCGTAGAAGAAACCTTGATAACCTCCGTCGAACATTGAGCTGCCTCGACGAGAACATCCTTTAACCCTGACACGCTCAGGTGAGCGTACATCCTTCGCTTCCATAGAGAGAAATCGCTGGTTCCATCGAACTTCTCGATCCCTGCCGGTGATGTCGCCATCTCCGATTAGAATTCCCTGATCTGTAATCACACGAACCGATCTGCAACCACGCGACTCCTCTAGCCAGAGAACCTGGCTCTGATACCACTTTGTACGGTTTGAAGCCTCAATTCGTAAACGCGGATGACCAAGAAACTTGTGAGGGAGAAGAGATAAGCAAGAAAGAAAGAACACTCAAGTTGTTTACCCAGAGTTCACCTCGCCGGCTACTCTCTGGGGTCGGATATCGCTCCGACGGGCCAATCCAATAGAACCTAGCTCCGATCCGAGCTAATCGCCTCTCAGTGATGACTCTTTAGACAATAGCCCTAATTTCACGGTGTTACCCGACTAATGAGCAGAGGAAGAGACTTTATACTTCAGTCTCTTTTACAAAGACGCTCACACGTGTTAACACTTCTCACGTGTTAGCTAAAGCCTCTGCTCGGGCTAGTGTCTTTCATACACTTAGACGTTTTTACATGAGTAAGGGACACATTCTTCACCATATGTGTGTCTGAGTCACATTTTGTTGCTAACTAAATGTTGTTTGTTTTCTTCAGATTTGGTTGCTATAGCTGAAAGAATGGCAACCGTGAAGCACAAGATTCTGGTTTTTTCTTGCAAAGGTGGGGTTGGTAAAAGCACTTTCTCAGCTCAGCTCTCCTTTGCCCTAGCTGGCATGGACTATCAAGTAGGCCTGATGGACATGGATATATGCGGGCCAAGCATGCCGAAAATGCTAGGCCTCGAAGGGCATGACGTTCACCAGAGCAACCTCGGATGGTCCCCGGTTTATGTGGAAGACAACCTCGGTGTCATGTCCATAGGTCTCGTGGCCGCCAATCCTGATGGACCTGCGATCTGGAGAGGTCCATGCAAGAACAATCTCATCAAACACTTCTTAAAAGACGTTTACTGGGGAGAGATCGATTTCCTTGTGGTTGATTCCCCACCAGGAACCTCAGACGAACACATCACCCTCGTCCAGACGGTGTGATCATTGTCACGACCCCGCAGGAAGTCTCCATGATCGATGTCAGAAAAGGAGTTAGCTTTTGCAAGTTAGTTGGAGTCACGGTGCTAGGAGTAGTAGAGAACATGAGCGGTTTATCGCAACCCTTGAGGGACGTCAAGTTCATGAAGACGATGCCAGAGACCGGCTCCTCCGTCGTCGTGACCAATGACCTGATCTCTTGCATAAGAGAGCATGCGCCAGAGCTTCTCGATGACGTCGTTGCTTGCAGCCAAGTGTTTGACAGCAGCGGAGGCGGTGCAGAGAGAATGTGTCAGGAAATGGGAGTGCCGTTTCTCGGGAAAGTTCCTTTGGATCCACAGCTTTGCAGAGCAGCCGAACAAGGTAAGTCATGCTTTGAGGATAACAAGTGTTCTCTCAGCGCACCCGCGCTTAAGAGCATCGTACACAAAGTCCTTGCCTCTCTAGAGATGAAGGAAGACCTGAGTGGAGAAGAAGAAGCTAAAGAAACCCCCTAATTAATTACATCTCTTTTCCTTTTATTTTCTCTCTCAAGTTATAAGGCTGTTATAGGCATTATACTTCGCATGCCGAACAAAGATATTTTATAAACCACAACGTCTTTTTTTTTACTACACATGAATCAAACCGATCCTAAACAGAGAGAGATTACTAAATTATTATAAAGGAATCATTCCTTTATAATAAGAATCAAATGTGTTTGATTGCTTTGAGATTTTCTTAGGCAGTTCGTGTGGCGAACCACATAACTAGAACTAGACCACATAACTAAACATAGGCAACTCCTCCACAATTACATTTTAGAATCAAACTTAGAAAAAAGGAAAAAAACTTATGCTGCCAACTTATGCTTTGAGATCATTCATTTACCATGTTCAAGCAAACCGGTGACCTTGAATTTTGCTTCCATCAATCCATCGATTCGAGCTGCCATATCCGGAGTCAGATAGTTGTGCCAATCCCCAATGTTCCCCTTCCTGAAAAAGGCGCTATACGGATAAAAAACCCCAGGAATCCCCTCTATGCTTTTCTCTCCTTTGTTGGCTTCAAGATTCTTCAATGTCTCGAAGCTGCAAAGATTCACAACTCTTTCAACAATACCTTTCTCCTCTTCCTCAGCTGTGAATCCACAACCCATAAACTCAGCTAATCTCTTCACATACGGCAAAGGATCAGCTCTCATCGTCTCGTACTTGAGGAACAAAATCTGATCTGGATTCTCCTGGTAAGCTTTCCAGTACGACATGACATGATCTGTATAAGGACCATAGATAGAAAAACCTCGACAGAACATATCAAAAGTCTCATCAAGACTATTGAGAGGGCCATCGTCAGACCTTTCCGTTTGGAAGAAAATCCACATGGAGACAAATGTGTCCTTTGGGTCTCTCCAGATGTAAACCATCTTAGATCCCGATTTTGAAATTGATTTAGGTAACAATCCGTGCGGGATATGAGTCGAAAATAGAGTGTTCCCTTTTTCCTTGAGAACATCATCTTGAGGGTTTAAAGGAAAACCGGCCTGACGAAAGGAACAAGCTCGTGAGGGTTACGTTTTAGGAGAGGATTCGAAAAATGGTCATACCGAGATCGATTTGCGATAGCGAAAGTTAGAGCTTTGAGCCAAGTGGTACCTGACTTTGGGTAGCTACAAACGAAAAAATCAATGGGTCGCGCTTGGAAGAATTCTTGCGCGTGAAGGCAACCTTCAAGGATAGGCTGTACCAGCCAGTGACCACCGTAGCCAATAAACGGAGCTTTCGGTCTCCAGCCTTTCGCGTGTGAAAAGGTGGCGATTAGGTCTTGGTACCGTTTCTGATTCTTCTCGAACTCTCTTGACTCTGTTTTGGTCTTGTCTTGGGTCGGTACACTCGTGTCAGTTTGGGTTTTTGATTCCATTGGAGATAAAGAAAGAGGATTTGAGGACTCGTATTGTGTTCCGTGGGAGATTTTTTGTTCTGATTCCATGTAGAAAGTTGTGGTGAATCAGATTCATTTCCATTGAAAATTGCATGCCAATATATATACTACACACACTCCTAGAGATCTCTTGTAGAGACTAGAGTGTCCGGACAAAGATCGGATTGCGTGTTTAGTCATGATGCTATTTTTATCCAGGTGTTAATATTTCATAACTTCAAATGCCAACCTAACCTTCTTAGTGTCATACTCTCAGCCATTAGATCTTAGGGAATCTGCAATGCCAAGAAACACCGATGAAACCAAAGCGTTACAAGGAAAATTTATGATCTTTTGAGGTGTTTGGTATTGTCGTCATTCTACAAAATAAATGTATTTCTCTATAACTGTAAAATAGACAAAAAAGGAATATTTCTTGTCTGTAATCTATTTATACTAGGAGAATATCCGTACGTTGCACGGATTTGTGATAATTTTAGTGTTTAATTTTTAAAATTTATTAGTAAAAATTTGTGGATAAATATTAATTTTTATTTTGTAAATATCATGTAGTTTTATAACTTTGTATTGAAAGATTGGTGGAATAATAATATCTATAGTGAATGAGAATTTCTTTTCGACAATAATTAAGGACATGTTATTTTATAGTATAACCAATCTGAAATATATTTGTGATGAAATTTGTGAATGTAAAATTAAATGTTAAGATATTTTTTTGGTCCTTGTAGATTATCAAAACATATATCACAATTGTCATATTCTTCTTGTGTAGCTTGGATTTATGTTCTCTCTACGTCTTCAATTACAAAATCAACATATAGTTTTCTTGATGCATTTGGATTGAAATCTTCAATTTCAAAAGAGACTTCGAGGCATTGTGTGTTATGTGGTCGACGTGATAGCATAGATTTCCGAATAAAGTTTATTAAACTTTCGGTTAATGTACTTGATGTTGTGTCATCCATATCATGATAAGTGAGGTAGAAGTTAATCATATTTTTGAAGATAGTGTTATTTACTTGAAGTATTTGATCGGTGCTAAAACGGATTGTGTAGTTGATGTTCTATTTTTGACGGAGTGGACGTGTGATTTTGAGACGCAGTTTGTTCCGGTTGACTGTGTGAAAGAAATTATATGATAGTGTAATGCATATATATATATATATATATATATATATATATATATATATATTCTATTGGAAATTTATGTTGTAATAAAAGTGAGTTGTGTTGTAGATTGTTGTTTTGTTCTTTCTATTTATAGATTGTTGTAGAATCTCTATTGCAGTTTTTTGTTTTTATTTTTTTGTATATTGTATTTAATTATTTAATGTAGTTGGATTTTTTATTTTTTTGTTGAGAAGTTTTTCCTTCAAATGTAAATGTGTAGAATGAAGGTATGTCAGCCCTGAAAATTTTGGGACTCAGGACGGAAATCTACGGCTATGGGACAGAAACAGAAAATTAGTGAATTGGAAAATAATTCTCAAAAGGAAATATGATAGAACGTCCTAGAAAATTTCAGAATGATTTGAAAAAATATATATAGAATTTTCAAGTTTTTCATTTTTGAACGGGTAATTCGGGTACACGATCTAATACTCATTCCCTTCCCATACCCGTATTAATAAAATAAATGGTTTCGAATGGATAATTATTTTAAACGGGATAGGGAATGGGACGAAAAATTCGGGACAGTACAGGAGGGAACGGGAAACCCGTCCCAAAATTTTCAGGGCTCCTGATGAAAAAACTTTATTATATGTTATAAGATATCACATATGTTTTTTCTATAATTATGTAGTTAATTATAGTTTTTCTGGTTATTAAAAATGAAGTACACCTATTATTAAATTAAGAACAACAAAATAAAAAGATGAATTAAATGTTACAATTATGAATTACACATTTCAATTTTTTAATGTATTTATGTTTTTTTTTTCTTTAAATGTAGGTGACACATCATCTGCCACATGTCAGCATATCAAAACTCACTTCTCAAAAAAACCTTACTTTATTATATAAGATATAATTTTCCTGTTTTTCGAAAAAAAAATTTTTTTTTTTTTTATTATTATATAATTTTCGTGGAAAATATGTAGAAAACAATTCGGTGAGAAATTAGCAAGAAACATTTCATTGAAAAATTGGTGAGAAATTTCCCACCTAATATCGATCGGAAAAAAAAGTTTCCCACCTATTTTTTAGAGTTTAGAAACAAAACAAAAATCAAATCAAACTTTATGGAGCGGGCCATATCTATTTATGAAAATTCATATCTATTTATGAAAATGTTATAATTGTGATCTAATTTAAGACGGTGGTTTTGTGATTGCATTTGAGATCTTTTATGTTGTATATACTCAGTGAGCTTGAACCTGGACAAGAGTTTTAGTACTAGTGATGTTAATATGGGCTTAAAGCCTGCGGGATTAAACGGGTTTATTGTAAAAAATTTGGTTCGCGACCCATTTAATGGTGTGTAAAAGTTAAATGGGTCCGAACAGGACTGACCCGTTTAGGTTCACATGCTTAAATGGATACCTTCTAATTTTTTTTTTAATTACGTAAAACGACGTTCTTAACGTTTTTCACTTACAGTTTATATAAAACGACGCTGTTTAATCATTATTTTTTTTTAAAAAAAATAAGCTGGCATAAACGAACCGGTTTAACCCCAACAAGCCTAAAATTAAACGGATTTAAATATATCTGAAATTAAACGAGTTTAAACGGACAAAATTTAAATGGGCGTGGACCGCCCGTTTAACATTACTACTTAGCATACTTTAACATTACTACTTAGCAAAATTTATTTGGCATCCCTTGATCTTTTAGCATACTTCATACCATGTCCAGTAGGGTTCTATTTCCTCTTTCAGCCACTCTGTTTTGCTGTGGCGAATAAGCCACAATAAACTGTCTTTGAATCCCATTCTCTTCTTGAAATCTCGTGAACTGCTCTAACTTGAACTCACCTCCTCGGTCTGATCTGATTTTCCTTATCCTTTTCCCTGTTTGTGTCTCAACTAAGATCTTGAACTTCTTGAAGGTAGCAAATGTATCTGATTTCATTCTTAGGAAGTACACCCACACCATGTGCGAGTAATCATCAGTAAACGTGAGTATGTAGAGGCTGCCACTACATGATGGGGTCTGCATTGGACCACATAAGTCTGTATGAATCAGATCTAATATCCTTGAGCTCTTGGTTTCTGATATTGTAGGAAACTGTTCTCTGCACTGCTTCCCTTTAACACATGCCTCACATACATCATGTATGACCTTGAATCTAGGGAGTCCTTTCACCATCTGATTTGTTTGTAATTTTTGTAGATTTTGGAACCCAGAGTGTCCAAGTCTTCTGTGCGGTAACTCAGATAAGTTTTCTTCACTTGCTGGTCTAGCACTCTCTTCAACTACTTGCATTTGCAACCGATATGCGTTTCACACACGCTCTACTTCAGCAATTTTTTCTCCAACATTATTATGTATTATGCATTTGTTCTCTTTGAACACTATCTCATATCTATTTCTCGCCATTTGAGGTACTTCGAAGATTTTTATCTATACGAGGAACTAGGAAAACATTTTTAATAACTCCTTTTCCCCTTTTTGTCATTACCTCAATGTTTCCTTTTCGGTAGTCATTAGTATAGCACCATTTCCTATCTTGATAGGAACTTGATATGCCTCTCCTCTAATGTTGTGAAGAACCTCTCCTCTTTAGTCATATGGTTTGTAGCACCACTGTCAATTAACCATACTTCATCACTAGTTGTCTGCTCTACGTTATGTGCTGCATTAAACCATCCATCATCTTCTTCTTGATGTTGTGCTTGTGTTTGAACAGCTTGATTTCCTGAACTTCTACACTCTTTTGCAAAATGTCCAAGTTTCCCACATGTGAAACAAGCTTTTCTTGGTCTGAATTGTTTTGCGAAATGTTGATCTTCATATCGCTGCATGAAGTAACATTGATTCTCATAGCGGTTGTTCTTCTTACATATCTGACACTATCTACCTTTTTCCAGGCCACCAGAACCTGACCGCTCTGCTACCATTTTGTATTTGTGCTTTCACTCTTTTACGGTGAAGAAGAAGATAGAGGCAACATTTCTTAGGTTAATATCTATCTACCCTTATCCATACATTTTCTTATATATTTATACTAATGTCTCATTTTAACCTATTTGCTTAGTTACTGCTTCATTTCACTTATTACACAACTAAACATAACCCATTACATTTGGATTTAATTTACTTAATGGCCCAAAAACCATATTCTACATCACGTGAACCTTCTTCTTCTTCCTTCTTGTCACGCACCATTTCTTCTTCTCATCCTTCTCATTCTTCTCTACAATTTTCTTGTTTATTTCTTGTGCATGATTAGGCACATGATTAAATTCCAACACGAACGCGTATGCCTTTTGACAAGAAATGACTATATTAACAAAAATATTCTGTTTTAAGTTCAAATACTGTATATACCGAATCTAACATTGTTGAATACTTGAATCTTTCAAAGGTCCCCCCAAGGTGGGAGACGCCTTTGGCAATAAAGTAATTTTTTTATTTTATTTTAGTTGTTCGAAGCTTTTTTCAGGCTCTGAATTTGTTCAAATCCCTAAACAAGTTTTAATTAAAGATTTATTCACGTAACAACATAGCATTTAGACAAAACCCAAGATTTTCAACTTCATCTCCCTCTCTCAGTGATATGCCAACTCAGAACTTGTAATCTTTCTTTTTCTTGCCTCCTTCCTTATCACGCTTCCTTTTCTTCGAATTCTCAGCGACCATGTCACTGAAGTCCTCTGGCCTATTGCGTAATTTCTCCTCTTCTCTTGCCTCCTCATACCTGGCAGGTAAAACATTTTCCATAGCGTCCAGCTCTTCTGGCTGTAAACTAATGTCCACACGATCTGTCTTTTGTCCTCTCAGCAAATCAACCCTTTTCGCTCCTGTCTTCTCTTGAGTACCAGTTTTAATAACGTATGTGTGTGTGGTTCCCAGCAATGTTCCAGGAGAAACACTCTCTCCCTTTTCTTCGAGCACCTGATAATGAGGCCTGTCGGGTTCCTTTCTCTGTTCCTTACGAAGTTCAATTGCATCTGGGGTCTCTATGCCAGTTGGAGTGCTGAAAAGAAGGGCAAAAATCATCAGTTTCATATTTATATTCTATGATAAGCAAAACAAATACAAATTCACCTCACCAAATGTATACCGCTTAAGGCAAAACAATACCTTGACAGTGTATCAACCGATTCAATGCCGTCTTCTAGTTCCTCTTCATCCATCTCCTCGTCTTGTTCCTCTTCTTCCTCCTCTTCTTCCTCTTCCTCTAAATCACCCCAGTGCTTGCTCTTATCAATAGGCTCCTCCTAAGATAATGATTAAAAAAACCATCATATTATATCACCAAATATTCAACAAGATGGTTATACTTTGTAGTTTTTATCCCCATCTTTAATACCGCACCCAACTACTCGTTTAGCTGGGTTCCTTCCACATAGAATTTTTAAACAGAGCACTATATGTTATTACTACGGAGAAGAACAGAGAGAGATGATAACAAATACCTCATAGTTAGGCTGATCTTGTTGCTGGACACCAAAGACATCCCCATACAATGGACGCCCAAACTATATAACACAAGCAAGGAGAAGCAACCAAACAAAAGTTCTTAATAATTGGCATAGAAGTTTTTGTCCAAACTAAAAAAAAGGCATAGAAGTTAATTAGAAGAAGAATATAGATAAAGTACTTACTTCATCAACTGGAGGTTTCCCCCAGCAACCAGGATGGTAACCAAAGCTAGCTCCAAGTGGAATAGGAGCATTCAAACCAGGAATTTTCAGATGTGGGTACGAAGGGGGAGGACCATATCTCTGTTGGAGAAGGGTATAAGGTGAATAATTCCATTTAAATCAGAAATAATTATAAAGACAATTTACAATAAAACTCACCTGCATATTGATTAGCCATGGGCGAGGAGCGCCTTCAGGCATACCCAGAGCTTCTTTCAATTCATGTGACAAAGTCCCTGGTTTCATTTCCCTCAGTTTAACCTATATCCCAAATGATTGTAATTAGATTCAGGTACACAAAGCAGCAAAACCAAGCAATGTAAGAAACAACAACGATGCAAAACATGTCACAAAGAAGTACCTCAAACTCTTTCCCTTCAAAATACAAATCCCCAAGTGATGTCAGCTTTGGCTTTGTTTGGTATTTGAAGAATGCATCATGGAGGACCTGAGAAAGGAAGGTATTTATTTTCACTTATCAGTTATAGAACAAATATCAACAAATGCTCACCACAAAACAAATATTTATAAAGGGAAACCTGGTAGTCAATGTCCATCTTTCCCATCTTTGGTTGCATTCGCTCCCGTTGCTTTTGCTTCAACTTTTTACCATCCTCTTTCTCAATGTAAGCCTGCACAAGAACCACACAAAAAGAATTAACTCTGGAAGAAATATGTGCAGGCCAACAGAAGAGCAAAATCATGGGGTCCAAGACAATATACCTGTCTGATTTTCTCAATTCCGGTTGCAGCAATGAAATCAGGAAGATGAAATGGCTGCTTCTCTATACCACGCTTTCCCTGCAAAATTAAAACCCCACTGAGATGCCACAAACTTAAGAAAGAAAAGAGCAACAATATAATAGCCTTAAACGCAAAGAAACTTGACTGAATCCTAAGAGTACTACAAAACCAGGTGCATCACTAGCATGCATACGAAACAGAAAGTAGAATTTCAGAAAGGAAAAATCCCACCCAACTGATACATAAAACACTTTTCTCAGAGATATATCAAACGTCTCCAAAACCCAAGCACCACAGATTTCATACAAAGACAAACAAAATTAAGAGCCCTCTCAGGTGTAACCTGCAATTCCAGGCTCCATGGTTATGACAGATGTTCTCCTGCAAGAAGCACATATATAGGTATAAGGAAACTCAATTATCATGATGAGTTCTATCCCTGTCGGTATAATTCTACCCACAAATCATAGAAACATATAGTTAACTACAACACGATTACTTGAAATATCACAAACCTGCAAATACTTTCTCTTCTGGGACCAGTGTCTTGGAACAGGAACTGTATTCCGATACGACTTCAAAAACACCAACAACTTCGGATCTGCTGAAGTAGCGTCCCAGACCTAAGAACATTCAAATTGAACTTATGAATAAATTATAGAAAGCTACACAACGAGATCAAAGATTTTTCCCTTAAGAAAGATACCAACAATTGGGAGTTGGAATAAAAAAGGAAAAAGCATCCTTACCTCAACGACATCAGGCCTAGCGGAGACCTGCTTCAGCTCAGCAATCTTCATCCTCCGCTCAAGCTGAGAAATCAGAAATTCAGGATTTTAGGAATCTAAAAAATTGCAGTATACTGAGCTTAGAACAAGAAACTAACTCTAGAGGATATACTATCTTGTCGAATGCAAGGGAAAAAAAAAATCAGAGGTAACAATTAGCTTTGAGATTAGACCTTTTTCTTCTTGTTAGACATGCCGTTCTCTTTTTGTTGGTTATCCTGCTCTTCCGCGTCTGAATCTGAGTTATCCTGCCTTTTTACAGCTTCTTTCTCCTCAGACTCATCCTTCTTAGCGTCGTCCTGGTCAAGCAAAAACAGTTTCGTCAAAATTTAAGCATTGATGAACTTTCTCAGTCACACTAAAGAGCCAAAAGAAAAGATTCGTACCTCAGAGGCAACAGGTTCCCGATAGTTGAACTTCTCAAAGATTTGCTTAAATTCGTCGTTAAAACCTTCTTCAAATTCGGCCTGTTCTGGAACATACTCTATCACAATCTGCTCAGAAACCTATGAGGAGACAAATATCATCAAAGAAAAATCAGTACGAATAAAAACTTCGAAAAACAATCACAAACCCTAGAAAATCTCAAATCTCATGAATAGAGTGCGCGAGAAAAAAGAGCACAAAGCTAACCTGCTGCTGCGGATCCGCGTTCTCCTTGGAATCAGAAGCACCAGAAACGTCGGCTTCTTCTTCGTCGGCCTGGGATGCTTTGTTGTTCTTCTTCTGCTTCCGCCTGCGACAGCGACGATCCTTCTCACGGGATTTCTTCGAGGAAGCGGTAATGTTACCGTTGGAGGCATCCCCGTTCGGAGCGACGCTATTATCGTGTGCGACGGTTGTTGATTCGGCGGTCATATTGGGTCAAGTCTCAGCGTCAGTGATGCGAAGAGAGAAAGAGAACGAAAGAGAAGTAGAACAAAGGATATTAGTCGAGGATTATATACCAACGAAGCTAGGCTAAGGTGGGGGTATTGGATCTATAAGTTTGATTGAATTTAAAAGAATTGAAGTTTCTATTAAATTCTTGTGTTATTCAACGATGTATTTTATCAATTCTTTTAAATGTTTATGTTATTGGATTAAGGTTTTCTAGCCATTCTTTCAAAATACTTTAAATTCTAATGTTATTCAATATACTAGTGTTTGCTCCGCTCTACGCGCGGATTTGGTTTGAAATGTTTGTAATTTGTGTATTTTTTTTTTTTTTAACAATGGTTTAATTTTTTTTCGTAGATGACAATGTGTGATGTTATGTTCGTTTGGGTTATTTTGTTTTTTATTTGAAATCGTATGTATTTTTTTTAAAACCTATATTAAGTTGGTTTATGTGTTTTACGAAATTGTTTAGTACGTTATAAAATGAATAGTAATTTTGTAATTGAAAATGTAATAGGTACTGTATGGCCGTAATTTTATATAAACACCGATATTGTACGATATAATAGTACACTTTTATTAAAAGTAATGAATAAGTGACTCGGTTCCTTTGTTCTCTTGATTAAGTGCATCTGAAATGAGAAGATGCATAAGTTAGATGTCTTGATTATGTAATGCAGTCGTTGTATTTAATTGTTATTATGATGTACTAACCTTTTGATTTGAAATCTTTGATTTATTTTCTTTCCCTGAATTTGGCGGTTGCTTTTCTCCGGCTCTTTTAAGTCCCTACAACAATAGAATAGGTAAATATTTTTTTTTGGTTAGATTTTGTTTAATTTATTACTAACCTCGTTATGTTAGCAGGCCATTGTAGATTTCTTTGTAGACAATATTTGTAATTCCATTTGCTGTATGGTTTTCTTCTTGTACTATGCTTAGCCCTTCTTTTGAAGTTACTCTTGAGAAAGCAACATATAACTGTCCGTGAGTGAACACATGCTTTGGCAAATACAATAGAACGGATTTTAAACTCTGGCCTTGACTTTTGTTGATTGTCATAGCATAACATAGCCGTATTGGGAATTGGCGTCTCCTTAGGGTAAATGGATGTTTTGTTTCTGGTGGTGATAGAATAATCCTTGGTATGAGGACTTTCTTTCCAACGTGTGTACCAGTCACTATTTCACCCTCTATTACTCGATCTCCCATATATGTTACGATAAGCCTAGTTCCGTTGCACAATCCTTCTTTTTGATTGATATTCCTGAGCAACATTATTGGCACACCCACCTTCAACAAAATTTTATGGGCTGGCAAACCAGAAAACTGTAGAGAGTTTAGATATTCCACTGCATACAATGTTTCATTTTGTGGTGAATTAGTATCTGCCTTTCCAAAACTATCTGAACTTAGATACTCTCTAGAGACACCTTGTAGTCGGGATATCATATATGCATTTATCTCATCCACAGTCTCATTTCGTGGAGTAAGTATTGCTCTCTCTGTGAAGTACTCTTTATTGAGATTGGAAGTAACATGATTTCCATAAGCCGAGTCCACAATTTCTTGTAGAGGTTGGCCAGTGGTAATTTTTAGCAGTTCCTTATCAATAACCACCATATGGCCATCATCTGAATTATCATCGTTTGTTACTGCTGTTTTGGCTGTTCCATCTCCCACTTTTAGGACCCAGCTTGCAAAGTTGTCATCAGACTCTTGTAGTCTCATATTTTTCTTCAATACATATTTCTCACAAGATTCCCACAAATATGATTGACTTATTGATGCTAGAACTGTATCCGCTCGAGTACCTTGTAGTATTACCGGTAATATCTGCCTGAAATCTCCACCTAGTAACACTGTTTTCCCGCCAAAGGTCTGCTCTTTTGCATCTCCATTTTCAAGAGACATTAAGTCTTTTAATGTCTTGTCTAGAGCTTCGAACGTGTATCGATGTGCCATTGGTGCTTCATCCCAAATGATTAGGTCTGTTTTTGCTATCAGTTCTGCAAGCATTGTTCCTGGCTTTATGTGGCAGATCGACTGTTCTGTTATGTTGAACGGGATGTTGAATCGTGAATGTGCTGTCCTACCACCTGGCAGTAGCAGTGCTGCAATTCCCGAGGATGCCACTGGCAAGACAATCCCATTGGTAGATCGTAGCTTTGAGATGATTGTCTTGTATAAAAAAGTTTTTCCCGTTCCTCCTGCCCCGTAAACAAAGAATAGCTTGCCACGCTGATTTTCTATTGAATCTATCACCGCGTCATAAATTGTTCTTTGGTCTGTGTTAAGCTGACTGAAAAGCCTTTCATGCTTTTCTTTTTCTTCAGTTGTATTGTATTCTGTTTCTTGCTTCGACAGAGTATTTCCTACCTTTTTCAAAAGGTTAGGATTTGGTAGTGGGAGCCCTTTAAACTCACTGAGGGAACGTTCGTGTTGATGTAAAATCTTCTCCACCTCTACCAAGGTATATTGTTGTAGGTCTCCTTCACTTAACTCTAGTGTACTATGGTTGAACAGTTTTTGCTTTTTGTAAAGGATGTCTTCGCCTAATGACTTCCAACAACGGTTCCAAAGCTCTAGAGGATTACCAATCTCACAATATATGAGTAATGTGACAAACATTTGACGTAATTGGTAAGGGGTTGTCCACGTATTTGTTTCGGCCATTGCAGCGTGCCATTCTGCATCACTGTCTAGTAAACCTCTTGCGCAGCATGCTGATTTATGGTCTACATGTAGTATATTCCCGATTGTTTTTAGCTCATCAAAAGTTGTTGGCCTTTTTAGCACGTTGATGAGTATTCTTAAGTAGTAGAGATCTCCTGATGCTGGATGTATCGTTACAATTCTACCTATTGTTTTTTTTTTCGTTCTCCTTTCATACCATATCTTCAACGCTTTGTCCCACACAAAATGTTCCGGTATTTGAACATAAAGCAAATCTCGTGCTTTCTCGGATCTTTTGCACAATTCCAAGTACTCGGTGAACATAGTCTTCTCGATCCTCGGTCTTTCCAAAATGCTGCCTAGATTATCCGTGTCTTTGTAGTTCAGGTTTTGCTGGCCTTCCAAATGGATGGTAAGTTTTTTGACGGACGGTTTCCGTTTGTGTATGTGGAAAGCAAAAATCCTCCACATAGCTTCACAGGCAGATAAATAACGACAATCTACATATTCTTGTATCTCATTTCTTTGTATCTTTGGCTGCCCTTTTTCTTGAGTGTTTGGAGCTGGATTGTTTCCCTTCTCAATAACAATAGTGGCTTTGTCAACTCCTTTAGTTATATATTTGAAAAGGTACTTTATAGCACTTGTTCTGTTGCACCACTCAACATTTATGTGTGCCTTGTACTTTTTGAGGATAGCAATATTATGTGGGATAACAAATTTATTATCCAACTTTGTACCCTCCTTGATGACATAATTTTCATCAAACTTTCGTCGACGGTATATTATGTAATCTGATTTGTCAACTGATGTACGATCAATATAAGAGCGGGGGTATTTTTTGGTACACACCTGCTTTTCCATGCATGGTGATCTAGGTCTATCTTGTCCACATGGCCCATGCATCATGTGTTTTGCCACAAGTTCATACCCTTCGGGGTCTTTGCTTTTACTTGGCAGTTCAGCTGAGATGATCATGTCTACATCTTCAGGGGTTGGTGTTTTTGTTGAATGTCCAAACCACAAGAGCATATGTGCATGTGGGAGACCTCTTTTTTGGAACTCTATTCTGTGAACAACTGCGAGAG
>JAHZTW010000001.1:86135548-86148040 GCA_020283515.1 Alliaria petiolata
TAGGTCTAATATTGTATTTTTAAAATAAAATTAACTTAATTTTTTAAGATTAAAATACTATACTATATAAGCATTTATATTTATATTTGTAATTGAGTTTTAATAATAAATATTTTAAATTAATAGAATAATAATATTTGGAAAGTAAATGCAGTAGAAACTGTCTAAATTATTAATGTTGGAATTTGAAATCATTTTTTTGGGAGGCAATTAAACAAATGCGAAATATTATTTGGTAAACTTGTTTTTCTTTAAAAATGAAATTAACTTAATTTTTTAAGATTTAAAAACTATACTATATAGTCATTTATATTTATGTTTGTAATTGAGTTTTATAATAGTAAATATTTTAAATTAATATAATAATAATATTTGAAAAGTAAATGCAGTAGAAATTGTCTAAATTATTAATGTTGGAATTTCAAATTATTTTTTTGGGAGGCAATTAAACAAATACGATATATTATTTGGTAAAAAAAATTTTCTCCAATATGTAAACAATATTACTATAATAAATTAAGAAAACACTGCAATAAGAAAATTGTAATTTAATGTTTTGTTATAATTTAATTTCTAAGAAGATGATTTTTTTAAAAATATTTCAATTATGTAGGATAGGAAATGTATGTTTTAAAATACCCAAAGTCTATTGTTTTTGTTTAGAAACTAACTTAGAAGGTTATCTGGGTGGAAAAAGGTTCTCCTAGTAACTAAACCAGAAGTTATGGAAAGTGTGATTCAAATAACGAAAGTTCCCGATTTTAAGGTAGGTTAACCATTGGTTAAGTTGCATACCTTTAGGTTTGTTTTTGGAATCCGGAGGACGACCCCTTGTTTGTCGGTCATTATTATCGTTGGAAGGACCTGTAAAAAACGATATTCTGAAATTATTATTTAGAGTTTACATGGGACCTTTAGTAACTTACGAAAAATTAAGTAGTATAAAATCTGTCTCTTATACACATCTAGATGTGTATAAGAGACAGCCTTTAGGTTTGTTTTTGGAATCCGGAGGACGACCCCTTGTTTGTCGGTCATTATTATCGTTGGAAGGACCTGTAAAAAACGATATTCTGAAATTATTATTTAGAGTTTACATGGGACCTTTAGTAACTTACGAAAAATTAAGTAGTATAAAATTACCAATAATAGTATATGTTTCGAAATTGTAAGTTTTGTTATTTTTAAGTTTTTGTTATGCTGTAAGTGTTTTAACTTTTTTTTTGTTTTTCTACATATAATGGGACGTAGGCTGTTTCCACATTTTTTTTTGTTCTAATTTCTAAAGCATCACCGCTTACAGTCGGTTTCGAGGAACAAGACGTAATCATTTTCAGGTTTATTATTATTTTCGTAGTTTAATGATTAATACTGAATCTAAACGTTTCCAAAAATTAACGCATTCCATGTCTTTGTTTTTTTGTTGGTGTAGCGGTAGATTTGGTGTCTTTTTGTTTGCTGTGTATATATAAATTTCTTTGAATGTTTAATATATTCTATTTAATATGTGTAGCTATGTAAATATCTATTATATATTGTTCTGTCGTTCGTATATGGTCCCTTGTTTTTGTTTAGTTACTTTTAATTTATTTAATGGCTTTCTATTGGCGAGAAGTGAGTAGAGAGTACCTGGCGTATTTGTGTGTTGTTTTGTAGATTTTGTGAGTGATCCTGGTGGCCTGCCTCTTCTGCGGATTTGGTTGTTGTCTTTGAAAGGGCATGTAATGAGTAGCAGTTAGTATTAATATAATGTCGTTATGGTCTTTATTAAAATAAAATTTGCGAGGTTTACCTCCGCTAACTGGTTGGTCGTTGGATTTGGCTGGTCTACGCATGCCGCCCCAGGTTGGTCGAGATGTTTCCCCCTGCTTAATGAGCCGCATGTTATTTGGGTAGCAAGGATGGGCAGAATATTGGATGAGCAAATTTCTCATACTCTTCCTAAATAGAAATTGTTTGATCGTAAGATTGCATACCTGTTGTTTGACTTGGTTGTCCCCGTAAGATTTGTGTGGGTCGTGAGTTTTGTGGGATAGTTGAGGGTGTTTGTAAAACTTAATTTGGGTTTTTAAGTAAAACACGAGTTGAGTAGTAAGTATGATGAGTTAGTACCCACATATATAAGATATATATTTTTAAAATTTGGGAATCTGGATGTGAGCTGTTTTGCGTTAATCACGTGAAGATTAATTAGATATGGTATGATTTCGGGATCGCAAATTATGTGCTGATTTAGCGTGAGGTGTGTTGGTATTTTTGGGTTATTTGTTTAATGTATTTTTGGAAAGGTAGATATTTAGCGGTAGAGACTTTTGTTTTGTAAATGTTTTGGTGATTGTAAGGACGATTTAGTTTCTTTTTTTTTATTTAGAGAATATGCTTTGAGTTTGAGACCTCACTTTTAATTTCCTGCTACGAGAACACATCCCATGCGCCATAGATATAAAGTCAATCCTCTATATTAAAATATATTTTAAAAACTTAAATTCCAATATGAGTTTGTGTTCGCTTTATAAAGTTATATGATAATGTAAGGGTGTTTATATGTATGATCTTAAAACGTACACGTATCACTTGTGCATATTTATGAAACCGTAGCTTACAATAAAAAACGTATAAATATAATGTGTGTCTCTTCTTCGTTCGTAGGAGACAGTGAGAGCTCTATAGCCCCCGGCATTTCCCGAAGGGCCAAACCTCAAATCTTTCGTATCTTTATTTTATTGTGTAGTTAAATTAACAATGATGAACTTTAGCGTGGGAAATCACTTGTGAGCCATAGTTGAAGTAGAAGGAAACAAAGCATTCAGTTTGAAAGTAAGCAACATATGAAGTACTTGGTAGGAAAATAATTAATGATGTGGTTGGAAACAAAGCATTCAGTTTGAAAGGTTGGTCTGATTACGGATTCTTTCGCAAACGTTTGTTTGTTGTGTTTTCAGTTGACTCTTCATGACCCTCCTGAAGGACTATCTTCTTGTTGTTGTTATCATTGATGATTTCTGGAACTTCAACGTTGTTATTTGTAGGTGTCTGTTTGGGTAGTTCGGCTGCCTCTATGATTTTAATAACTGAGATCGTCTGCCCGGTAGCGGTGAAGTTGTACGGTGTTACTTTCACTTCGAAATTTTTTGTCTGGCCAATCGCATCAAACAGGAATTGTGGAACCGGGACGTCATTTGCTCGAGGCATGCCTCCATCACCCTGCAAGAATCCAGTAACCATAGCTATCTTAGAGCATGATACATTTACACATATGAACTCTTTATTATTATGTTCTTTTCCCCCAACCTATGTACTTCCATAAGTCAATGAATCTTCAACACTAATGTACGCATATAAGAAAAGGATTAGACCATGTGAAGTAAAGTGGGAGAATAACGTCCCTTCTCAGCTACATTGTCAAAAGTTGGAATATTTTTCAAATTCGCTTCACCCCTCTTTTGGGCGTATATAGTGTGGAAGCAAATTATTCTACTGTTCTGTAATTTAAACGTTTTACCTCCATAAAATTGTCCATTATGTCAGCAGCCTCTCTCCCTGCTAGCTGAGTTGCGGCACGGTCAAGGAAAACAAAAGTAGCGTTGTTGTGGTTGTCATGTACTGAGAATTCTACTCGGTACCTGTGTGAGCAATATACAATTAACTTATAAATATAGTGTTTGTTATATAGACTGTACGTTTTGGTGCTTACTTGATGACTCCAATTGCGTTTTCGTTTTTGCATTTTTGGCACAACAATGATGTTGCTCCTCGGGTAACTTTTGTGTTGCATTCACTACATGAGATATAGTACCAGCCATGTTCTGGGTGCAGGTTGTCTATTGTAGCTATGCAGCTAAAGCTGGCAACCTATTGTGGTATAGATATTGTTGGAGATTAATCATGTAAGTGAGGGAAAAGAGGGTAAGCAATCTTAACAATAGAAATTTAAAATGTAATGCAGTTTAATTGGTTTACCTGGGCTGGCCCTGTTTTGAGAAAGTCGTAGATTTCATCAATTGTAAGGGTTTCAAGTTTGGTGATCTGAGATGTGTTAACGGTAGCGACGTTGCTTGCATTGTCTCCAAGCCTGGAATATATTTGGAAGGTGTCATTATATGGGGGTGTGAACACTAACATTTTCAGATTATTTTGCATGGTCAAAAAATGGTTTATACCAAGTTAGGTATTCCTTTGTTGCAGCTACATCGCTATCAAAGAAAACTCTGGATGAGGACATAGAGGTGAGGGAGGTTTTACCTGATGGGCGTTTCATAGAGAATCGTTATAGCCGATATTCACATGAGTTTTTGTAAGGGTTTTGAGTGTGTATAAATTACTACATACTGACCTCCAAGCCTTTTAGGATTGACTGTGGTTACCAGAAGCACTACAGGAGTGGTCTCACTTGCCTGGAATTTCTTCCTGAACTCGGTTGCGGCGTTATCCCAGAGGTAAACGTTGATAATTGGGCCTCTGCGTTAGACAACATTGGCTGTTTGGTTAGTTGTTTTTAATTGAAAGAATTTGTGTTATACAGAGTTAGCAATTTATCACTCTTTAGGTTGGAGGTGGACTGAGACTCGGTCTTTCTCATGTCCATCAAGTACGGGCCTTTGATGGATGCTCTGTCCGTTGATGATTTTGAGCTGGCCAATGACATCTAGTGTAATAAAAAATTTAATAAAGAGCTGGAGGTATAGTAATAAGGATTTCGTAGTTGGGAAATGAGGATAATACAATATAAATCTCCTCTCATGTCTGATTTTGACTCAAACTCTTCGAATGAGTGAAATCTGAACGTTTGGGCGTCTATGGAATACACTTCTTGTGAGAGTTCAGTCAAGCTGGAGAGGTCCGTAAAGCAGATTGTGAACTTGTGGTCGGTAACTCGGAAGAGGTCTTTGTTTCTGGTCGCGTAGAAGTTCTTGAGCCGGTAAATTGAGTTACGTTTGAGGACGTCATCGTAGCGGGCCATTCGGTTTGGAGCAATGAACCCTTGTATGACAGTGGCCTGTGGGATTGGTAGTTATGTTAGCGAGGAATTCTTTTGTAATCAATTACGTAGTAGGTAAAAAGAAAGAATGACATACTTGTTCATCAATAAGTAGTAACTCGAGGCCCATGAGTAGGCCAACTTTTGTTGGGTTTCTTGCCTCCCAGAAATGGATTACTCTGAAGACCAATTCCTCCTTGCGTAAACCCGATTCAACCTCATCTAACAAAACGTGGCTGCGATTTCTGGTTTGTGAGTTTGACCCGGTAGACGACATGCCTATTGGCTGGTGTAGAAGGTGGTTGAAGAGAATGATATGTTTTGTAGGCGTGAGCTGAGATCTGCATCTTCTGGGTGATATTTGTGTTTATATAGACAATTGATCCGTCGATGCATCTCTGTAGCAATTAAGAGGATTGGGTGTTTGAGATTCCACATAGAGATCGTGGAGGGAGTGAGATTCCACATAGAGGTGGTGGAGGGAGTTAATTGTAAGGAGAATGGGAGACGTTTGGTGGGCAATCGATCAGCGGTTTTCTGTTTTCAATAGGTGGGGAAGGTAGGAAGTGAAATCGTTTCGTCGATAGAGCTTTTAGGTTTTTATATTTCTGTTCGATTAATTCTAATTCCGGTGGCGATGAACGGTTTGTGGTGACGGGGAGAGAAGAGGACGACGACGTCCAAAGTTTATAATTGGGCTGAAAAGTTGTTTTTAATTGTTTTGCGCTTTTAATTGGACTGATATTGTTTTCATTTTTGTTTCGGTGTTGTGGTTTTTAAATATTAAGATTCGGCCCAATTGGAATAAATTAAAGAGCTTTGCTTTATTTTTTATGTTGGTCATTTTATACAGTTTTCACTTCGACATATATATTAGTATATTTCCAGAGAGTATGTGTTTGTTTTTTGGTGGTCTATGTTTATTTGGCGTGTTAATATAAACCTATGATTATGGTTATATATTTTGGGTGTGTTTGGGGCGTTGTTAATATGAATAAGATGAATTGAAATTTGTAATTATGTTATTTTTTTATTTTTGTAATTATTATTCAATGTAAAAGAACCCACTCTATTTCTTTAAAGATTACGATGATAAGAATAGATGACATAATGTGTGACATCAGTAGATTTTGTATGGTCGCTGAATTGTTTACTCCTCTTCAATTTTGTTGTTTACTGAGTTTTCTGTAAGCGCGAACTGATTTGTTGGTAAAAAATCTTGTCGATGGTGTTGAATGCAGAATTAGTTTATCTGCATGTATTTATCTTCATTAGTTCTAGCAAATATTGTGTAGTTAATTATATATTTTATTGGATTTATACCTTTGTATAATTTTGGGTTCACGCTTGTGACGAGGATGGTTGAATGTTTTTGGTATTTGATGCTCCACGTACGGCGGAATTCAGATGCTTGTTCATCCCATATATTAAGGCGGACAATTGTATTCCTGCAATACATGAGTTATTGTATGTTTTATTAAAAAGAAAAATTAATTTGATTAGTAATCACCTGTTAAGTTGTAAGCCTATCACTATCTTTGTCGTGTACTGTGGATTTTTGAGATCTGTTCCTTGTAAGATGCGGATCTTCCCGATGACATCTATGCAATAGTTTTTGACATTTGAAAAGTTAAATTGATATAAAAAATGATTATTAGCTTATGAATGTAACTATGTTTACCTGGTAGCTCTGTTTGTGTGTCTGTTAATATTAGAAGTTCTCTGTAGTTCTTTACCCAGAAATTGTTTATAGGTATCGCGTGTAAATTTTCCTCCACCATGTGAATCTGAGTTGTCGTAGTCAGGTGAATTACATATTGATGAGGGGTGAGTTTGTACCTCCGTGTATTTGCACAAACTTTGAATTGTGAGACCTCATATATTTGGCATTCTTCTAATTTTTTGTAGTCTTTCGTCATTGAATAATGCATCCTACCCTCGATCAATATTCCCTGCTTTGAATAGTTTGGTTGTTAGGATAATGAGGATAATGAAAATTAATTTTGAAAAAGTGTTGGGGAAGAATGATATACATTAGCGTCTAAGAAAAGTATGACGATGCCTAATTATTCATCTTTCTTTGTGTGGTTGTATGTCTCCGTGATACGACAGATGCGAACGATTAGTTTGACTTTCGAAGCTCCTAGACTCAAGCTTTGTAAATCAGAGTATTTCGTAGCTGTGGATTTTTGTCCCGTTGCTGTTGAAAATTATGTATAAGAAAATGAGAGTGAAATATGTTTGAATTTATAATTTTATATGACAGATGAGCTATTTACCTTGTTCATGATTTTCTTGTAGTTTTAGTGCTGCCCCATCATTATTTTGTTTTTGGATTTCCATTTGGGTTGGCCTTTTTTTTTTTTTTTTTTCTCGAAGCCTTTATTTTAACCTTTAGTAGTTCGATGTACTGTTGAGGTTTTCATATTTATATGGTTACGTTGAATGTAAGCGGGGGAAAAGAGGTGTTGCCGTGAGTGGAGAATTTTTTGGGTTGGTTATTTTTTTTCCTCCAATAATTGTTTTGCGGATTGGTTTGAAATTTTGTAATTGTGTTGAACAGATTCGTTGACTGGTGGCCTGGCGATTTGTTAAGGGAATGTTTCCTTCTCTGTTATGGGTTAATTGTGTGGGATTTTAGAAGTTCATTTTTGAGGGTGGACTTCTTCCCTTTTTTAAAGAAGTCGTACGTTAGGCTTGCAACTTAATTTTATGAGATTTACCATACACTAAAATTTCTAATATTTGTCGGGATTAATAACTAACTAAATATTTTGTTTCTATTTCTGTTGAAGAGATTCCTTTACTTGTGGCCGCGCGAATTGGTAAGCCAGTATTTCCTTTACTGTGATGGTGGTTTAGTATATGATTTAGGAGAGTTGCGGTGGAATAAAAAATTTATAATTTGCGGGGATTATTTTGGGAAAGAATATATGTTGAGAAGATTAATTTCTCGTAATTTTCGTGCGTGTTACCAAATGAAAGGTATTACTCCGCAGAATACAAATAACATTTTTTCCGAATATTAATTCTGGCCAGAATATCTGCTGTGGCAGAATATTAATTAAGACTTAGCTTTGGTAATAGCATGACGTTTTCGTGGACTTCCATTCATACGTTTTGGACGTTCTTATGAATTACCCATTTAGGTTATGGGCCGTCTCAATATGATTGGGCCGTGTTGAATAGGAAATGTGGTTCTAGTAGTGATCACCGAAGTCTCTCCCGTTTCATCGATTTCATCTTATTCGTCGGTTTTGCCAGAGCCGCCTCCGCATGGCCATTCCGGTCGAATCATCTACGGTGAGGTCTCTGTTCTCACTATACCCATTTTGAATTTGCTTACCTTTTCCATTACGGCTATGTTTATGCTAAAGGAACTTCGGATTTCTATCCCATTGCTGTTTCACGGCGCCGGGAAACAACATTGCGATATCTCTGTTTTGTGATTTCGAAAGGACTGAACAATACGGGTTTGTTTTTTTTTCCTAGTTCAATTTTAAATGGTTTCTGAATTTGTCCCCAAAACCCTACGGTTAGTAGTATTCGACTGTATCAGATTGTTTCGGTCGATGAAGTTCGCTAATTTGTTGTCCTTTTACCTACTCAGGGATTGTAAGAAGAAGAAGATGATTGACCCACCAGCAACGGGTGGGTCATGTTGTAATTCGAAAGGATGGGGAAGTTCGCAGCCGCAGAGGAACCGTGAAACGTTCTTTGAGCGAGTATGTGAAGTCAATTTCTTACATTATCTTTTGGCAGGAAACTGAAAACGTAGAAAAAGTAAGAACCAATTGAAACTTCTAAGAGTCATACACTCTCCAGAGAAACTCGTTCTCATTTTCTTCAAAGATCACTTGCCCTACAAATTGGACAGTTCATCTTCGTGTACAACCAGGTGATAATACATTCATGGTGGTATATGTGATTACAGGTTAATTTGTTGATATCGTGTACTCCTTTGAATGTTTGTAGACATATGGTGCATTCCTCAGTTTCCTCTTCATGAGTTGGTTGCCTTTTCTGAGCGTCTAAACTGGCTATCAGAACATCTCTGTCGATCCTGACCGTTGCCTGCATATTTTTATCTGTAACTGTGAAGTAGATATCAAGAGTTGTACCTAGTTCGGTTTGTATTGATATTGCTGCTACTGCGGTGACGAATTGGAGAAAGTGGTGGGCCATTCTTCCTGCATTGTTGGCTCCAATTTCGTGGTAAGTAAGCAGAAATTCTATGTTTCTTCTTAACGTTTCAGGGCTTGGATCGGCTGCGGTTGTTCCGAATGGGATATGTATGGCTACGTCGGTTTGATGCGGCCTAATGATTTTGAGATGGATTTTGCTGGTTCTGTGTGTATTGAAAGGGCTTCTTTCATATGAGAAAGAGTAGGTGAGACCTTGGGTGTCTGCCATTTTGTTTGTCATTTGTGATTGAGCTCTACATTATTTATACACTCTATTTTGGCATATATGCCTTTTGGATTTCCGGCGGTCTTAATGGTCCACTAATTTGATAATTATAACTTGTTTGTTACTGTTTAATGGAGGAGCTAGATAGCAGAATGGAGAAGACGAAGGATCCCATTACATTAGATTCTTTAGTTGGCGACGATGGAGGGAGATGCATTAAGTTGTGGTAAACCGGCGAGAATTGTGATTGTGGTTTTCTGGAAAGTATGTGGCATTTTCTTCTGTTTTGATTGGCTGACTATTTGGCCTATTATTTCTTCTGTTTTGATTGGCTGACTATTTGGCCTATTATTTTTGGTTAGATCGTGGATTGCATTGGCTGACTATTTGGCCTATTATTTTTGGTTAGATCGTGGATTGCATTAATTTTTGTAATTAAATTTATGTTTGCTTAAACATTGTAGTTTGCTGACGTGGCAACTTCTGCTGTTTTCATTGGTCGATTATTTATGGGATTATTTTGGCCGAGGTGGCATCTCTCAGAAGACAGGAAATCAATCCCTTTTATATAAAGGAGATTAAATTTTTAATTCTATTAAATATCTGTGTAATTCAATATTAGGTAAATTTGGTAGTAATGTCATTTGAAAAGAATTTATTTTATCAATTCTTTTAAATGCTTATGTTATTGGATTAAGGTTTTCTAGCCATTCTTTCAAAATACTTTAAATTCTAGTGTTATTCAATATATTAAATTTTTAATTCTATTAAATATCTGTGTAATTCAATATTAGGTAAATTTGGTAGTAATGTCATTTGAAAAGAATTTAATAGAAAATTCACTACAAAAATGTAAAGAACCAAATATGTGCTTTTAGATTGTGATTTGAAGGGAATTATACATATAATGATGACATATATATTTATCGTTCAAACGATTGTTTTGGTAATGTATATCTTCTAGAATTTTTTGTTGTTATCTTCTTAAAACATAAAAGTAATCAAATAGTCAAATATATTTCAAAAAATCCCTATAAAATAGTATGAAGTTCAAATTGTTGTTGACAACAATTTATAATAAACCATATATCATAAAATCCCTATAAAATAGTACTTATGTGTTGAATCATCTCCCCTATATATATATAAGGGCAATTTGTGCCAAAAATACCATACACGCTTAAAAAAGGCCAACCTTAACATTTTTAAAGGTGATTGGCCGATTTTGCCCCTGTCTTCTAAAACAAAAAAAAACAACTCACTCTCGCCGCCGATCACTTCCTTACCCTAATTTCCCTACGAACTATCACTCTCGACGCCGATCACCTCCTTACCCCAATTTCCCGACGAAATTGGAAGCGAAATTGTTGCTCTAGATCACCTCACTCTCTTATCTCACTCGAAATTTCTTCTCTTTCGTCTATTCCTTCATATCAATAGTTTTGAACGGTGGTGACGGAGAACTACGACCGAGATAACTTTCAAACGGTGATTTTTCCTTGGTAAGCAGCTTTTGACTTTGTTTTTGAAGGATTTTTGATCGGGTTTAGTTCTTATTGTACGGATCGAACATAGATTTTGTATACTGAAACTTCGAGTTCAACTTAGATAGAAGAATTTTCAATTTTAGGTTTCCGGGATTTTGAGAAATTTCTCACAAACTTCGGGTTCAATTGCAGGTTTTGCAAAATTGAAAACTTTCGGTTTGCAAGTCTGAGAGATCTTTAGAAGAGTAAACCATCAATAGGTAAAAAAACTATGATTTCTTCCCTATGAATTGTGGTTTTGTGTATTGTTTGAAATAGATTTGCACTTGAGATTTCGAAAACTTGGGAGCAAAACGGAATTTGGGAAGGATGTGCTTTGTTTTAGGAAGAGTTTGGGAAAGATTTGTGATAGTTCACGGATCATTTTGGAATCATTTTCAAACGCAAAAACGCAGAGTTTCCATGTAGTTTTCATAAACAAAATTAACTGAGACAGGTTGATGAAAACCATTCTCTGAAATTTTTTACTGTGTTTTGGTCTGTTTGAATTAGATTTTGGGAAGGATCTGTTTAGCTTTAGGAAGCATTTGTATGGTCGTCCAAATTTGTAAAACCTGAAGGGTTTGGGAAGGATGTGCTGTGTTTTAGGAAGGGTTTGGGAAAGATCTGTTTAGTTTTTGGGAAGGATCTGTTTAGTTTTTGGGAGCATTTGGATTGTCGTCCAAATTTGTAAAAACTGATATTTTGTTTGTTGATCTCTAACAGGTGAAAATGGGCGATTCATTCCCAAATGGTGAGATCATGCTGCCTAAGCTACGTTACATAATGGGGGAAGAACCAGTAGAAGGTTTTAAAACCATTGACAAGTTTTCCGATTACAACTACATCGGGCAGGTTAAAGATATTCTCGGGCCTGAACAGTTTAAGAGGATAGAGGAATCATTTCTAGGTCCTGTTCTGAAGCTCTCCCAGAGAAATTTGCTGATGTCTGGGAAGATGATCCGCACTGTTTTGACAAAGAGTTTGTTGACCCACAAAGACAACGAGCTCTGGTTCCACTTCGGTGGACAGCCAATGAGATTCTCAATAAGGGAATTTCATATGATGACAGGCTTGAAATGTGGTGCCTGGGTTGCAGATGACGATGAAGTGACAGAGCACTATGATTGGGGTGAATGGGTGGATGGCCATACACCAGACAACCTGGTTGAGCTCATGGTCAATGCCGAGAAGGATGCTCACGACGAGAAGCTCTGTTTAGGGATGCTGGTCCTTATAGAAACCATTTTTCTTCACAAGCACTCAAAGGCAAGGTTCCCAACAGAAAATTTAAAGAAAGCTCAGAGTATGGCAGTGCTGATGAATCATCCGTGGGGGGTAGATGCATACACGGTACTCTTGGAGAACGTGAAGAAGACTGTCGACAGTAAGTTGGAGAAGACGAAGTATTTTCTGAACGGGTTCCCGGTTGCCTTGCACATATGGATCTTGGAATCATACCGAAGCTTCAGTCAGCCTTCTCCACCATTGACAGGAGAGTCCCAAGCAGTGCCTATTTGTGTGAGAAGTACCTGCGAACTTCATCACCAAGCATTAGGGATGTTTTAAACATCGAAG
>JAHZTW010000001.1:86149079-86219865 GCA_020283515.1 Alliaria petiolata
TAAACGCCTCGGATGCAATAAGACGTACAAGCATTACGTGAATCGAATGAAATCTTTGAAAAAAGAATATCAAAGTTATGCAGAACTTTTCCGATGTAGCTCTGGTTTTGGATGGGATCCCATCACAAAACAATTTACAGCTTCAGATGAAGTATGGGAAGAATATCTTAAGGTAATTTTTTTAACGCCCCTTAATAGTTTTATTAATTTTTATTAGATTTTTTAATGGTATTTTCACTAATGAATATATCACATTATTATCAGGGACATCCGAATCATGAATATATGCGGAATAACTCTTTTGAAGATTTCGAGGATTTACAAGTCATGTTCGAAAGTGCTATAGCAAGGGGAAACAACGCATTTGGCCTAGGATTTGGACTAGGATGTGATGCAAATGCTGAAACTTTTGAAGTTGAAAATGAAGAAAGAGAAGATGTGAATCATTTGGAGAGTGTCACCGAGACTGAAACAGCATATGAAGCTTCTAAAGAAAAGTTAGCTTCTAGGAAGAGAGCTAAACCCAATGGTAATGGAGATCCATCAGATCATGGTGATAGTTCTGAAAAGGTGCTAAGTGAAATGATTGGTGTTGGCACTAATATCATAAATCTTATTCAACAAAGAGAAGAAAGGCATCAAAAAGAAGTTGAGTTAAGAGAAGCTGCAAAGAAAAAGAGTAACGTTTGGGATGCTATCAAAGAGATTCCTGGTTTGGAAGAGCATATCCGCTATGATGCAGTAACCAAGATTCACACGTTGAAGATGAAGGACGTATTTGTTAGCATGTCCGTTGAAGAACGCTCCGGTTGGATCCACCGTAACGTTTAGGGTATTAGTTTAGGCTTTTAGTTATGCATCTAATAAAATTCAAATATTAATTTGAATCACTGGTATAGTTCCTGTCTCTTATACACATCTAGATGTGTATAAGAGACAGGGTGTTGGCACTAATATCATAAATCTTATTCAACAAAGAGAAGAAAGGCATCAAAAAGAAGTTGAGTTAAGAGAAGCTGCAAAGAAAAAGAGCTGTCTCTTATACACATCTAGATGTGTATAAGAGACAGGGCTAGGGGTGGGCAAAAAAACCGAACCGAACCGAACCAAAGAACCAATGTGTTTATTTAATTAATAATATTATGATATTAATTATTTTTAATCCTATTATTTAAGAATTCATCGATACTAAAAAGAAAAATCTAAAATTTCATGATTGCACTTAAACGGCTAAGTTTCGTAAAAAACCAATAATTATTTGTCCTATTTTTTCATCTGGTTCTCTTGCTCGTGATATAAAACTTTATCAAACAGCTATAATAAATTAGTATGAGTGGAAACTCGAAATTGAGTGTTTTTTCAAAAAAAATTCTATTAATTGTCACAAATTAAGTGTTATTAAGTTCTTAATGGAAAAAAGTATAACAACATTGTTCAATAATATTAAAGAATATTATTAAGAGAAAAAAAATTAAACTAAACCGAATTAATTAACCCAAACCGAACTACATTCAAACTGAACCGAATCCAAATTGAACCGAACTCAAACCGAACCGAACTCAAACCAAACCGAATTAACTTTGGTTGAGTTCGGTTAGAGTTTTAGAAGACCCAAATTAACCGAACCAAACCGAACCCGAACCGAATCCGAAATTAAACTGAAATGCCCACCCTAATTTGCATATATGTATGGGAAAGATTGTTAAATATGTTCATTTTTTCTCAATTAGGATGGAAAACGGGAAATCGTCGCAACCAAAAAAAGCAAAAGGTGGATATTTTCCATGGACATCCCAAGAGAATCAATTGTTGAAACGTCTAATAGTTGATGGCATCAAACGAGGATCTGTCTCTTATACACATCTAGATGTGTATAAGAGACAGGAGCAAAACACTAACACATTATGTGGTAAATATTTCTGGTTATTATTTTGTGTTTTGAAGGTTTAGGAATGTATTCCTAAAGATTTGTTAATCGTTCCTAACACAAAAAATGTTGTACTTTCAGAAAAAAAAGATAGCTGAAAAAAGGACTGTGGCTCGAAAGGAACCGGCTAGTTCCACAGAACCACTTGGTGATAAAGAGACATCTGATGATACACAAACACAAGACCTGCCTGCGGTAAAAGATTTATGGATTTTTCTTTGTGTGTTTTGAAGGTTTAGGAATGTATTCCTAAATATTTGTTAATTGTTCCTAACGAAAAAAATGTTGTACTTTCAGAAAAAAAAGAGAGTCAAAACAGCGACTGTGGATCCAAAGGAAACGGCTACTTCCACAGATCCACCTGATGATAAAGAGAAAGATTATGGGAGCAAAACACAGGAGCCACATGCGGTAAAAGTTTCTGGATTTTTCTTTTTGTGTTCTGATATTTTAGGAATATCTTCCTAAATCATGTAAAATGTTTCTAACACAAAAAATGTTGTGCTTTCAGGGAGATACCGCGCCTGTGGCACCAATCGAACCGAGTACTTCCACAGATCCACTTTGTGATAAAAAAACAGCTGATTATACAAAAACACAGGACTTGCCTGCGGTAAAAACTTTTATCGATGTGTTCGATATATTAGGGATGTGTTCCTAAATATTTGTTAATCGTTCCTAACACAAAATGTTTTGCTTTCAGGGAGATACCGCGCATGTGGCTCCAATGGAATCATGTACTTCCGCTGATCCTCTGGGCGATAAAGAGACGTATCCTGAACCTCACTTACAGGTGGGCGCTGTTGTCGAGATATCGGGTCCAGATGGTAAATGGTACCCCGGTACGGTGACAAATCATGTACCAAAGATAGAATCTGTGCGTATGTTCTGTGTGGAGTACTCCACTTGGAAAACAAACAAAGAGGCTCAGCATATGGAGTGTGTTGGAGAGAGCCGGCTCCGTCCTCCACCCCCTCAATTGCCTCAGTCTTGTAGTCTGATGCAAGACGTAGATGCCTTCCATATAGACCACTATTGCAGAGGGTACGTGAATGCGATTTATCAGGGTGATAAAGTGTCTATCCATCTGCATCATATCGAAGAAGTCCTTCAGTTCGACACTAAGGACGTAAGGGTTCATAGGGAATGGTTGAACGGGTCATGGGATCCTCCTGCGGATTTCCAGGTATTTAGGAGTGTGGTATTTAGACTTTTACTAAAACTTGATTTCCTTAGAAAAAAAAAAAAAACAACTAGCTTCTTGGAATATTCAAGGGGATTGGAGAGGAACATGCAAGCAAGTCTGAAATCCCTTCTACAATTGAACAACCGGATCCAAAGGTAAAAATTCTCTCTCTCTATATATATTGTAAAAAGCTTTCGCATGCGCACATTCAACTAACTGTTTATCTGATCCAAAAGGGTAAAGGAAAGAATAAGAGAGCCAATGATGAGGATAATCATCCGGCTAAGAAGAAGAAGGGTGGAGTGCGGACCAAAACGTATCTAAGGAGGATCGCAAAGGGATCATCTGATGATGCTAAAGAAGGATGCGACAGCAAGATTCACCAGGTGCAATCTGTGCCGACAATCAGTCAATATCCAATGTTGGATCCTTTCCGGACACCGACATCGGATCAATTAACGACATATAAAGAATGGCAAAAGAAGGATACGACAGCAAAGTTAGTTAATATATTATCGTAATGTTTGTGATATATGTTTTTGATATATCGTAGCTCTTATCTAAATGAGTTGACATTTGCAATCATAAAACGCACAGAATTGGTGACATAGATGCTACTGCATCCTGGTTCTAGGCACTTGAGGATCCCGAAGTTCGTTTCAGTGATGAGGTAACAGTCTAGTCGATGAGATTATGTTGAGTCATAACAACGTTGTTTATTGGATTCGCTCTGAGACTTTGTTAATTTATCATGTCTTCATGTTCTTTCAGGAAATAACAGCAGCGTTATTGATGCTCCACTCGAAAAGAAAAGAACATGCGGCATACTTCCAGACCAATCAATTCCCTAGTGCTTATTTCTGCGGCACATCCTTCTTTGGTGAGCTTTTGAAGTCGCATACCACTTTCAAGGACCCAAAGTTCAAAATACCCTTTCATGATAATGTAATCACGACTGTAAGAGGAAAGGTTTTTCCATACAAGAGCTGGAAAGCAGATATAGGTGTAGTCTATGGAATGGTTAAATCAACCATGATTCCCCACTGGATAGGATTGGCGATTGATTTTAAGAACAAGCAGGTCGAGTGTTTCAGCTGCAAACATCCAACAGAGCCAGAAGAAAGAGTGTTGCAACCGGCTACGGAGATAGCAGGTACCCTTTTCCCTTTGCTCGTAAGATATAGATATACAATGTTTAAGCTGATTCAGGAAACCTTGCGTATGATTAGGAATGTGTTCCTAAATATCATATTTAATCATGATCCCCTGATGTAGTCTTTTGTATTGTTCCAGAGATGATGCCTGCACTCCTCTGTATTAATGATGGCATAAAACCAATGAGAAATCTCAAACCATTCGATGTGGTGCACAACTTTGAAGCAGCGGTTCCAAATTTAAGCACAATGAGCGGTTTTAAACTTGAGCACTGTGGAATATTAGTCCTCAAGATGATCGAGTGTCGCTCCTTGGGGATCGAGGACTNAATTTTTTGGCTCCATTTCGTGGTGTTCGGTATCATCTACAAGAATATGCTGGTCAAGGACGTGCTCCTAACACTGCATCTGAGTTATTCAATCTTCGCCATGCTAGTTTGAGAAATGTCATCGAAAGGATATTCGGAATGTTTAAATCTCGATTTGAGATTTTTAAATCTGCACCTCCTTTTTCTTACAAGAAACAAGCTGGATTAGTATTAGCATGTGCAGGGTTGCATAACTTTCTTCGTAAAGTTATGCAACCCTGGATTAGTATTAGCATGTGTAGGTGAATTTCCTGTTGAAGTAAACACTCAACAAAATTCAGAGAATACCAATCAAGTTATTCGAAAAGATCCTTTGGAGACACAAGAACAAGATAGAGAAAATGCAAATACTTGGAGAAAAACTATGGCAGAAGATATGTGGAGAGATGCAAGTTTTGAAGATCTATAGATTAGTGTTATGCATTTTAATAAAATTGCTACAACTATAAACTTTAGTAGTCGTAGTTATATTTTTTTTATTTCCAATTTTATCTTTATTTTATAGTTAAAATAATGGTTGTTAAAATAATAGACATTTTGTCCATGTACGAAGATAATTCAAAAGTTTATGCAAATTCTTTTACATTCTTATCAAATAAAGTAACTGGTAACTATTAAATTCCTTTGCATTCTTTAAAAATTTAGAAAAAAAACAAACATAAAAATTAAGACAAATGTATTAAAATCTCCATGAAATCATTTAAAATACTTCAAAGTCTATTACTTATCTCTCCAATTGAATTCTTTCAAATTCAATTAAATTCTTCAATCCAATACAAGTCGGTTAACTGATAAAAGTCGGTTCCAGTTCATGGCTGATCGATTTGATCTTGCTTGGGCCGGATAGCTTCTAGTAATTTAAACAAGTTTTTAAAAGAAACGAATGGGCCGGCACATCTTATTTATTTATCGATTCCCTTTAGTTTAGACTTTTTTTTTTTTTTTTTCCCTTTAGTTTAGACTTAAGAGTTCGATTTCATTTCAGTTCAAAAAAAGAGGATTTTGATTTCAATTACGGAATGTAGTGTAAATTAGAAGAGGTATCAAAAAGCTATAAATGTTGTGGTCTTTGTAGGTTAACACTTGTCTTGATTTTGACGTATAGTTTGTGGATTTGTAATAGTGGGCTAATTTTTTTTTTTTAACTGCTTGCATTAGAATTACTCTAGTTTGGGCATGGACCCTCAGCATACAAATTTAAAGCCTGCTTGACTAAATTATCTGCATCTGAATTACATTCCCGACTAATGTGGGAGCAAAAGAAAAAACAAAAATGTCGTACGAGGCAATCTCTGTCGGAGATTACTCCGTGAAGTTCTGAGAAATCCGTTTCCTGCCTTATTGCCTGAATCGCTTGCCGCGAGTCTGATTCCAGGTGAATTCGTGAGAAGCCTTGTCTCAAAGCGTCTTCCAGAGCTGCTCGAATGGCTAAGCTCTCTGCCATCAACGGTGATTTCACAAGCGTCGTTACTTGGGAATTTTGGGAGATGAATCCCTTCGCTGCCGATGAGACGATCCACCCCAGTCCAGCCACTTTGCCATCAACCCTCCAGGCTGCGTCCGATTTGCATGTGATCCAGGTAGCATCCCTTGTTTTTCCCTCTTTGACTCTTATGGTCTGAGATTTGGTGGTCGGAGTTTGGGCTTTCTCCTATTCCTTTGCGCTTATGATTGCTTTGAGGGTTACTTCTTCTACTGTGTACTCTATGTCGTTGAAGATCTTATTGTTCCTTGCTGTCCAGATCGTCCAGACTATCCACGGAGCCAGCGATGCCGATGTGATTCCAGTTGGAGGAAGACACATTAGTCTCCTCAAAGTCGGCCAACCTGTTGGAAAGTTCCATTCCAGATCCGGTGTGAAATTGTGCTGAAACGGAGCTGTCGCCCAAACTTGTCTGGCGAAATGACAGTGGAGAAGGGTGTGAGCTATAGATTCTACTTCTCCACATCGGATGCAGACTGGATCCATAAGGATTTTTCTGGAAGCCAATCTCTCGCTCACTGGTAGGGCTCCCCTTGCAGCTTTCCATAGAAAAAGTTGAAGTTTTGGAGCCGTTTTCAGAGCCCAGATATCAGGTATCCATCTTAGCATACCCGGGTTTAAACCAACTCTGTTTGGTCTATCTTCGATTGCTCAGTAGTACCTTGTTTTTGTAGAGTAGATACCTGAAGTAGTTTTTAGCCAGATTTGTTTGTCTTCTGCCTTTGTCTTGCTGGGTTTTAAGTCTAGGATCGCCTCTAGGTGGTATGGAAGTATTTCTTGGATCATTGAGATATTCCAATCCGTTGTATTTTCCAAGAATAGGTCTGATACCATTAGGTTTGCTGTAGCTTCAGTTGCCGGTCCTATGGGGGCTTGTTTCTGAGATAGAGATAGCCATGGATCCTTCCATACGCTAATTGATTCTCCATTTCCTACAGCCCATCCCAGCTGTTTCACAATCAGGTCTCTCCCTATGAGTATTCCACTCCATCCATGGGAGGACGACGCTGGCTTAGAGCACTGAAGGAACGGAGATTCAATGCAATACTTGCCGAATAGCACTCGTGCTAGCAGGCAGTCTGGCTTCTTCAACATTCTCCAACTGATTTTAGCTAGCACCGCATCGTTAAAGCTTGGTATATCTCTAAAACCCAATCCACCTGCTTCTTTTGATTGTGTCATCTTATCCCATGCTATCCAGGACATATTTCTAACATCTGGCTTTGTGTCCCACCAGAATCGTGTAAGCGCCGATTGGATTCTTTTACACAGAGAATCCGGGAGTTTGAAGCAAGACATAGCATGCGTAGGCATAGAGGACAATACGCTCTTAAGCATGGTCATTTTTCCCGCTGGAGACAGGAAATTTGTGGACCATCCTAAGGCTTTTTGGCGAATCCTCTCTACTATGCTTGTGAACAGATCCCTTTTCCTTCTGCCAAAATGCTCTGGTAAGCCTAAGTATTTTCCAACCCCTCCCTCACTGGTTATCTCTAGCTGCTGTTTAATTCTTTCCTTTAGATCAGTAGGTGCTCTGTGGGAGAAAGTAACTGCCGATTTTGACTTGTTAATGCATTGTCCCGACGCTTTCTCATAATCGCTTAGGATGTCTTTTAGCGCCTTACTGTTCTTTGTATTTGCTTTGCAGAAAAACATCGTGTCGTCTGCAAAGAGTAAATGATTGACCCGGGGGCTTCCCATTGCAACTCTGATCCCTTTCATCCTTCCCTTTGCTTGTGCTTGTCGACACAACCCCGATAACACTTCGCTGCAGAGGATGAACACAAAAGGAGACAGCGGGTCTCCTTGTCTAATTCCCCTTTTGGGTACGACTTGCCCAAACGGAGCTCCATTGATCAGGTATGAGTATGAGACTGTTGTTATACATTGCATTATCCAGTTTGTCCATCGAGGGTGAAAGTCCAATCTGTTAAAAACTCCTTCTATGAATGCCCACTCTAACCTATCGTATGCTTTACTCATATCAGATTTAACCGCCATCGAACAGTGCACTTCTGCAGTGGACGTTTTGAGGTAGTGCAGCATCTCGTGTGTTATCAATACATTGTCCGAAATGGCTCTTCCTGGGACAAATGCCGACTGGTTCTCCGATATAATATGAGGTAAGACTGGCTGAAGCCTTTTAGTGAGTACTTTCGAAATCACCTTATAGTAGACGTTGCATAGAGCGATAGGTCGATAATCCGCCACTTTTTTTGGCCCATGGATCTTAGGGATTAGTCTCACGTGTGTAGCATTGATAGCTCTTGGAAGAATCCCTGTTTTGAAAAATTCTTGGACCTCTTCCTCTATTTCTGTTCCAATAGCATTCCAATTTGTGTGAAAGAAGCTAGCAGAGAAACCATCGGGTCCAGGTGCCTTATCTGCATTGATAGAGAAAACTGCTTTCCTAATCTCCTCTGCTGAGGGTTCCTTTGTTAAACTCTCATTGATCTCTTCTGTTATTTTTGGCTGTAGAGCTTGTGTAATGATGTCCTTGTTGTTGCCACCATTTGATGTGAAGAGCTTCTGAAAATAGTTTTCTATGACTTTAGCTATCTCTTCTTCTTCGTAGTTTGCTTTTCCTTCATCATCTTCTATTACTGAGAATTTATTGATTGTGTTCCTCCCTTTAGTAATAGCGTGGAAATAGCCTGAGTTCCTGTCTCCCAAACTCAGCCACAAAGCCCTGCTTCTTTGCTTCCAGTATTCTTCCTCCTCCTTGTACACTTTTTTTAAATCCTCATTGATTTTTGTCAGGAGTGCTTCATTGTGTTGAGGGCTGACCATTGCCCTTTCAAGCGCTAGTTGATGTTTCTCCATGTTCTTTTTGCTGTTAACATGTTGTTCCTTTCTCCATTGGATAATAGCCCATCTGACTCGATCAATTTTCCTCTCAACAGTTAAGTTCTTTGCTTCTTTCCATGTTTTTTCCACTAGTAGTTTTACTTCCTCGTTGTCTTTTAATCTCCTGTCATATCTGAACATGCCTTTTGATCTCTTTCTCTTAGGATCAAATACAGATAGGATGGGTCTATGATCACTTCCTTCAAATCTCAAGTACTCACTTCTTGCTGTTGGGAAGATCTCAGCCCAGTTACTGTTCACCATTGATCTGTCCAGTCTACACCTTACCGGCTCCTGTTGATCCCCATTAAATTGCCTGTTTCCTCGCCACGACAGGTGGTCTCCACTGTGTTGTAGATCATAGAGGTCAGTCGCTGACACGAAGGTTCTGAAATCCACAAAGGATCCTTCTGGTCTAATGACACCACCCGATTTCTCAGAGTTGTTGAGTATATCATTAAAATCTCCAGTTACAAACCACGGGGTGTCTCTGCTTACTGCCAAGCCTGTCAACAGGTCCCATGTCTATTTCTTTTGGTTTTTATCCGTGTCTCCATAGATGAAAGTTGCGTGAAAACTCTTTCCCTCATACTTTATCCTAGTGTCAATGAAGTTTTTGCAGCTTGTGATCACCTCTAACTCAATGTGTTCCTTCCAGAATAGGGCCAAACCCCCACTTCCGTGTCCTTGGGGAGGGATCAGTACGTTGTGGGAGTACCCCATCTAGTCGAACGTCTTGTATACAACCTTGTCTGCATTTTTGGTCTCTGACAGAAAGATGATGTCTGGGAATATACCGAGACGTATCTCCCTGAGCCTTCGAACTGTCTGATGGTTCCCCATCCCCTGACAGTTCCAAGCCAGTATCATTAAGGAAGCTGACTTGGATGGGACCGAAAATCCCTTTTTGTCTTTCTGATAGCAGGGATTAACGTTCTGCTTGGCCCTGCTGCATCCATCAGGTCTGTACCCTTCCTTTGATTTGTTTTCCCTTTACTATTCTTACGGTTTGCATTTTTGGGAGAACTTCTAATATTGCTGACTTTTCTTATACGCGAGCTTGTTCCTGCCATCCTATGGGGGCTATTCAACATCTGTTTTTGTGGAGGGCGCCCTCTCCATTTCTTTACTGGGAGAACTTCTTCACTTTCCTGAAGAGGTACTAAACTGGGGGGGGGACCTCGAGGGTACTCTATGTAAAGCTTCCAGCGCTTCCTGTTGGCCAGTAATCCTCTGGTGGTTTGTCGATGTTGAGGCTGCAACTATGAAAGCTGCCGTTTCAGCCATCATGCCTCTTTCTTCCCCGTGCAGAACTCTCATTTTCCTTGATGCGCTCTCTGATGGGTCAGCACAACTTGTGTATTGGATGGTGACATCCCGGAGATCTTCCATTACTTCATATGTGGTTACCCCAGGTGAGGAATATGCTTCTACATCCAAGTTTATCTGAAGTGGTTGTCTATTGTTTCTTGTAGATTCCGATTCACTTCTGGAGATAATAGCTTCAGGATCCTTCGTTTGCCTAGCTTTTACTCTCCATTGTTGAGTTGGGGATTGGTAGCTCTCACTGACCCTGTCTCTGTCTCTATTTTGCAGGTTGCTTCACAGGTCTCGTGGGTTTTCTCTAGGCGGCAGAGTTTTGAGCCTTGATTGGCCCATCTCCGGAGCTCTCCTGTAAGTGTGTGATTCAACCCGAACTGAGTTAGAGCTAATTGGCCAAGTTTCCGCTACCCTTTTTTGCTCCTTATACGCTAGTTCATACCAGACTTTTTCTTTCAGACTTTTCTCAGAGGCTCTTTCCCCAAACGGTCTACCATGGCGGTCTCTTCTCTGGTGGAAGGTTCTGAGGGGCATTTTCGAGTCTCTCTGAAGAGCGTCGTGGTTACTCGTGTTTTCAGCCTCCCTATAAACCGCTGACTCCTTGTTTCCCGTTGATGCTGAGCGATGTTGGTAAGAGCTCTCTCTCTTCTCCTGGTTTTCCGATTGCAAATCTTCTCTGGCTGAGGTAATTCTCCTTGCTTCTGGAAAATCCTTAGCTACATGAGTGAGTTTGAAACAACTGACACAGTATTTTTCAAGCTTTTCATACTCCAGGGTTACCACTGCCTCATCACCATTTGAGAACTCTAAAATAGTTTCTTGTGGTAGCCCTTCTAGTCCATTAACCGAAACTTTTATTCTTGCAGAGATCTTTGTTAGCTCGTGCTCCATAAAGAGGTCGAGTCCTTTCCCTAGGGTTTGGAGGGTTTCAGCTTTCCAGTAGTGAAGGGGTATACCTTTGAGTCGGATCCAAAATGGTATATGCGATGGAAAGTGTTCCGAGACTGTTGGCTCCCATCGTTGCAATATAACCATCCAGTAGGCAAAGTTGTACGGTCTATCTGCCAGTACTTGGAGCAGGTCTTCCTCGAAGTCAAACCTGAGTTGGAAGCAACCTCTTCCCAACTCAGATCCCACGAACTTCCCTTTCAATTTCCACCGTTTTGTGAAGAAGGATATCATTGCCCAGATCCGTTGCTCTGCAGGGTTTGTGAGCCTTCCTATAAGGGTTAGTCTGTTCTCCTCTATTAGATCTGAGTTATCAAACTCCGGCACTCTAATCCTGATTCTTGTGGTTACTTCTGTTATCTTTTCAATAGCTTTTCCTTTTTCTGCATAGGAGAACCTCCTTTGTGCATACTCCGCCATCTTCAAGGTTAAGCCGAAGTTTCTCGGTGGTCTTATCCACACCGCTCGAAATGCTAGAAGGCTTTTGGAAGGCTTTTGGAAGGCTTTTGGTGGTCTTATTCACACCAAAAACACTCACACTTCTTGTTTTGGTTGCAGAAGTACTACGGGGGCAAAGGGAAACTCAGATGATGCTTTACCGTCGTCGGAATGGACCCTCCGACCCGAAGGTGGGGGTGGAACCGCGGGTACGTACTTCCCAAGATAGCTCGAATTTGAAAAAACTTTCTACTTTGGGGAAAAAAAAGTTGGTGAGAAAAGGATCTGTCAACAGACCAGAGGGTAAGGACTTATCTCGATAAGCTCGCCTGGGAGAGAAAAAGGAGAGATTTTTTTCTACGTCTATAAACCCGTGAAATATAATAGTGGGCTAATTATACGAGTATTTTACACTACTAATCAAGAAACTGAGCTACCTAACCCAAGTAAAATTCTTAAATAGACAAATATGAGCATCTCCAATGCTTAGATATTCTAATGAATTCTTAAGATTATTTTAATTATATATTTTGAAAATTTTGAAGTTAAGAATCTCATTAAAAATAATTAAAATTGGATGGCTCCAATGATAGAACCCAATTGAGATTCTCAAGAATAAAAAATATTATTTTGAAAATTATAATATTATAAGTAGAAATTATTTTGTTTAAATTATTAAACATTTTATATTTTATAAAACTTAAACATTTTATATTTTATAAAACTTAAACATTTTATATTTTATAAAACTTAAAAATTATTGCATTTCATAAAATTTTAAACAAACATTACATAAAAAAGAAGTACAAAGCATAAACGGAAAAAGATTAATTGTAATCTTCGCGTCTACCAAATTTTTGCCATATGTTCTCAACCAAATCAGCTTTCAATTGTTGATGTATTGTTCCATCACGAACTCGATTTCGAATGCTCATCATATTGCCGACATTTGAAGGCATATCTGTAGAATACGTGAAATCCACTTGTGAAGTTATGTTTGATTCTGCTTGTGTGAATTCTGATACATCAAACTGAGTGTACCCATCTCGTTCGTCTTCTACTATCATATTGTGCAGTATGATACACGCTCACATTATCTTTCCAATTTTTACCTTATCCCAAATAAGAGCTGGGTTTTTGACTATGGCAAATCGAGCTTGCAATACTCCAAAAGCACGCTCGACATCTTTACGTACAGCTTCTTGATATGTAGCAAATAAGGATGCTTTCGGACCTTGTAGAATTGGAATATGATATAAGATTGGAATCACACCAAACTTATGTTCACGAGATGATCGAGAGTTGACAAGCTTTTTGGATGGATGGAACCAAGCAACTGGTTGTGGAACTCTCTTTGCTTGATTAGATGATGGATTCGAAGTGGATTGGGATGGGATCCAATCTTGTGATGAGTTCACAAACCTAGTCTCAAGGAATCACACACAAGAGACATAAATTCAAACGTTTACTAAGTGTAGAAATCCATCTAACTTAGATAAACAAAAACAAGCCTAAGCTTTAGAGAAAAACTCTCTTTTATATTTCCAAAAATTTCAATGTGTCTTTACAAATGAGAATAGATGAGCTTTTATAGCTCTTACAAAGAATTTTTACAATAAATTACATTTTAATAAAATTATTCACATTTAAACAAAAGAGCAAAATTAGCTAAATCAAATAATGGTCTTCTTGCCACCAATTTTGCCTTGGACTTCAATGAGGATCTTTGACTTTGTGAATTTATGGGGATGAGATTATGATATTGCATGAGAATAGATTGGATAAAAGTAGCCAATTTTGGATAAATACCATCTCTGAGATAGTAAGCCAAATGATACTCGTGTCCGTTGACAATGTAATTCACTTTTGGAGCTCGACCTTGTAATATATCTTCAAAAACTGGTGAGCGATCAAGAATATTGATATCGTTTAATGTACTTGGAGGTCCAAAAAAACGCGTGCCATATCCAGAGATCTTGTGAAGCTACAGCCTCTAAAACGATTGTTGGCTTTCCAGATCCACGTGTATATTGACCTTTCCATGCGGTCGGGCAATTCTTCTACTCCCAATGCATACAATCAATGCTTCCTATCATCCCGGGAAATCCGCGTATCTCTCCAATATCGAGTAATCGTTGAAGATCTTCTGGTGTGGGTCTCCTTAGGTACTCATCTCCAAATAAATTTATGATTCCTTCAACAAAATGTTCCAAGCATGAAATCGCAGTGCTCTCACCAAGCCGGAGGTATTCGTCAACCGCATCAGCAGCACAACCATATGCCATCATACGAATTGCCGCTGTAGACTTTTGTAGTGCAGAGAGACCGAACCTTCCGATAGCATCTCTTCTTTGTCGAAAGAATGGAACTTCATTGGAGAGTCGATCAACAATACGCATGAACAAGGGCTTGTTCATTCTAAAACGGTGTCGAAATATTTGAGGAGGGTATGTTGCATCTTCACTAAAATAATCGTTCCATAAGCGGATGTGTCCTTCTTCACGTTCTCTTTCAATGTAGGCTCGTTTTTTCTTTGACTTGGCTGCTTCTTGACGATGACCATGATGAATTAAAATATTATCGAATGCTTGATCGAAAACTTGATCGAAAACTTGATCGAAAACTTGATCAAAGTTTTCATCCATAGTTTCGTCGAAATTATTAGGGTTTGAAGAAGATGACATTTTGTGTTTTCAATGAAGAAGTGTGTCTTGGGGAAAATAAAAGGTGTTTTTATGAGATGGAGAGAAGTGTTGGATTTTTTGTAGTGATAAAATTGTTGTTCATATAAGAAATAAGAAGAGAGAGTGTCGATATAAAAACTAGAGAGTGTCGATATATAAACAAAAAAGTGTAGATATATAAACAAAAGAGTGTCACATGACAATATTTATTTAAGGTTTATAATCATTCAAAGCAAAAAACACAAAACAAGCTTGTAGTGTAGGCACAAAAACAGAAAACAAATTTGTGGTGTCGGCACAAGTCACATGGTGTCGTTGTCTTCTTCTTGTCTTCTTCTTCTTCTTCTTGTCTTCTTCTTCTTATTGTCTTCTGAACACGAACAAGAAGAATATGATACTCACATGTTGCGGTTGTGCATTCAAAGCAAAAGCGTCGGCACAAAAACACAAAACAAGTCACATGGTGTCGTTGTCTTCTTGTTCAACAATGCAGCTATATCCTTTACAAAATACGTGTTGATTATCGACCATGACAAACATTTTCTCCTATAAACCAAAGCACCATTACATTAAATTTTATGCTTAATCTAGCTACTAACAGATATGGAAGATTTCATTAGGTTTAGGGCATCACTTACTCGATCTTTGTTATTCGATATGCTAAAACCTGTCGATTTTAGAGTTCCCATAGGCACCTGAAGCTCCTCGCAATCTTCCTCCATCTTGCAGAATGGCCTACAACAAGAGAAATATCATCAGTAAGGCCAATTAAACCACTTAAGTGAAAACATCAGTTTAATTTTATATCAGCAACCTCTAGTGATCAATCCAATGTGCAGAATATGAAACAAAAACTCAAACAAGAACAGAACCGACATTATATTACATAAACGGATTCATATAATTGATCGATCTTCTCAAAGTACAGAAACTGAAAGAAACAAAATACAATAACATCGTACTCAAACAGAAACTGAAAGAAACGATTTCAAACTAGCAGTTCAAACCAACATAAAATCAAACACAAACACTATCTTGCCAACATGTCATTAACTAGCTTAATCATTAAAGCCATATCTATTTCACTAAGTGGCTCTGTTTTTGCAAGTAAACTGTCAAGCAATTTCTTCTTGCTAAGCTTGTCCTTCAAAGCAAAGTCCTTTTGCTTTATCCCCCAGATGCTATGAAAATCCAAAAGCGCCTTGCGTTCTTCTTCCCCAGTCGTTGCCTTGCTCACAGACCTTTTAGATTTGGCTTTTGCTGCCTTAACACCAAGAGGCCGAGCCATTTCTTCATTCGCTCCATTGCTACCTGGCACAGAGGTTGATGACTGTGCGGATTGGTCATCACACTTTCTTCTTTTTGACCTTCCATTATCTTTAGTAGACGAAGATCCACACCATTTCTGATCATGGCGAAGCTCCCTACATGCATGCTCAAGGGTGAACTTGACCTTGTAATCATTGAAGAATATTGTGTCAGCCAATTTCATAACATCATTCTCATTTTGCCCACTGGATTGGGCTTTTGTTGCAGCATCATAGCAGCCTAGAAACTTACATACGTCCTCGTTAATCTTCCCCCACCTTTGCTTACAGTGATTTGGCTCTCTTTTTTGCAGACCAACAAGCTTTGCACTTGATGCAAAATAGGTTGCAATGCGTTTCCAAAACGCTGCAGCTTTTTGCTCATTCCCAACAACCGGATCCTTGGAGGTGTTCAACCAAGCACTGATTAGCACCATGTCTTCTGTTGGTGACCATTTCCGTCTTTCTTTACGGTCATCAACTATGTGTGCATCTAGGTTTGGATCATCACTCCATTGTGTACTGAAGACATGGACCTTCGATGATCCAAGTTCTATAGTAGGTGAACAACTAACATACTGATTTGGGCGTTGAGTGTTTGGTTCTTGACTGATTAAGAGGTTTAAAAAGCTAGAAGATTCACTATATGAATCCATAACCTTGTTTCTGGTGGGAGTTAAAAGGAGAGTTAAAAGGAGAATGAAAGAGCAAAGAAGAAGGAAGGGTTATGTTCTGTGTTAAACTCTTACTAAAGACTATCATATATAACAGCTTGTTAGTGTAGTTGAAGTTTAGGGTTTAGCTTTTAATGGCTCGGGTTTAAGTGTGACAGTACAAGTTGTTGTTAGTGTAGTTAAAGTTTCGGGTTTAAGTTTTAATGCCTACGTTTTAAGTGTGACGGTACAAGTTGTGGTTAGTGTAGTTAGCAATCAATGACTTAAAACAACCAAGCATTGATCACATATAGCATAAGTATGATGTAGACAGAAGTAAATGTAAAGGTAAAACAAGCAAGCATTCATGTTTCAAAGCAGAGTATGAACGCAAAAAGAAGACAGGGAAAATGTATAGCATACGTATGATGTAGACATAAGAAATTGTACATGTAAGTATAGCATAAGTATATTTTTTACTTCTGTCTAAATGTATAGCATAAGTATGATGTAGACAAAAGTAAATGTAAAACTAAACCAAGCAAGCATTCATGTTTCTATGCATCTAACAAACAAGAAATCGCAAAAAGAAAGCATGGAAAATGTACCTGAAGCCGGGGCTGGCTTGCCATTGCAAGTGATTACTCAGACCTCTGTTTGTCCTTAAACTCGTGCATAACAGCTTTATGTGTGTCCAAGCTCCTACAAATTTTAACAGAAGACACTTTTTATACAAGCCTCGAAAAAAACCCATAAGATCAGGTCCTATAAGCAACAATAGAAAGGAATCATCTACAAATTTGAACAATGCGCCTTGCATCAAACTCAAATCCTTCACTAGATACATAAGAATGATAAAGTCGACTGCATTGATTTAACCTCTGACTTTCACTTCTCTACTCAAATATCTTCTCTTTAAGAATAACACAAAACAATAAGATCAATTTATCAACTGAATCTAGAGAAAGGTACCAAACAAAGGTTCATCAAATGTAAAGGAGATACAACATCTATGTTCATCAAGATTTCAAAAGAAAAGGCCTAAATGCATGCCTAAGGAGAAAAAGGAATTGAATTGAAAAGTTGAAAGAAGAGCATACTCAATCTGGAGGAGGAGTTTATGGGAATCGGGATCGTCAGGGGTGCTGGGAGAGAGGTTTATCCGACGGAGATCGGTGGGTCAGACGAGTCGAGCTTGGCGAGAATCGGCTGAGAGAAGAGCGATTGAGCGACGATGGCAAAGGAGAGAGGGAAGACTTCTGCCTGTAGATCCATGGCGAGGTCTTATTTCTGGTTTCTCTCCCGGCTGTAGATCCACAGCGAGGAGACGATCGTCACCATCGAGAGAAAGAGCCGAGAAAGATGGTGAAAGAGAGAGAATGCCGAGTGCTAGATTTTTCTGGGTTTAATTTTTTCCAATTTTCTCTAAAAAATTGTAACAAATAGGAATGAGACACGTAAGGACTCTTATCAACTCTAAAAACCCTTACTTTAGATCCGATTCTTATGATTTAATTTCTTTTTGAATTTTTTTTTTTAGCTTTTTTCTAAAAACTCTTACTTTAGATACCCCGTTGGAGGTGGTAAGAGCTTCAGTTCTCCTCACATGGAAGCTTGAACTTCTTTTGGTTTATTTGGTCATGATTCCGTTTGCCCATTCTTATGAACGAATTATTTTATAGTGTTAAAACTTTATTAAGCTTTTTATGTTTTGTCTCATCTTCTGATTTTTCTTTATGCATAGATCGATTTGTTTGATTTGTTTATTTGCATTGGAATCTAGTTTTTTTTTAATATTAGTTGTAACACATGGTTTTTTTTTGGGTCAAACTAACATAGGGCTTTTGTTTAAGTCTTCTTTAGCACGCGTAAAATTATAACTTGTACCTAAATCTTTGAGGAAGATTAGAAAATGAATAACTTTTGCAGTTATTGGAAAATCTAATTTAAATGTCCGGATTTAGTAGCACAATTGGTGTTGCTATATATTTGAAAAAAAATTTAGTACATAAAATTGATTCAAGTTCTTTCGCAAAAATTAAAAAAACAAACTTGGTAGGTTTTGTTTTGATATAATAAGAAAATTTAGGCACCCATCTTGTACCGCCGTACTCACCAACGGAACTCTTCACCTAACCAATGTCCAGGTTTCCCACATGTGAAACAAACTTTTCTTGGTCTGAATTGTTTTGCGAAATGTTGATCTTCATATCGCTGCCTGAAGTAACATTGATTCTCATAGCGGTTGTTCTTCTTACATATGACACTATCTACCTTTTTCCAAGCCACCAGAACCTGACCGCTCTGCTACCATGTTGGATTTGTGCTTTCACTCTTTTACGATGAAGAAGAAGATAGAGGCAACATTTCTTAGGTTAATATCTCTCTACCCTTATCCATACATTTTCTTACATATTTATACTAATGTCTCATTTTAACCTACTTGCTTACTACTTCATTTCACTTATTACACAACTAAACATAACCCATTACATTTGGGTTTAATTTATTTAATGGTCCAAAAACCATATTCTACATCACGTGTCTTCTTCTTCTTTCACTTCATCTTCTATTCTATATTGCATTTGTCACGCACCATTTCTACATCTTCTTCTTCTCATCCTTCTCATTCTTCTCTCCAACTTTCTTGTTTATTTCTTGTGCATGATTAGGCACATGATTAAATTCCAACACGAACGTGTATGCCTTTTGACAAGAAATGACTATATTAACAAAAATATTCTGTGTTACGTTTAAATACTGTATATACTGAATCTAACATTGTTGAATACTTGAATCTTTCAAAGGTCCCCCCAAGGTGGGAGACGCCTTTGGCAATAAAGTAATTTTTTTATTTTATTTTAGTTGTTCGAAGCTTTTTTCAGGCTCTGAATTTGTTCAAATCCCTAAACAAGTTTTAATTAAAGATTTATTCACGTAACAACATAGCATTTAGACAAAACCCAAGATTTTCAACTTCATCTCCCTCTCTCAGTGATATGCCAACTCAGAACTTGTAATCTTTCTTTTTCTTGCCTCCTTCCTTATCACGCTTCCTTTTCTTCGAATTCTCAGCGACCATGTCACTGAAGTCCTCTGGCCTATTGCGTAATTTCTCCTCTTCTCTTGCCTCCTCATACCTGGCAGGTAAAACATTTTCCATAGCGTCCAGCTCTTCTGGCTGTAAACTAATGTCCACACGATCTGTCTTTTGTCCTCTCAGCAAATCAACCCTTTTCGCTCCTGTCTTCTCTTGAGTACCAGTTTTAATAACGTATGTGTGTGTGGTTCCCAGCAATGTTCCAGGAGAAACACTCTCTCCCTTTTCTTCGAGCACCTGATAATGAGGCCTGTCGGGTTCCTTTCTCTGTTCCTTACGAAGTTCAATTGCATCTGGGGTCTCTATGCCAGTTGGAGTGCTGAAAAGAAGGGCAAAAATCATCAGTTTCATATTTATATTCTATGATAATATAAATATGAAAGGGAAATCTTTCAAAGGTTTCCCCAAGGTGGGAGACGCCTTTGGCAATAAAGTATTTTTTTTTTTTTTAAAGTTGTTCGAAGCTTTTTTCAGGCTCTGAATTTGTTCAAATCCCTAAACAAGTTTTAATTCAAGATTTGTTCACGTAACAACATAGCATTAAGACAAAACCGAAGATCTTCTACTTCATCTCCCTCTCTCAGTGATATGCCAACTCAGAACTTGAAATCTTTCTTTTTCTTGCCTCCTTCCTTATCACGCTTCCTTTTCTTCGAATTCTCAGCGACCATGTCACTGAAGTCCTCTGGCCTATTGCGTAATTTCTCCTCTTCTCTTGCCTCCTCATGCCTGGCAGGTAAAACATTTTCCATAGTGTCCAGCTCTTCTGGCTGTAAACTAATGTCCACACGATATGTCTTTTGTCCTCTCAGCAAATCAACCCTTTTCGCTCATGTCTTCTCTTGAGTACCAGTTTTAATAACGTATGTGTGTGTAGTTCCCAGCAATGTTCTAGGAGCAACACTCTCTCCCTTTTCTTCGAGCACCTGATAATGAGGCCTGTCAGGTTCCTTTCTCTGTTCCTTACGAAGTTCAATTGCATCTGGGGTCTCTATGCCAGTTGGAGTGCTTGACAGTGTATCAACCGTTTCTCGTGAAAGTTCCTTTGGATCCACAGCTTTGCAGAGCAGCCGAACAAGGTAAAGTCATGCTTTGAGGATAACAAGTGTTCTCTCAGCGCACCCGCGCTTAAGAGCATCGTACACAAAGTCCTTGCCTCTCTAGAGATGAAGGAAGACCTGAGTGGAGAAGAAGATGTTAAGTTTACTGAGCTTCCAACCCAAAACCAATTGATAATGAGTGGATTGTTGGCCCAAGTTACTTATATATTAGTCAAGATCCCTCCCAACTTCCAGTGTGGGATATCTTACACATATTCTCTAGAGATTAAGACTTCATGGCCCATTAATCCCTACTAATCCCAATATCCCCTCTCGAAATAATGGCTCTTCTAGCCATTAATTAATCTCGCCAGACCATCAATTTCGGGTCGAAGGGCACAAGCCACTTTCTGGGGCCGGATTACGAGAATGTGCAGATCGGGCTCTGATACCATGTTAAGTTTCCTAAGCTTCCAACCCAAAACCATTTGGATTGTTTCCTAAGCTCTGATACCATGATAGATTTTGGAGGAAACCTTAGAAGTAGAAAAGTTTCTCTCATCTTATTCATTAGGTAATAGGCTTATTTATACAAAGTCTTAATTTGTCTAACAAGCTGTTTACATATTTAATATTAGTAAATCTTCCTATTTAACAATAAAAAAATATACACAAATGTTAACTTTCCTAATAACAATAAAGAAATGTCACGTCGATCTCGTCTTCCCGAGATCTCCTGATAGAAGAAGCTAAAGAAACCCCCTAATTACATCTCTTTTCCTTTTTTTCTCTCTCTTAAGTTATAAGGCTGTTTTAGCTAAGTTTATAGGATATTTTATTAACTACGTCTTTTTTTTTTTACTACACATGAATCAACCCGATCCAAAACAGAGAGATTCTTATCATTCCTTTATAATAAGAATCAAATATGTGTTTGATTGCTTTAAGATTTTCTTAGGCAGTTCGTGTGGCGACCACATAACTAGAACAAGACCACAGAACTAAACATAGGCAACATTTGTTCCTCCACAATTACATTTTAGAATCAAAGTTGGAAAAAAGAAAAAAAACTTCTGCTGCCAACTAATTATATAAAGATCATTTCATTTACCATGTTCAAGCAAACCGGTGACCTTGAATTTTGCTTCCATCAATCCATCGATTCGAGCTGCCATATCCGGAGTCAGATAGTTGTGCCAATCTCCAACGTTCCCCTTCCTGAAAAAGGCGCTATACGGATAAAAAAACCCCAGGAATCCCCTCTATGTTTTTCTCTCCTTTGTTGGCTTCAAGATTCTTCAATGTCTCGAAGCTGCAAAGATTCACAACTCTCTCAACAATACCTTTCTCCTCTTCCTCAGCTGTGAATCCACAACCCATAAACTCAGCCAATCTCTTCACGTACGGCAAAGGATCAGCTCTCATCGTCTCGTACTTGAGGAACAAAATCTGATCTGGATTCTCCTGGTAAGCTTTCCAGTACGACATGACATGATCTGTATAAGGACCATAGATAGAAAAACCTCGACAGAACATATCAAAAGTCTCATCAAGACTATTGAGAGGGCCATCGTCAGACCTTTCCGTTTGGAAGAAATTCCACATGGAGACAAAGGTGTCCTTTGGGTCTCTCCAGATGTAAACCATCTTAGATCCCGATTTTGAAGTTGATTCCGGTAATAATCCGTGCGGGATATGAGTCGAAAACAGAGTGTTCCCTTTGTCCTTGGGAACATCATCTTGAGGGAATAAACCGGCCTCGACGAAAGGAACAAGCTCGTGAGGGTTACGTTTTAGGAGAGGATTCGTAGAATGGTCATACCGAGATCGATTTGCGATAGCGAAAGTTAGAGCTTTGAGCCAAGTGGTACCTGACTTTGGGTAGCTACAAACGAAAAAGTCAATGGGTCGCGCTTGGAAGAATTCTTGCGCGTGAAGGCAACCTTCAAGGATAGGCTGTATCAGCCAGTGACCACCGTAGCCAATAAACGGAGCTTTCGGTCTCCAGCCTTTCGCGTGCGAAAAGGTGGCGATTAGGTCTTGGTACCGTTTCTGATTCTTCTCGAACTCTCTTGACTCTGTTTTAGTCTTGTCTTGGGTCGGTACACTCGTGTCAGTTTGGGTTTTTGATTCCATTGGAGATAAAGAAAGAGGATTTGAGGACTCGTATTGTGTTCCGTGGGAGATTTTTTGTTCTGATTCCATGTAGAAAGTTGTGGTGAATCAGATTCATTTCCATTGAAAATTGCATGCCAATATATATACTACACACACTCCTAGAGATCTCTTGTAGAGACTAGAGTGTCCGGACAAAGATCGGATTGCGTGTTTAGTCATGATGCTATTTTTATCCAGGTGTTAATATTTCATAACCTCAAATGCCACCTAACCTTCTTAGTGTCATACTCTCAGCCATTAGATCTTAGGGAATCTTCAATGCCATGAAACTCCGACGAAACCAAAGCGTTACGAGGAAAACTAGGCGATGATATTATTAATATCATCACCTAGTTTTAGGTGTATGCGTACACGCGGGTTTGCGTTTTATTATATATTTTGTATTTTTTATTAATATAATATTTTATTTTAAATATAATGTTGATATAATTTCAAAATTTAAATATGTAAATATATAAATTTTGTTTTAATTAACCCGTTTACATTTTTTATTTTTGATAACTTCGATTCTGATTTTGTTTTTGGAGCGTTTATGCTCTAGATTTTCTTTCTTTTCCTTGGCTTTAGCCTTTAGATTTATATAACTATGTTAATTTGTTCTCATGAAGTATAGAATGTATAAGCAGTAAGGAACGATGCCTTAGTAGTTTGTACTATGGGCAACAAAACCAATAATGGCATTTTTCCAAGTTTTATTATATGATTTTCTTAAAAAGCGTGGGTTACACGAAACGGTTTATGAAGAGCTGGTGACGTTTAGTAGGGTCTTTAGGTTTCTTGAATTGTTGAGAAGAAGATTTGTGACGACCAGAATTGTATTTCATGTAGACCATTCTTTTGGCTCCCGACATTTCACTTAAGGATCTGTTTCTTCTCTCCTTTTGTAGAGTCATACCGTCGGTGTCTTCTTCCAGTTGCACCAAACCTACAATATCATCTCCAGCATTCATTACTTGTCCATATTATTTATATCTATCATTCAAATCTTTAAAACCAAAGGAAAAACATCATAGCTACTAATAAATGTCTCAAAACAAAACTTTTGTGAGAACTTGCAAAGGTCGTTTGTTGGGTGGCGAGACTAATTATATGTACGTGTGATAGGTCATAAGACACGAGCAATAAGAAAGAATTTTTTTATTTAGAAACAAAATTCAGAAATCTAATTGACAGAATGCAACTACACAAGATTAGAAAAAGCACCTGAGACTTTGCTATAGTTAGAACCATAGGAAGAATAATTGGCTGCATAACCATATTTCTAAGTTCAGCACAAAGAGGCGGAAGCACCTGCGTCAAAACCTTGTTTGATTAGTTGTTACAAGGCAAATCACTTGACCAACTGATTTTTTTCCCTTCTATTAACAGAATACTGGAAGAAGCAAGAAAGTGACTACCTTATACCGTAATACACGTGAATCAAAATCTTTTCACATATCTGATAACGCTTTTAAGAATTTAGTCTTTTGCATGTTGTCTCTTTCCTGCAATTAAAAAAAAAACAAATTATATTATATATTTCCAAGTATCTAAAAGATATATGTAAGTGCAAAAGCAATGAGGTAAAACTTGTCACACGAAACAATAAAGATTCAGTATTCGTACCTGTGAAATCTAATTTTGTTGGTCTAGATACAACCTGAAGAGAGGATATATATATATATATATATATATATATATTTGATCAAACCTCAGGATATGGCGTAACATAAAAATTTCAAAAACAGCATTAGCACAAAGTCAAACCTTCAAGAAGTTGGCATCGATGTTGCTGGCAATAGCCCTAGCTAGCAGAGTTTTTCCGGTACCCGAAGGTCCATACAGAAGGACACCCTGCATTGAGATGTAGCAGAATTTTAGCATTCAAGATTAATCATACTGGCAATCCCAACAAGATGGAGACTAAATAGGCAAGGGAGACTACATATACACAGTAATTACCTTTGAGGGTTTGATCCCGACTTTGAGGAAAAGTTCAGGATTGATGAGAGGGAGCTCAATAGATTCCATGGGTTCTCTGATCTGATCACCTAACCCTCCCACCGCGGAGTAGCTAATGTTGCCACGGTCTTCGTGCAGCATGTTGTAAACAACGGGATCCACCTACAATCAAAACGGAAAAACCACATTATTGTCAGGAGAAATACACTTACAAAGGTATAACAGAACCCAACACGTGTCCAAAATCGAACTTACTTCTCGGGGAAGGGCTCGCATTATTGTTAGTGTTGTTATATCAAGAACAACTCGTGTTCTCGAGGTCAGCTTCTCCTTATCCACTTTGCAACGGCATCCCGCGGACCGCTGCTCGCTTTGACAATCACTATGATAAAACAAACAAACAAGATTTTAGCTTCAGACACATCAGAGGGCACAAGAACCAAGCATTCACAAGAGCAAAAAGGTTTATTAGGTAGAGAGGGAGAGAAGATTACATCTTTCATTATCCAGTGGTCGAATCACTTCTCCGATTATCTGCCCAACACTTTGAAGAGACTTCAGATCATCCTCAGTTTTGTTGAATTCCTTTTTAGATGCTCTTAAGTTCTCCCTAGCTGTAATATCATAAAACTAAGGGTTAATTTACTTTTACAAACTCGAGTCATCTGCTTATATGAAACTCAATAGAGCAGAGTAGTGACAGCTAAATATCAAAACTCAGATCTTCTTTCACCAATCGAATGAACACACTCCTAGAACCCTAGAATAGCGACACCCAAAAGGAGCTTAATTTAACCAAACAAATTACAAATTGGAAATATAATCTGATGCCCCAAACTGAGGATGGTAAAACGGAAAAAGGAGCCCTAGATTCAACTCAATCAAAGCTTTTCTGAACTAAGTACAAATTTCGACAGAGAGAAAAAGATCAGACGATAGCAGGATGAAATTGAATCTGGGAAAATTCAAAATAGGAGTGGAGGAATAGAACCAATTCGAACACGGGATTCGAGCTCCTTATGTTGAAGGAGCTTTTTCCGGTACTCGGTGACCGCTGCGGTACGACGTATAGCGGCATCGTCGACGACGTCGCTCATCCTCTCTGAATCTTTGTTCTCCTTCTTCTTCTATAGATATATCTCAGATTTCCTGAAAGCGAATGTTCTCTCTAAAAAAAAATTTCTAGCTTTTCTTAAGCAATGGGTTTAGTCTTACCCAGAATTCGACAAATATACGGATTCTCTACAGGATGAATCGGCCACTCGAAACAATAAAATTTTTTAGAAGTACGGATCCGATCAGAAGAAAAAAAAAAAGCAGAAAGAATAAGGATCTAACCTCGTATCGATGGTTGACTCGCGGGATGATGCGAGTGAATGGAGGAGCATCATAGCTATGGAGCAGCGGATCACAGCTCTCTCTCTGGTCGCTTCGACCCTGCTTGTCATATCGTCCTTCATGTCACTCATTCTCTCTCTCTCTGGTTCCCTCTATTTCTAAGAGAAGAATGATAGAAGAAGAAGAGAAAAAGACTATTTGGTTTGATATGTGTTTTTTGGGGAATTTAAAGTTTGGAAAACTGTAATCGATTCTTTTTCTTTTCCAAGAGAGACTCAAAATTATAATAGATTAAAATGTAAAATAATTTTTTTTGCTGATGTGTCATGCAGTGTCAAGCTCGACCTAAGTGAGTCTTTATATAATAGATTTATGATCTTTTGAGGTGTTTGGTATTGTCGTCATCCTACAAAATAAATGTATTTCTCCATAACTGTAAAATAGACAAAAAAAAGGAATATTTCTTGTCTGTAATCTATTTATATATAATTTTCCTGTTTTTCGAAAAAAAATTTTTTTTTTTTTTTTATTATTATATAATTTTCGTGGAAAATCTGTAGAAAACAATTTTGGAAGAAATTAGCACGAAACATTCCATTGAAAAATTGGTGAGAAATTTTCCACTGATTAATATCGGTCGGAAGAAAAAGTTTTCCACCGATTATTTAGAGTTTAGAAACAAAACAAAAATTAAATCAAACTTTATAAACTTTATGGAGCGGGCCATATCTATTTATGAAAATGTTATAATTGTGATCTAATTTAAGACGGTGGTTTTGTGATTGCATTTGAGATCTTTTATGTTGTATATACTCAGTAAGCTTGAACCTGGACAAGAAGTTTAGTGCTAGTGATGTTAATATGGGCTTAAAACCTGCAGGTTTAAACGGGTTTATTGTAAAAATTTCGGTTTGCGACCTATTTAATAGTGTGTAAAAGTTAAATAGGTCCGAACAGGACACCCGTTTAGGTCCGTATGCTTAAATGAGTATCCTCTAATATTTTTTTTTTAATTACGTAAAACGACATTTTTAACGTTTTTCACTTACGATTTTTATAAAACGACGTTGTTTTAATATTTTTTATTTTTTAAAAAATAATTTGGCATAAACGAACAGATTTAACCCCAACATACCTAAAATTAAACGGATTTAAACATATCTGAAATTAAACGGGTTTAAACGGATAGAATCTAAACGGGCGCGGACCGCCGTTTAACATTACTACTTAGTGCTAAACAGTGGACAAATTCAATGCGCCATTCGGATTTATTTTAGGTGGATTACATTTTGCCATTAGTACTCACCCTTTACCTTTAACATGTCGAGACTTTTGATACTATTCATCAAAATACTGTAAAGAGTCAATTATCTCAAAACCAACATTAAACACATAGATTAGATAAATAACAAAAAAAAAAATCTGACTTAGGTAAATGACAAAACTACAGTGCATTAGTAAAAAGATTGTTTACGAAATGATCGCTAGTTTATAATATTTAAACGGGAAAATTCCATAAAAATACCTGAGTTAAATTTCGATAAGCTTTTTAATACTCAAATTTTTTTGTTATCCAATTTAATACACGAATTAATTATTTTATCCATTTTAATAGGTGAACTTTCAAATTGTGCCCATTTAACATTAGTGACTTAACAGAATGATAACATCTGTTATCTGTTTTTTTTTTAATAATAAAATAATAATATTTTAATAAAATCGAAACCAAACCGAAAAAAACCGAAAAAATCGGAAAAAATCGAAAAAAATCGAAATGAAATAAAAAATATCGAAAAATCTAAAAAATCGAAAAATAGAAAAAATCCAAAAAAAATCCAAAAAATCGAAAAATCTAAATTTATCAGTCTTTTTTATACTAAATTGTAGATGAAAAAAATTAAAATTATAGTTTTAAATTTCAGAAAACCAAATTAAAATTGAAAAAATGAAAAATTCTAAAATCACCAAAATTACAAAAACAAAAATAAAAAACAACACATATCATAGCGATATGATAGTTGATTTTTGTTTTGGCGTTGTAGTGGGGTAGGCTTTTAGGGTTTATATGATAAGAAATTATTTTTAGTCATAAAAGTTTTCTATACTACAAAAATTTGTTTGAGTTGATGACAGATTTAATAATAGAAAAATGATTGCAAGTTCAAACATAAGCCTAACCCACTGCAACGCCAAAACAAAAATCAATGATGGTACGGGTTATCTTTTGATTTTTTTTATTGATGTAATTTTGGTAATTTTAAAATTTTTATTTTATTTTTTTTCAAGTTTAATTTGGTTATCTGAAATTTAAAACTAAAATTATAAATGTGTTTCATCTAAAGTTTAATTAAAAAAAGACTTTTAGATTTTTTCGATTTTTTTAGATTTTTTAGGTTTTTGTTTTTTTAAAAAAAAAATTTAGATTTGTTTTTTCGATTTTTTCGATTTTTTTCCGATTTTTTCGGTTTTTTCGGGTTGGTTTAGATTTTATTAAAATATTATTATAAAAATAAAAAAGATAACGGAAGTTATCATTCTGTTAAGTCATTAATGTTAAATGGACACAGTTTGAAAATTCACGTATTAAAATAAGTAAAATAATTATTTCGTATATTAAATTAGGTATCAAAAAAGTTTGAGTATTAAATAGCTTATGGAAATTTAGTTCATGTATTTTTATGGAATTTTCCCTATTTAAACAATTAAAGTAGTAATAAGCTATCTGAAGAAATACATGTCTAATTCAAGTTACCACTCGGATTGACTATGAGACCTTGTGTTTGCTTAAATTGGTTTGCTCTGTTTTTGTTTTCTTCATCTTCTTCTCAGGACCGGCTCAAACATTTACCAAACCCTGGGGCAAGACTCAGAAACAGGCCCTCTTACAAATAAAAATTGACATTGTTGCTACTAAGCAAATTTTCTTCTCTCACTTGTGTATTGTTGCTACTAAGCAAATTTTCTTCTCTCACTTGTGTGCTTTTAGATCATTGAAGTTCTTGCTCTTTCATTGTTTGTCCACTTCTTGGGGTTAATGTTGTTGCTTTTTGGGTTCCTCTGGTTTCTTTTCCAGCGAGATACGGTGATATTATATTGAATGCTTTGCTCGGTTTTTTCTTCGTCTCTATTTCCTTGTCGACTTATTCTGTTTCCTTTATTGTTGTTCTGCAGGTCAAGAGATGCTTGTTTGAGGTTGGGTTTTCATGAAACTACCCGTATCGTATCCTTCTTTTCGTCTAATTCGAATCGATTATGAGATCTTGTGTTTCTTTTGCTCCCTCTGTTCTTTCGTTTTTTTTTTCCTTTTTCTCTCACATGTGTGCTTTTTTTTTAGGTCGTTGAAATGAGAGTTATTTGATTGAGAGGTTTTCTTTCTATTTGCGTCAAAAAAAAAAAATAATAATTCCGAACGGATGATGGATTTTTTTTCTCGTCCTTCATTTTCTGTTAATAAATTTTTATTCCTAATCGATGACTGACACGTGTGCGATTTAACGTGTGCTGGAACTCTACAACGGTAAGAATCAAGGGAAATTGCAAGCAGATGCCACCTGGATTATTTCGAAAATAGTCTGATCACCGACTTTAAATTCTTTTAATTTCAACCGTTGAGATCATCCATCATACAACGGATTGATTAGATCTCGACCGTTAATTACCAATACCTCTTTCTTCTTTAAATACAGCGCAGATGATATGATTTCTTCTCCATTCGACTGGATTTCAAAGCGATCCGATTTTTGAATACTACTGATTTCTTTCTGATTCACTTATATTCGGTGAAGATTGTCGACGATTCAAGAGCATGAATGATTCGAAGAGATTGCTTTTAATCGATCGTCGTTCCCACTCGCGTTCGTCGTCTCTGGTTTCACCGACTACTTATAATTTTGGAGGTTTGATTTCTAAATTGCAACCGGGATTATCACTTTTCCGATTACGAGTTTAGCTTCTCTCTCTTTTCGATCTCTCCGCTTTCTAAAATTTTGATGATCGGCTTTTGTTTATGCAGGAGACTGAAGTTTTGGGTTTCTAATTGGTTGCTTCGTGCGATAGTTGTCGGTTTTTAGGGTTTCTCTTCTAAATTACTCGCTGTTGGCTTTTCGAGATCGAAGTTCTCAGTGAATGGTTGCTACTTCTTTCTTGGGGTTTATTCAATTGATTTTGTTGGCCATCCACTGGATTTCGAAGAATATCTGTTGTTATAGTTTTAAGTGATCCAGGCTGTTGCTTTTGGGTTCTTCTGGTTTTCCAATACGATACTGAATGTTCTCTCGAGTGTTGCTTCTGATTTTATTCTCTGAGAAGTCATTTTCTGTTGGTGGATGCTACTTTTGTTTGCGGAAGGTGGTTTTAGTTAAGATGCTTCAGCTCTTGTTTCTGTTGATCTGCTTCTTTGTGCGAGGAAATGTCCTCAGATGATGATTTTGGGATTTTCTTGGAATTATCTAGTTAACAAGATTATTGTGTTTTATCACAGTAAATGTTCAATCGGCTTGAGTTAGGTATATATATATATGTGTGTGTACATCTAATGGTCTCAAGGATATTCCCCGTTTGCCTTGTGCCTCTTCTTTTAACACGGCCACAATGGGACGTGCATAGTTTTTTGCGTATATGTATTATGGATTTCTTATGCTTCGTGGTTTGTTTTGGGTATTTTCAGAGCAGCTCAGATTGTAGGATTCATGTTATGCTTTGGGAAATTTTCCACAATGGTTTTAGTTTGCTGGATTGGATGAACTAATAGGAGATGTTGCAAGTCATTTGTTCTTTTCTCCCTTCTGATGTTACTTCTTACAGTCATTTCAAGTTATTGTATGAAGGCCATTTGTTGTTTATCAATATGCACTGCATGAGAACCTTGCATTCAATGCTATTATTGTATGGTGGACACTATGGAAGATCATTATCTGGTCTGGTTTCTATTGCTGGCATTCCAGCTAATTGAGATTGTTGCTTTTGGCGAGTTTGTTATTCGGTAAAGATGGTCATCTTTGAGCTGTATGTCTTTACCACACATGGTGTTGCCTGACAGTTCTGCTTTAATAGGTGGTTCAGACATTAGAACTATGTTTTTCTTTCTTTTTGTATTTACATTTTCATCCAACGTTTTTTTTGTTATAACATTTGAGTCCTCCTTGCTACTTTAGTATTTGGTGATAGTGATACATGGATGTTTTAGAGCGTTCGTGGTGTATATATGTCAAGATATGTGTGTGTTAATTTTTTTAATATTGGCTTTCTTCTGTTTATGTAAATTACTTTTCTTTTGGCATTTTAAACTGTCAATGCAGGAGACTTAAGTCTTGGGTTTCTATTGGTTGACTCAAGGGCATGATCCATCGTTGTCACCCTTTTTCTTTAGGCGTTTAGCTGTTTCAGGGGATTAAGTTTTTTCATATCGTTGATACTTGATGTTTGATTTTCCGATTATGGTAGTTACTTCTCTTTGATTCAGATCGTAGAGTTTCTAGGAGTGAAAAGCATTCTGGTTTGCGCTCCATGTGGAAGGTTAGAATTTTGTTTTCCTGATTCCTTTGTACTTTTTTTTCTCTGCAACTTTATTATGTTCCTATTGTATGACATCTCCTTGTCTCTTATTGTGATGTCAGTTTTTCTTCATCAATAGCATTCTACCAAATTGTGAGGGGTCTTGACCTTTTTTTCCAGTCAAGTCTCTTAGAGTTGTTAAGTCAGTTCAAGAGAAGTAATCTTTGAGTTTCAACTGATCAGTTTCCCATTTTGTCTTTCATTGTTTCCGTCTTTGATTCTGTTAAATAAGTTTTTTGGCCTTCGTTGAAATTGTTATTTTGTTTTGTTTCCTTTAGATTTCAAGGGTCCTATGGTTTTTCAGCGGTATAATGTGATATGTAAGGGTCAGTTGAGTTTTGCTTTTGCTGTTTGTTGTGGAGAAGCCATTGTTCAGAACATGACGCTTTTCTTAAATACTACTTTTGTCTTTCGCAGTGCTTTGATCTGAATGGTTGGCCCTAGCCAGGTCAAGAGCTTTGCTTCTGTATTTCAAGGATTGGTGGTCTGTTTATTCGGGTTCTTATTCCATTGACGCTCTTTTCCTTTTTTTATATATTACTTCGTCTTTGGCAATGTTTTGATTAGTTGGCTTGAGATGGGCGTCTCTCAGGCTCTTCAGCTCTTTATTCTTGAGGTGGGGATCTCACTGTTATCTTAAGACTTAAGGTAATATCTTTTGGTGTACTTAAGATAATAATTTTGAGATTTTGAGATTTTGCTGGATTATCATTACTGATTTTCGAAAATATTATCATTTGGTAACCCCGTGGCTTCATTCTCATTTTGATTTTAAGTATATTTATATCTTATTGATCGTGGAAGTGTTTTGATCCTTTGAAAGTGTTTTGCATCGTGACTTTCAAAAGAGAAGTTCATGATTTTCCTTTTTTCTTGTAGAGTCATTATTCAGGACATGATCATCTTCTATTGTGTTTTTATTACCTAAGATAATGATCTTGGGATTTTGATGGATTATAGTCACAGGCTTATTTTTTCTTCTTCTTTCTTTTTTGTAATCGCAACAGTCTGAGAGTAACAGGTAACCTCATGGCATCAATCTCATCTTGAGTTAATTATATCCGTGTCATATTGGTTATTGAAGTGTTTTTCTCTGGACTTAATGTTCTTTTGTTTAAAATTTCATGTTCTCATTTTTTTTTTTTTTGGTTGCGTCATTGGTTTTAGCACTGCCACAGAGAGACGTTCATGTCTTTTACATGTTTTTGGTGAATGTAAGTCGGGTGTATATATATATATATATATATATAGTTTTTCTGTTTTGGAAGACGTTTCACTGGTCATCAATTTTATTTTATGGCATTATCAGGACTCGGCCGGAATGGATATTCATTGTTTCATCTTTAAGTTGCTTTGGTTGATTTATGCATTACATCTCTTTGTTATAGGACGATGTTGATTCAAGATACGCTATCGATTTTTGATGTTCCAAGATATAAATTTTCAGACTCATTTCTTCAGCGAGATAATGTGATGTTGGCCAAGTGGTTGTACCTCAGATCTTATTCTGCATGCCGCTTAGACGGTGTCTCCTTTTCTTGGTTTGGTTCCTATATTACATTGATGTTATGATGTTGCGTTATCTGTTTATGCAAGGTCTATACTTTAGATTATGCAAAGTTTCTTTTGTTATTTGGTTTTTTCAGGGTATGAGCTTTTTCATTTTTTCTATTTGCTATAATTTGATCAAACAATTCAACATACATATATAACAAAGAATTTCTCATGATCGATCATCGTTCCCACTCCTTTTCACCGTTTTTGGTTTCACAGGTTACTTCTATTCTAGTGTTTGGTTTCTAAATTACATCGATGGCTTTTATGTGAGGAAAACGGCTGGGATAAGAGATTCTAGGTCTTGGAATTCATAGTGTAGGCTCTTACATGGTTGCCATCTATTTCATGCCATTATCAGGACTTGGTCTGTGTGCTAGTAATTATTTAAGGATCGGTTATGTTTCTTGAAAATCTCACAGGGTTTCTGACTGTGTTTTAAGACATCTCTTTGTTACAGGCTGTCGCATATTCAAGTCATGTAAGGAATCGAAGGATTCTTATTGACCGATCATCGTTGCCACTCTCTTTCACCATTCTGGTTTCAGGGTCCAAATTGCTTTTATGTTGATTACTCATTTGTGCAGGAGACTGAAGTTTCTGGTTTGTAATTGGTTGCCTCTTCAATCAATAGGCGTCAGCCGTATTTCTTTTTGGCGGTTTCTGGTTTCAGGGGTTCCTTCTTTCATAGTTTTATTTTTATTTTTATATTATATTACCTTATGTTGGCTTTCCCGATTGCTGAGCGTAACTTCTATTTGGACAGTTTGTAAGAGTTAAAAGCATTGGAGGCGAGTCAGGAAGGTTTGGTCTATGTGGACAGTCAGGATACACATTTTGTTCTACTTGGTCTTTCATTTCTCATGCGATGTATTCATATTCACATTCAGACGGAAGAAGTTTATTATCGATGTGGCACTGGTTTACAGATGAACATGTGTGTTACAAATTCTACTGACTATCGAATTTTCAGCTGATGCAGCTACCTTGTCGCAGTAAGAGTGACATGCTATGTTAGGAGCGCTTGTAATTGTTCCATCTTCTTACATATTTTTCTTTTGTTCAGTAACATACTTCTCTTTGTTTTAGGTTGTCTAGGTTTCAAAAGGAGATCCTTTTTCACACTTGTTCTGCTTTGATCGTTCCCCATTACTGTTTGATTTGAAGGTTAAGGGTTTCTACTTGGTCTCTGGCTTTATCAGTCATCCGTTTCTATTTTTTCTGAGCTACATCATTTACATGGGCTAAATTCTAGTAAGAAAATGTCGGATCTTTTTTTGTATAGGTACGTGGAAGAAGCAGAGGATTTGACTAAAAGGATGGCTTTGATCTCTGTGGATTATTGCGTTGAGGTTATGGTGTTGCCTTTGATCCTTTCACCTTATTTCCTAGTGACGTTGACTTTTCTGTTCAATGTACTTATTTTTTTTTTATAATATAGATCGTTGAGGTTTAAAGCGAGGAAAGCATTGGTTTCTTCGTGTATGTCTTTATGGGTTTTGTCAGGTTCAAATCGGTTCCTAACTTTTGCTTGTTGCAACCATGGAGACAAGCTCTGTTCTGCTCTGTTTTGCACCATAAGTTTATGCGTGTTCATTTCTGATTGCGTTGGATTTTTCTGCTTATGCGTAACGTATATATGTATAGACCAATCAATAATTGACACGTGGGAGATTTTTGTAAATGCGTGCGGGAAATCTAACGGTAAAAACTCAGAGATGCCAGCATTGTGGTAACTTTGGTTCCTAGTTGCATTGGTTACTTTATCTACTAGTTGGCTTCTTTTCGCTTATCTGTTTTCCAGATTGAAGTTCTCATATGATACTATTTTAGCCCTCTATTGAAAATTGTTAGTTTTTGTTTTTGGTTTCTTATGGTTTTCCAGCGATATAAGGTGATACTGAAGGTTCTCGAGTTTTTCTTTTGTTTTTTTGTTGTGGAGAAGTCCTTGTCCAGAACATGACAGCTTTTTTTTTATACTTCTTCGTCTTTAGCAGTTCTTTATTCATTGTTTGATTGATTTATGCACTACAGTTCTTCCTCACCCTCTTGCCTCTCAGATATAGGATGAGATTAGCCAAAAGATATTCTGCTACTTCTGAGATAATGGTGGGAGTTTGTTAGATTCAGATTTAGAAAACATTGTTGGACTTATTCTTTTCAAGGTTACATTGTTCTGTTCCACCATCTCATGGTATGCTCTTTATTACCATATGATCTCACTATCGTTGATTTTCAAGGTTACATTGTTCTGTTCCACCATCTCATGGTATGCTCTTTATTACCATATGATCTCACTATCGTTGATTTTCAAGGTTACATTGTTCTGTTCCACCATCTCATGGTATGCTCTTTATTACCATATGATCTCACTTGTCTCTTATACACATCTAGATGTGTATAAGAGACAGGTTCTGTTCCACCATCTCATGGTATGCTCTTTATTACCATATGATCTCACTATCGCTGATTATCTGCTCTTCTTTCTTGTTTGTTTTCTCATCTTTATTAATGTTTTCCTGTTCTTAATTCTCCCTGAAAAACAAATACACTCTTTGCAGCTTTCTGATAATGACCAGTATCTGAACTTGGTCTATGTTGTTGTTTCTGGATTCGTTACGTTTCTTGACAACCTCACAGGAGTTCTGACTGTTTTAAGCGATTCAGGTTTTGAAGATTTATTCTGATCTCTAATTTTCTTTGGTTTATTTGTGCATTACATCTTTTTGTCGCCAATTCAAAATATGTAAGATATCAGAGAACTGATTATGATGGTGTTTACAATTTAAGTATATGCAAGAGAGGACTGTGTTACAAATTCTAGCGAGTATCAGGTTTCCAGCTGATGCAGATATCTTTGCCGCGGGAGTGACATGCTATGTCAGGAGTCTTGTAATTGCGGTTATACAGTTATTTTTTCCTCTTTGCATACTCGCATCTCATGTTCTTGTTGGACGCGTCTCTTGTTACATGAATAACTTCTTTTTGTTGTAGGTACGCAAAGGATAGAATAGGAGTTCTGTTCGGACTTGTTTCGCCTTCACACTATCTCTGGTTTAGATTTTGTCGGATTCAGGTGAGTGTGTTGTTTCTTTCTTCTTCCCTTCGTTTTTGTAATTGTACTGGTGCTCTTATTCTTAGATCCATCTTCTTACATATATTTCTTTTGTTTAGTGGAATACTTCTCTTTGTTGTAGACCATCTAGGTTTCAAGAGAGGCAGAAAAGGAGTTCCGTTCACACTTGTTCTGGTTAGATGGTTTGATGATTGATCATCGTTCCCCATTACTTTTATCTTCTTATTTAGTTTTTATTTTCTTCTTTCCCTTGTCGGTTTTATTCTGTTTTCCAGACTGATGCTCTGTTATGTTCTACAGGTCAAGCGCTGAAGTTGGTTTTCATGAAATTATATTTTTTTTTTTAATTCAAAGCTAGTTGGATCGTAGATCATCGAAGTTCCATGAGAGACGCATCTTGGTTTTTTTTTCTGTTTATGCGAAAGACTTGTGTCTTCGCTTTAGTCAGATTCAAATTGGTTCCTACATCTCTACAATTTTTTTTTTTTTGTATTTGATCGATACTTGTGTGCTTTGTTGCAACCACGGAGAGTGCACGCCCTGCTCTGCTCTGTTTTGCATCATAAGTTTGCCTTTTGCTCTGTTTTTCTTCAGTCGTCTCTCTTTTATGTTCTGCAGGTCAAGAGATGCTTGCTCATGTGGGTTTTCATGAAACTACTTGTATTGTTTTTTTGGTCTAATTCAAGCTACTACTCGTATCCACCTTAGTGTTGGTTTGATTCCTTTTTTTTAACCTGTGATTGTTCCGTTTATGCGGATTCGTGGATTACTTCTTGTTGATATATATTACTGGGTGATCAAGTTTTAAGTTCCTCTTGTCTGCCTCAAGTTGTTAGTTGCTCTCTCTTTCCTTGTTTTGGGTTTTATGATGCTGCTTCTTTCTCAGGGTTAAAGTTGATTTTGCTGGCAAATGTTTGCTCCTACATTGACTGTGAATGAATTCTTTTGTCTTTTTTGTTGTTTCTAATCTTTGGCTAAATCTTTCTTAGGCTCTCTCTATTATATGAAATACTTCTCTTTTTCATAGGCAAAAGGAGTTCATTTCGTTCCTCATTATCTCCTAGTGATACTGGTTTTTCTGTTTAAAAAAAATACTTGTGGTCTCTTCGGTGATGGCTTTATGTGTTGAGGCGTTTCTGTTTTCTCTTGAGCTCCATCACTTTTCCTACGGCTAAGTTCTAATCACATGCTTTTGATGGTGACTATTTAGCGACTGATTTATATATTTTGTGTTATGACAGTTACTTGTATCCGCATGGCATCAATCTGAGTTTGAGTGTGTTATAATGTGATTAAATGGTGTGTTTGGNTTGTTCAGTAACATACTTCTCTTTGTTTTAGGTTGTCTAGGTTTCAAAAGGAGATCCTTTTTCACACTTGTTCTGCTTTGATCGTTCCCCATTACTGTTTGATTTGAAGGTTAAGGGTTTCTACTTGGTCTCTGGCTTTATCAGTCATCCGTTTCTATTTTTTCTGAGCTACATCATTTACATGGGCTAAATTCTAGTAAGAAAATGTCGGATCTTTTTTTGTATAGGTACGTGGAAGAAGCAGAGGATTTGACTAAAAGGATGGCTTTGATCTCTGTGGATTATTGCGTTGAGGTTATGGTGTTGCCTTTGATCCTTTCACCTTATTTCCTAGTGACGTTGACTTTTCTGTTCAATGTACTTATTTTTTTTTTATAATATAGATCGTTGAGGTTTAAAGCGAGGAAAGCATTGGTTTCTTCGTGTATGTCTTTATGGGTTTTGTCAGGTTCAAATCGGTTCCTAACTTTTGCTTGTTGCAACCATGGAGACAAGCTCTGTTCTGCTCTGTTTTGCACCATAAGTTTATGCGTGTTCATTTCTGATTGCGTTGGATTTTTCTGCTTATGCGTAACGTATATATGTATAGACCAATCAATAATTGACACGTGGGAGATTTTTGTAAATGCGTGCGGGAAATCTAACGGTAAAAACTCAGAGATGCCAGCATTGTGGTAACTTTGGTTCCTAGTTGCATTGGTTACTTTATCTACTAGTTGGCTTCTTTTCGCTTATCTGTTTTCCAGATTGAAGTTCTCATATGATACTATTTTAGCCCTCTATTGAAAATTGTTAGTTTTTGTTTTTGGTTTCTTATGGTTTTCCAGCGATATAAGGTGATACTGAAGGTTCTCGAGTTTTTCTTTTGTTTTTTTGTTGTGGAGAAGTCCTTGTCCAGAACATGACAGCTTTTTTTTTATACTTCTTCGTCTTTAGCAGTTCTTTATTCATTGTTTGATTGATTTATGCACTACAGTTCTTCCTCACCCTCTTGCCTCTCAGATATAGGATGAGATTAGCCAAAAGATATTCTGCTACTTCTGAGATAATGGTGGGAGTTTGTTAGATTCAGATTTAGAAAACATTGTTGGACTTATTCTTTTCAAGGTTACATTGTTCTGTTCCACCATCTCATGGTATGCTCTTTATTACCATATGATCTCACTATCGCTGATTATCTGCTCTTCTTTCTTGTTTGTTTTCTCATCTTTATTAATGTTTTCCTGTTCTTAATTCTCCCTGAAAAACAAATACACTCTTTGCAGCTTTCTGATAATGACCAGTATCTGAACTTGGTCTATGTTGTTGTTTCTGGATTCGTTACGTTTCTTGACAAACTCACAGGAGTTCTGACTGTTTTAAGCGATTCAGGTTTTGAAGATTTATTCTGATCTCTAATTTTCTTTGGTTTATTTGTGCATTACATCTTTTTGTCGCCAATTCAAAATATGTAAGATATCAGAGAACTGATTATGATGGTGTTTACAATTTAAGTATATGCAAGAGAGGACTGTGTTACAAATTCTAGCGAGTATCAGGTTTCCAGCTGATGCAGATATCTTTGCCGCGGGAGTGACATGCTATGTCAGGAGTCTTGTAATTGCGGTTATACAGTTATTTTTTCCTCTTTGCATACTCGCATCTCATGTTCTTGTTGGACGCGTCTCTTGTTACATGAATAACTTCTTTTTGTTGTAGGTACGCAAAGGATAGAATAGGAGTTCTGTTCGGACTTGTTTCGCCTTCACACTATCTCTGGTTTAGATTTTGTCGGATTCAGGTGAGTGTGTTGTTTCTTTCTTCTTCCCTTCGTTTTTGTAATTGTACTGGTGCTCTTATTCTTAGATCCATCTTCTTACATATATTTCTTTTGTTTAGTGGAATACTTCTCTTTGTTGTAGACCATCTAGGTTTCAAGAGAGGCAGAAAAGGAGTTCCGTTCACACTTGTTCTGGTTAGATGGTTTGATGATTGATCATCGTTCCCCATTACTTTTATCTTCTTATTTAGTTTTTATTTTCTTCTTTCCCTTGTCGGTTTTATTCTGTTTTCCAGACTGATGCTCTGTTATGTTCTACAGGTCAAGCGCTGAAGTTGGTTTTCATGAAATTATATTTTTTTTTTTAATTCAAAGCTAGTTGGATCGTAGATCATCGAAGTTCCATGAGAGACGCATCTTGGTTTTTTTTTCTGTTTATGCGAAAGACTTGTGTCTTCGCTTTAGTCAGATTCAAATTGGTTCCTACATCTCTACAATTTTTTTTTTTTTGTATTTGATCGATACTTGTGTGCTTTGTTGCAACCACGGAGAGTGCACGCCCTGCTCTGCTCTGTTTTGCATCATAAGTTTGCCTTTTGCTCTGTTTTTCTTCAGTCGTCTCTCTTTTATGTTCTGCAGGTCAAGAGATGCTTGCTCATGTGGGTTTTCATGAAACTACTTGTATTGTTTTTTTGGTCTAATTCAAGCTACTACTCGTATCCACCTTAGTGTTGGTTTGATTCCTTTTTTTTAACCTGTGATTGTTCCGTTTATGCGGATTCGTGGATTACTTCTTGTTGATATATATTACTGGGTGATCAAGTTTTAAGTTCCTCTTGTCTGCCTCAAGTTGTTAGTTGCTCTCTCTTTCCTTGTTTTGGGTTTTATGATGCTGCTTCTTTCTCAGGGTTAAAGTTGATTTTGCTGGCAAATGTTTGCTCCTACATTGACTGTGAATGAATTCTTTTGTCTTTTTTGTTGTTTCTAATCTTTGGCTAAATCTTTCTTAGGCTCTCTCTATTATATGAAATACTTCTCTTTTTCATAGGCAAAAGGAGTTCATTTCGTTCCTCATTATCTCCTAGTGATACTGGTTTTTCTGTTTAAAAAAAATACTTGTGGTCTCTTCGGTGATGGCTTTATGTGTTGAGGCGTTTCTGTTTTCTCTTGAGCTCCATCACTTTTCCTACGGCTAAGTTCTAATCACATGCTTTTGATGGTGACTATTTAGCGACTGATTTATATATTTTGTGTTATGACAGTTACTTGTATCCGCATGGCATCAATCTGAGTTTGAGTGTGTTATAATGTGATTAAATGGTGTGTTTGGTGTGCTAGTAGTTGTACATATGTGGGACCAATAACTTGTGGTGTTTTGGCTTGGCCTTCGTTTTTTTGTTTCTCATTTTCCAGCTAATAATTAACTTTTTCAATTTGGATTGATGTCATTCTTTGAACGTCTTCACTTCATACTCATTATTGTTTTTTCCAATAGATTTACTCTTATCCGAGTAAAGAAGCTATGGACTAAATATCCACCACTAGTTTGTTTTACTCGGTCTGTCTTTTCATCTGTGATCCAGATTAAAAGTTTTGCTGTGGTCTAAGGCATGAGAGACATTTCTCAGATCAAATTTTCATCTATTTTTGTGGTTAAGCTGCATGATGATGTTTGGAAAAAAATTCCTTTTGATGGTCAGACAACCGTTAAAAAAGTCGTTTGTTATCTTATGCAGCTGATCAGTGTTAAAAGATATTAAATTTGCTACATTATTTGGTTTGTAGAATACATGTTATGTTTTGGGAAATTTTCCACAAGAGCTGTATTTTGTCTTTGGAGCTGTCGCAACCCATATTTTTTTTTTCTCTCTCTCTCCCTTCTGATGTAGATGTGGCCATGTACGGTCACTCCAAGTTATTGCATGTGGCCGTGTATAACACTCTACTTCCCCTAAAATCAATGCAGCAATGGTTCTAGTTTTTGATATCGAATAAAAACAGAGTATGCGCTTGAGAGAGATTTTCAGATCTGGTGGTTCTCGGCGGTGGGCGTGCCCTCGACGCCGCCGCCGGGAAGTAGTATCCGTCCTCGGTTTAGTTCCGTGTTTTTTCTTTCTTCCTTAGCGGTTTCGATTGCAGGTTGGGGAGCATATAAATCGTATCCTTTCTGGTGGATTTGGGGTTAGCTCTATGCCGAGTCTTGGGGTTGATGAAGCTGCGGTTTATAACTCTGCTCGGTGCCGGTGTGGATTGGGTTCAAGTCATGCGATTGGAGGGTTTTGACTCTCTGATTTTCAGATCTGAATGCTTGTTTCTTGGATTCGGCTCGTTCGTGAGAGCGGATCCGCTTTCCGGCTCTGGCTTCTTGGTTGGATCAGGTTTTGCTGCCCCTGTTTCTCTTGCTTTGCCTTCGTTTTTGCTGCCTGGTTGTGTGGTTTGTTTGAGTTTGGCCTTTAGTTTCTGAGTTAGGATTATTTTGCTCGGGAAGGTTTAGTGCTTCTTTGCGAATCTGCTTTGGCTGGTTCTGTAGGTTGTCTTGGTGGTTTTAAAAGGCTTAGGTTTCAGGTTTCGGATTCGTCTTTCTGATGGTATCCTGCTGTGGAGTAATCTAATTGTCTTTCCTGGTTTGTTCCCTAGAGTTTTCCTGGGTTTGATTTAAAGACGAAGCAGTGGGTTCGGTCTTAAGCTTTTCTCTTGCGAGGAGGTGATCAGCTTTTTGTCTGTAGATTTCTGAAGCTGAGTTTTACGAGTGTCCGCGTGTAAGAGCTTCTGGTCCTGTTTGGCGTTTTTCCGATCTGATTTCAAGTTATTGCTTCTTGAGTCCTTCTCCTTCTTGATCGCCTCTTCTCTTCAGAGTGCTTGTCTTGAGAAGGTTGTTGGTTTCTGTTCTTGTACTATTCTGCGTTTTTCACTGCTGTAGTTCTACTGGTTGAGTTCGGTTTGAATCTACCTCTTTGTATGGTTGGTGTCTGGTGGCGGTTTGTTTGATTGGGTTTTCCGCTTCTCTTGTCTCTCGGAGCGCTACGGCTGGTATTGGTGAAGCTCGGATTTAGTCTTCAAGTGCAGGGTCTTCTTTCGTTTTGGTTCTTCTAGCCTTTGTTTGCATTTTTTTTCTAGTTTTGTGCTTTAGTCTTTGGCCTTTTATGAATAAGTCTTTGTATCTCAACTCTGTATTTCACCACTGTATTACTCTTTCGATGTTTAATATTATCTGAAGGAAAAAAAAAAAAAAAAAACAGAGTATGTACACTTGTTGTGATCATTAGTGATCACTTGTTGTGATCATTAGTTCTGTTTTTCATCTAATCGCCATAAAAACTAAACTCTAATCGCCATAATTATTTAGAAAGTAGAAATTAGGGTTTTGTTTTAAAAGCTATGCGGTAGCCGACCCATTTATTGTGTGTTTAAGCTCGTTCGTTTTATTTATTTTAGATAAAAAGCCCATTGATTTTGTTTAAATGCCCATATATAAAACAACTCAACCGTATTGGAAGAATTTTATTTTTAATCTTACGTCCTTTACACATGTTTTGATCCCATCTCATTCTAGATAATAATATTTTTCGTATTTTGATATTAATCGGTAACCCATGTTATCACTGTCATCTTGATTCTATTTATAACAAGTATATGTTATACACGGTACCAGTGTTTTATTTTGGATATCTTTTCTTGGTGCTATTTGCTCGAAAAATCTTCTTCTATGAAGCATCATATATCACCTTAGCTCCTTTACAAAAAGAAAACTTAAACCACCTTAGCTGTCTCTTTCGTGGTTTATGGTTTTTGAGATTCTACTTTCACTAAAATTTTCTGTTCTATGTGAAACTTACAATATTAGATTGTTCATATTTAAAACGCAAGTAAATCAAACAGAAAGAAATCTTCTTCTCTTCGTCTGATCTAGTTCAAAATCCACAAACAGATAGAAATCTTCTTCTCTTCGTCTGATCTAGTTCAAAACCCTCGCCGATCACTATCCTTGCTTTAGCAAATTTCTCGTACGGTTCCTTGCGTCTCAAGCAAAATCTCACGTGGAAACATTTTACCACCGAAGACATTTTAGGGATCGTAATTTGGGTTTCTAATTTGAAAATTTAGGGAAGATCAGAAAATGGTGAGGGGCGCGTGACTTGTGCATGGGTTTACTTATTAATAAATCATCTTTTATATTATAGATTATAAAAGATGGTTCCTTTCTATTATATTCTATGATTTGCATATATCCTATATATTTTTTAAAAAACACCGAAAGTTATTAAAGATAGTAAAACAAAACTAATCCATCGATTTATATCACTCCATTTTTAATATGATGGTTCTGATTGTTTCTATTTAATTTTACCAATGAAGACGCTTCTTTACTTTCAATCCAACGATGCATCCGTTCAACAAATTAAAAAACCATTCGTTAACATGTTCATTAGGAACTTTTCATATGTTTATCTAGAAATCTCACAGTGTTCGTTACCATGTTCATTTGGAACTTCGTTAAAATCCAAATTTTTAATTTGTTATAGCGCAATTCTTATTTGGGAACTTCATCATGGAGGCTTATTTTTATTCCAGCCTCCAAGACAGTTTTTCCGTATATTAATTGCTGCTAGGAAAAGGTTAGGCAGCCAGATAAATTACATGCATGCATGTTAGCTAGTATAACATGGATTCTCGGTTTTGCTTAAAAAATCCTTCAAATGTGTGAAAAGTTGTTCCTCCGCATGGTTTTTGGAGGAATTTTGGATGCTTTTTGTTTTCATTTCCAGAATATTTTTTTTCGTAGATATTTCTTATGTAAACTAGGTATAGAATCTGCGCATTCGCGTTGAAATTCATTTTTAATAAATACTTTTATCTCTAAAATTTATTTGTAATTTATATATATCAACTCTAAAATATTTTATACAATTATTATGATTATAAATGTAAAATTATAAAATCAAAATTATATAGAAATCACACAATTACTCAAAAGAAGTTATAGAATTGTTAAAAATGGTTATAAGCGCTTGAACAGAAAACGACGTTACAGAAATGTAATCATCGGATATATTTTCTAACATTGTTATGGTTAAAACTTATCTCACAAGCATAAAAATAAAAAAAACAATTTGATTTTCCAAAATATTTTTGTATTAACAAAACATACATAGTATTCTGAATACTATAGTTAATAAGTAAAAAATTCCATATCTTAAAAATGAAAATATAAAATGTATATAAACAAATTTAACCATAAAAATTGGCTGCTCAATTAAGAGAAAAAATTAAGTTCGACTACGTTTTTTATTGACCAACCAAAATACTACAATACTATCATATATATGTAATGCATATGAAAATATAGACAAATAATCGAACCTCCTATTTTCTCGGGGTTATATATAATTTTTTATTATTAGTATTTCAAATTTTGTATTTATATTATATATTAATATATTCTATTATGTCAATATATTTTTGAGTACTTATATGCTCATTCAATTTTTATTAATTTTACCACAAATTTGATTTAGTTTATGATCAAATTTGAAAGACAAATGAAGTTTATGACTTTCATCCCATGATATCTATTTATATATATTTTTTTGGTAAATTCAATGTTAAACATAACTCTATTTTTGTCTACTATAAAAACTTAAAAAATGACACGTAAATTTTATATTTAACTGAAATGAACTCAATGAAGTTCATACCAAACAAAATTTACATCTCAATGAGGTTAAACAATTGCAACCAAAATAAACTGTAAGATGAAACAATACGAGAACACGATCACAATTTGTTTTTTAAATTAAGAACATTTACCAGAATATGACGACAAAAGATGTTGAGCATGTTGATGATGCAAAAGCTTGTCATTGTTGTTCACAAATTTTCAGTTCTAATAACAGACATACAAACTAACTATAATAGTCATAAATAAGCAATATATATAATAATGATTTAATGGATACTAATAGAAAAATCAATTGAAATAACAACATAGATCATTTAAAAATGAATATGAGTTTACCGAGTTAACATGCGAGAATATGGGAAATCTGATGGGTAAATCAATATTTATTAAAATTTATAATTATTATTTTTACTTACTATAAAATGCAAACGAAAATATGTTGAACATTGACGACAAGTCGACAGTAATGATTAAAAGGGCATGGCAAATATTGATGGTGATAATATCTTGAAAAGAAATCAACAATTCGGTAGAATGTATATGCAACTATATTTCAAACAGACACAAAAAAACTAAGAGAAGCGTTATTAGTGTAAATAATGTTGAAAACGTAAACGAAAAGATGCAATTCTTTGTAAGAGAAACTGTTAAAAACAAAAAGATACGTAAAAGAGGTAACCTTACGTGCATAACTGAAAAATTTAATGGAAATTCACCTACGTGTCCAATGTAATATTTATTTCATTGCCTTATGTCATTCTTCATTTTAGTCTAATAAACTGTTTTGTTAAACATGCATCTAAAAAGAAATATTGAAGATCTTCAGAATTTTTTGTGTCTTTTTATAGAGTTGAAAAGACATAAATATTTAAATATACAATTTTACATTAAATAAACAGTTAAAAAGAAAAGATATATAATGAATAATGAAAAGACACAAACTTTAAAAACGGTTATGAAAAAAGTTATAACGAAAAGACGCAACCACTAATGACATTTATTCAGTTTGCTGAACCATAATAAGCATTTATGAAATTTGTTAATAATATATATTACTTTCATAAATTTTTGATTTTTGTTTATGTTTTTTAGAACTTTGAAGAGTATAGTTAATTTATTACCGGGAATATTTTTTCAAATCCCTAAAGGACATGAATATCAAAGATCGTTTGCATGATTAGTATTTGCAATATTCAATATGAATTTCATAATTTTAATGGGTTCCTAAATTAACAAAAAAATTTTGCTAAACATGCATCTCAAAAAAAAAAAACCTCAGAATTTTTGTGTCTTTTAATAGAGTTGAAAGAACATGAATATTAAAAGAAGCAACTTTTCATAAAATAAAAGGTTATAAATGAAAAGACACATAATGTATAATAAAAAGATACATACTCAAATAACAGTTATGATGAAAAGATGTAACCATAATAAGCATTTATTGGATTAAAGTTTAGCTTCATAGAAAAATACAGATAATAATAATAAAAAGATGCAACTTATTGAAATGCAATTGACATTTATTCAGATTATTATTATTAATAGATAAATGACAAACTGCTTTATAATGTTATTTCAGGATTGTTCGCTTCCCTGAATCGTCGCTTCTCTCCACCTCGAAACTATGATTGCATATATTTACCGAAAACAAATTTTATGAAACCAAACGAATATATTTGTTTATTAATCTTCTTATTTTATTCTCCCCCTCTTAAAACATTTCCATTTCCACTCTAAATCTTACTTCATTTTGGAATTGAATGTTTTTCAATTTGCAAAATAGAATAATCAATAAAATTACTTCATATTTGGAGTACATGATTCATTGCTCTGTTTTAAAAGTTTAACGATTTTTATTTATAAAATACTCATTTAGATTTCAAAGAATTTTAGCCAAAGAGAAAAAAAAACATAAAAATAAGTCAGGCGGTAATAATATATTTCAAGATAGAATTTAACCACGTGCGGCACTAAACCAATTACACGTCACCACCACACACACTCCTCTCCAATGCCAAGTCAAGTCTGGGCCCTCAAGACATATGTATATGGCGAATTTGATGGATTTATGATTATGATATGTATTTTCTTCTCTCGTCCATTTTAATATGTTTTCTTCTTCTTTAGGCAAAAGTAAAAAAGAATATATAACAGGAAGTGGTACATCGACTTTACGAAAATGTAAATTTCGTCAGCACATAAAAAATATTGAATTATCCAACTAATGTCTGACGTTCTGTTGCTAGTAGACCGATGTATGATGTATCAAACATGCATAAAACATCTACACTAAAATGGACTTTAGATTCCATCATGTCGATTTTTCTCCCTGCCTTTTCTATATCACTATATATAGGCATAGCATAAAAAAAAATTAAAACTAAACAAAGCGCAAAACTCAAACCAGATTCATCAACACACACACACACACACACACAAAATGTTTCCTGAAGTTGATCACAAGGCTGTGGCGGCACTCCTCCGTGACCAAGGATGCGCTAACAGTCTCAAGATGCTCCTAGAAAATCGCGAGATAGGCTCAGTCTCAGTAGAGCCACTCATCAACACCATTCTCGATTCTTTCTCACTTGCTCTGTCTTTTGTGGATTCTCCTAATCCTCCACACAACACGAGTCTTCTTCTCAAAACATGGCCGGTCTCGTGCCCCGGAGACCATTAAAGAAGTAAATTACCAACCAAAACCTAAATCTCTCATTGCATATGTTATATAAAGCTTTTAAACTTAAAATCAGGTGAAGTAGCACATGTTTTTTTGTATGTTACTTATGTCTTCTATAATTTTCGATATAAGTATCCTAGCAATACATGCTTTAAATCATTGCTCTCAAACAACAATGCAGAAAGATTTGTGGAGTAGAAGTTATAGATCGTTTCTGAGACGATTCCCCAACTCCGCTCCTCAATGAAAACTTCCTTTGGAGGAAATATGGACAAAAAACCATCAAAACCTCTCCGTACCAAAGGTTAGTTAATAAGTTGTACTAGAAAAACAGAGCCAATACTCTGTTCTTACAAAAACAGAGCCAATACTATGTTCTGTTATATTAAAAAGACTAAAACAGAATAACTGCTTTTGCTTTTTTTTACTTTTAAGTGGTGATAAATTAAAATGTGATATTTAAAGGTGTTACTATCGATGTACCTATGGGAAAGACCAAAACTGCAATGCTACAAAGCGGGTGCAGAAGATCAAAGACAATCCTCCAGTGTACCAAACCACCTATGTGGGACAACATCGGTGTGAAGCTTCGTCTTTTGCAGCCTCTTCGAGTAACGATGATACACACGGTTTCAAAATGATCCAGTTCGAGAAATGCGACAATGTCATGTCTGAATCGATTAATCACCAAGCAATTACTATGGAGGACAAAGCCACATACCATATGATGAACCGCGAATGTGATAGTAACGAGTTTTTGGTGGATGATGACCAAATCTGGGATTATGATTTTTCCCCACTCTCATCAACAGACCTTATGTTCTTTGACAACGTTGCTGCTTTTGATTAGAACATGAAATCTATCAAGCTTTTTATGTTCTGTAACTTAGATTCTTATGTATGCGTCAGCGTCACCTTTTTTTGCTTCAAATTTAAGTGTGTCTTTTCGTGTGAGAGGAAATTTTATTTTTTGCTTCACCTGGATTATCAAGTAGATGACGTCATGTTAATGGCGTCACAAGATGATGTCGCATAATTGAATGATAGTTGCCTAATTGGATATACGATTTATATATATGTTTTTTTTTTGGTTTGCTGAATGATTCTATTTGTGACTGAACGCAACTTGCAGCTTGAATCTCCTGAATAATATGAATTTATTTTAATAGTATAATTAGGATTGTAGACAAAAATAAAGTTAACAAATTACTCTCAGTGAATGAAAATCTAATAGCTACAAACTTATTATTTTTATTAATTAGAGAAATTGTGATGCATGCAACGAAAGATTGAAAAAAATAGGTGGAGAAGCTTACACCTTTTTCTACAGTATTTTACCTAAAACATATAAAGTAACCAAATAATTCAAAGTTTTTCGGATTTCAAAAAACAAAAAGCCAAATACACATTTGAGTAAGAAAAAATCAATAAAGACAAATCAATTACAATAAAATAACATAGATTTATAGCTTTATTACAGAAATGATAACGATTTGGAGCTTACAATTTTTTTTATAGTAATTATGCAACATCAGAAACATTAATTAATAAAATAATAAACATTTCATATTTGATATAAAATTGATTTAGTCAAATTAATTTGGAACTAAAACGTTAGTATCATGACGACTTACGGTATGGTAAAGTCCGTAAGGATTACCCGGAACTTTAACACATGCATGTGGATTTTTATTAAAGCCGCATCCTGGATTTCTGACTTTTTCTATAACTCCATAAACTAGAGATTTTCTTGCTTCTCCGACTTCACAAAACATTGATGATATAATCACCATTGTAGCAAATAGAAAAACAGTAAGTCTCTTCTTGAATGCAACTATTGTTTTTTTTTGTTTTTTTTTTTAAATATTTGATTTATCTTTTTTCTGTGTTATTAAACTTTGTAATTTGAATAAGTAAGTAATTAATATTTTGTGTTTCTGTAATTTATAGTGAAAGAACCATTTCTAAATAAAGAAAACCTGTGCATCGTGAATATGCATACAGAGTTTAGTGGCTGTTATGCTATTAATATGTCATTTAATTCTGGTTTTGAATTTTGCTTTTGATCAAGAAGAAGTTTCTAATATTTAATAATGGGTTTTTACTGTTGAACGTGACAGCAAATTTAAACTGTTTAACAAATTTAAGCGACGAAATATTGTTACATTTTATGATATTATTAAGCCATTCAAAATATGGTAGTTAACGTACAGTAATGCCAAAACAATTTTTATTGGCAACTTTAAGTGTGTTTGTTACCATATGGTAGGACGAACTTTTTATATTGGTAATTAGATGAACACATATTGCACATATGCACATGCTTTTTCACAAATATATTGTTATATCTGTAGGATATCAAAATCAAGCTATACTTCATTTGTTGAAAGAATCTAATGTTTGAGTTCTGAACATATACTTCATTTGTTGTTTTTCTTTCGTATGGCAGTATCTCGAAAGACTGAAGCAGAAATGCATTTCATCTTCGAGTCACAGATTAATCACTCAAATTAATCACAATGGCGTCAAGAAAAAGCTTTACACTATGAACCCTTAGCTACTTCAACAATCAAAACAATGGAGAAAAAAAGCACAAACAAATTGCCTCATATGCTCATATGATCCTCCCTCGGCAAGCTCTGAACTGTATCTGACCATCTCCCAGGGGAATGATCGCTGCTCATGCTAAAAGATGACAACACCGCTGCTTCAGCTCTTGCGTCCTTCACCATCTTCAACACCTCTCTCATCACAGGCCGGTTTTCAGGCTGGATAGCCACGCAAGCCGTCGCGATGCTCAAAAGAGCTTCGAGTTTCTCCTCAGAAGAACTCAGCTCCTCTCCTGATTCAGTCTCCGCCTCTCTCACCGAACGCACCCATCTTGAGATAACATCAGACCCGTGCTCGTGAACAAGGTCCTTGAACGAACTTCTACCTGTTAGAAGCTCTAGAAGAAGGACACCGAAGCTATAGACATCAGCGGGTTGTGTCGAGGACTCGCGTGAGTCTCTACACTCGGGAGCTTTGTAAAAGAGAGAGGATGATGCACTTGTGTCAGGATCATGGAGATCTCTGAGACCGTAGTCCGTGAGGCAGGACTCGAAATCAGGACCTAACAGAACATTGGATGATTTCAAGTTCCCGTGCGTTAAGCTGGGATTCTGATGAATGTAGACCAGACCCATTGCCAGATCCTCAGCTATTTTCAGACACGATGTCCAGTGAAGAGGCTTCCCACTCCCGGAAGCCTTACTTCCTATACAAACAAGACACACAGATCAAAAAAACATATGAAGCTTGGCTGAATCAGAGAGTGGTGTGTGTCTGTGTGCATATACATACCATGGATAAGAGAGAAGAGACTTCCATTGGGGAAGTAATCGTAGACGAGCAAGCATTCTTCTTTGGCTTGGAAGTAGGCTCTGAGAGGCACCAGGTTAGTGTGCTTGAGCCTTCCAAGGATCTCAAAGTGACTCTTGAACTCCTCCATTCGAGGAAACCCTGAGTCCTTGAGCCTCTTAACGGTGACGATGAACCCAGACTCCATCACGGCCTTGTAAGTGCTCCCTAACGTTCCTCTTCCCAACGTTTCCGCCGAAGCTTTGAGTAGATCATCCATGGTGTATCTCACCGCCGTGATGTCTGCTTCGTCTCTCCCCAAGAAAACCAGAGTCCCCACCGATCCTTCTTCCCTTCCTCTCTCCCACGAGAACCTCTTCTCTGTTTCCGCCACCGTTGCTCCTTCGTCTGACTCTGCCACAGCTTTGCTTCTCCTCTCTTCTCTCGTGGATTTGGTTCGTCGCCGTTTCTGTAACAGAGATATGAGGAGCAATGTCAGCAGAAGTATCACAACTCCGCCACCGACGCTCCCGGAAATGATTCCGATGAGCTTCGTTCTGTTCTTCGCTTTGGCTATAGGCATCGCCGACGACGGCTTCGAAGAGATTCCGGTTGTGTCATTCCTTTTTCTGCACGAGTTTTGAATCTGATCGCCGCATAGAGCGGTGTTTCCGGTGAAAGACGACTCGTTGAACCGATTCAGGGCTCGTGTCAGTGGGATTTGGCCAGAGAGATGATTATTCGAGACATTGAAGAATCTCAGAGTTGCTTGGTTGAGAGGAGGAACAGAGCCGGAGAAGAGATTGTCCTGAAGGTATAGCGTGTAAAGGCGGGAGAGACGGCGCAAGGAGATAGGGATCGGACCGGAAAACCGGTTTCCGGCGAGGACAACGGTTTTTAACCGGTGGAGTGACGTCAGTGATTCAGGGAACTCGCCGGAGAAGTTGTTTTCGTTGAGAAAAAGCGATTTGAGATTGATCAAACCGGAGAGGTTAGGGACTGAAGCAGAGAGAGAGTTTCCTTTGAAGCTAAGAACTCGAAGTTGGTCTAACTGGTTCAAGCTCTTCTCGTCGAGTGAGCCAGTGAGGTTCAAGTTCTCAAGAACAAGCTTTGAGACTCTTCTTCCGTTAATGCATCCTTTAACTCCTTCCCAGTTGCAGAGATCTGTTCCTCGCCGCCATGGAATCGAGTTTGATGGATCAATGGATGATTTCAAACTCAGTAGAGCTTCAACGTCGCTTGATCTCACCGGAGAAATCAAGTAGAAAGCAATCATCACTAAGAAGAACATAAAGAAAGAAGAAGAAGACGAGACCATGATAGAATCAAATCGAAGAAGAAGAAGAAGAAGAGAATTTTGCAACTCAATGGTTTCTAAATGGCATCTATTATTCAAGTTCTTGGTCACGGACACATAACAGGTAAGATGTCACGTGAAGCCAATGCTTCTTCAAGCTGTTTTTAGCAGAAGAGCAGTGGAGAGAAGTTAATCAAATCTCACTGTGCCTTTTTTCAATGCATTCATTATTATATATCTATATTTGATACCTACACAGACACACACTTACACATTCAATAATGGTTTATAGGGGAGACCTAAGACAAAAAAGAGGGAATAAAATATTCAAGTTTTTTTGTCTTCTATCAATCTCCAATGTTTAAACTTTAAAGCTTTCTCAGGGTTCATGCAGGTTGGGGACAAATGCTGACTGCTGACTAAGGGAGAGAAAATGACAGAAGTTTTGGAGATGCAAGAGACAATGTGGTGTGATGATATTCAATCAAAATAATCTCTCAATAATTTAAAGTAAAGATGGAGTTGATGTATGTTAATCTGATTTCTCAATAATTTGAAGTAAACATGTAGACTTGTATGTTCAATTTAAGTAATCTGATTTTTGGCTTCTTGCTTCAAGCAATTATTGAGTTATGTTACTTTTTTTTGTTCGTTTACAACTCACATATACACTCCAAAAAGTGTAGACGACCTAACCTTGTAAGAGGAAGAGGTTCCAGAGACAGAAAATAACAAACAAGTAGTAGACAGATCAAAACTGCAGAAAACAGAAACAAAAGAATTGTATAACTCAAATCTCAATTAATCAAAAATCATATAGCAGTTACAAACACCATATTTGTAGAAAATAACTTGAAGTTAAAGAAGCACATAATCAGACTCAAACCGGTCCACTCTCCTTCTCTGTTTTCTTCATCTGTCTATGGATTTTTCAAGTGAAAAAGATGAATCTTTCAAGCCTTTCATATTGCTGGAAATACACTGGTTTCAATCTTTAGTTTGACGCCTTTTCTTTCTTGAATTTTGCGTCGCATTTCCCTTTTCTCCGTCTGTGGTCGATGAACCCTGGATGTTCATATAAAAAAAATGGACCAGTAAGGTTTTGACAGACAAAGCATTGGTCACAAGGTTAAAGTAATGAGGAGGCTGCTTTTACCTTTTCCTGTTTTTGTGATCTCATACCCTGTCTTCGTGCTCTTCTGTTTCCCTTTACCTGCTTCTCCTACATTTAAAAATATTGCAAGAATTTGGTTAGGACTCATCAGAAGAAGTCAAAGCACTTGTTGGCATTTTCCCAAATGTCAAAAAATGAAAACCTGAGATGACGTCTCTGAGTTATTATTCACTTCTTCGTCATCGGTTCTGAGCTTTCCTTCTTTCTGTGATCTCTTTCCCTGCCGTCGTGATCTTCTGTTTCCTTTGTTCTGCTTCTCCTGCATTTAAGAGTTTTTGCAAGAATTTGATTAGGACTCATCAGATGAACTCAAAGAACTTGTTAGCATTTTCCCAAATGTCGAAAAGAAAACCTGAGATGGCGTCTCTGGGTTCTCCTCTTCTTTGTCATCGCATCTGAGCTTTCCTTTGTTCTGCTTCTCCTACATTTAAGATTTTTGCAAGAATTTGATTAGGACTCATCAGAACTCAAACAACTTGTTGGCATTTTGTCGAATGTCAAAAAGAAAACCTGAGATGGCGTCTCTGGATCATCCACTTCTTCATCATCATCGGTACTGAGCTTCTCTTCTTTCAGTAATCTCTCAAGACGAGCATGTTTCTGAAATGAGTCAAATCAAAATCGAAACTTTTTCATAACTACAAGACTGATGAGAAAAAGAAAAGCTCAAGCAAACCTCATGCTTATTATCTAAATTCTTTCCGATTCCGAACAGACTAAAATACTCAGTCCTAAACCCAATGCTTCGAGTGATAAAGATAACTAACTACTTTACCTTTGATAAAACATGTTCTTGCATTGATTTCTCATTCAAACAAATGGCTTTTGGACAATATCTGCATCTGTAAACCGATTTGCATTTAATCATACAGCCTAGAATATAGTTCTCCTCTTCCTCTTCCGGTGGTTCTTCTAAACCAAAGTTACGATCAATCGATGTCTCCTCCAATCTCCCTCCATAGCCATCATCGTCAGTGTCATCCTCATCAACATCAGCGTCGTCGTCAGCAGCTATAACAGAAACTAAGTTAAGATTGTCACTTAACTTTTAAACTTCTCTAAAACATTCCCATCGAGTACTCGATTGAAGAAGCAAACCTGGGGAATCATCTTCTCCTTCACGCTCTGAGACGGAATCATCGTCCTCGGAAGCTTCTGCAACGGCGTCTTCGGATTCGGATTCTTCTGATTCTTCTGACTCAGGGTCAGAGTCGGAAGAGAAGCAAGATGAGTCGGATCCACTGTCTTTATCACCATGCTCAAGCTTGTAAAATCTTCTCTTTATCATTTTTTTTCGATTCTGCAAAGGTTAAAGCTGAGGAAACCTAAAATTAGAAATCGAATTTTCTCCTAGAAAATCAATCGCAAAGGACCGAACTTTCGATTAGAGTGATAGAAAAGGAGGAGACTTTGTACCGTGAGTTTCGCGGGGAGAGAGAGCTTGGAGACTGAAAGGGGGAGAAATTTGGTAAAAGAGGAGAGAGGGTTTTAGGGTTTATAGGTTATTTTGTAATTACAATGCTTGTCTAAGGGTATTTTAGTCATTCAGCGCATTAGAGATTGTATTTATGTGTGATAAAAAAAAAGCCCCATTGCCTTCATTGTCTATCACACATTCACACTACCAACGCAGAAAGTTGTTACCTTTGGTTTAGCGGTGAGTAATTAGGGTTTATCAATTCAAAATTTCGAGGCTTTCGTTCTTTTACTTCGGATTTCTGCAAGATTCTCGACCCGATTCTTAGTTCTGATATAAATTTCTTGGCTTGTTTAAGTAGGAGTTAGAGATTTGCTTGTTTTATCGGTAGTGAATATTTGGAAAAAAAGATGAGTTCTTTAAGGATTTTGGAGTTCGATATTGTGGGCTAACTATTTTTGTGCACTTTTTGGTTGTCTCTTTAGCTTCAGTGAGAGTTGCAAAGATGAAAGATAGAGAAAACGATGGTCTTGACAACAGAATCTTCGTGGGAGGATTGTCTTGGGATATCACAGAGAGGCAGCTTGAAGATACTTTTGACCGCTACGGGAAAATCATCGAGTGTCAGGTCTACTATCGAATCTCCTTCTTTGTCTTGTGCTGCATGATTGATACAAACAGACGACCAGAAAAATTCCAGAGGCTCGTGTTGGAACTTGTGGTTTAGTGAATGATATGATAATCTCTGAGCCGAAAATTCCATCATCTGTTATGTGGAAGAATTGGTTTTGATGCACAGATATTTGGAATATCTGTCATGTTTTGAGATGTCTTGAGGAAGAACACACGCAACTAGCGAGGTTTCTTGACTTGTTGATGGATGCAGTGGAGGAATTATTAGAGCTTTTTCTTAGGAAGTAAATTTCTGTCTGGTCCTTATTTACTTGTCTTACTAGACACCTGAAGCAGATCAGATCTCTGTCTGTGAAGAATATTGTTTAATCAGCTGCTTTGTTCTGTAACAAGTAGTCAGGACGCCAATGGACTCTCCATTTTGGAATGAAAGCAGAAAATGTAGAGATTTCACAGTAGCTTGTTTAAAATCCCAGCTGAGACCTCTTGTCAGCAGTTTTGATACCAATCAGGACTAACCATCTTTGCTTCTCTTGCTTGTGATATCTGCTTCGATAGTCACTGACAAGGTGCTGATCCATAATGGTCTTGATCAGAATATTAGCCTTCTTTTTCAGCGAAATTAGATTGGCAAACCTGTTTGCTGTTTTTTTGTTTTGTTGTGGTCACATTATGATAATGCGAAAGTGATCTGATCTGGAGTAACATGTCAGTTGCAAGGGATTTTGCCACTTGTAGGACATGCTATATTAGAGAAACGAATGTAATATCTCTGCTTATTTCATAACTCTAATGAATGTAACATCTGATTTTTTAAGTAATGCAAGCACAGAAAAGCTTCATGTGCATGTTATATTGCTTTGGTGTGATAGTCCCAAATCTCAGGCTCATCTTTTGGTTGTACTTTTGCTATTTTATAACGTCATTGGTTTTTTTGTGTGTGTAATTGTAGATTATGGTGGAGAAAGATACTGGCCGTCCACGTGGTTTTGGGTTTATCACATTCACTGATCGCCGAGGAGCTGATGATGCAATTAAGCACATGCATGGGAGGGAGTTGGGTGATAGGGTCATCTCGGTGAACAAGGCTGAGCCCAAGGTTGGGGTTGGGGGAGATGATATAGACCATTTCAATAAGGGCTATTCATCACGAGGGAAGGGAAGCTATGGAGGAGGAGGAGGAGGAGCTGCTGAGGATGAGTGCTTTAAGTGCGGACGCCCTGGTCATTGGGCTCGAGAATGCCCATCAGCTGTTGGTGACCGAGGACGGTACAGAGATCCGCTCGCGATGCGCTCTAGACTTGGAGAATTGGATGGACACCGAGATCGCTATGGAGATCGTGAGCTGGAGCGGGAGCGTGAGCGTGACCGCTACATGGATGGACGCCGTGATGGTGGACGGTACAGCTACAGGGACCGCTTCGAGGGTGGAGACAAGTATGAAACTCGTGATAACTATCCAATGGAGAGGTTTGTAGCTCTTTATCTTTAGATCTAATTGGTTCCAACATGTATTGATTTTAGGAAAGTCCTGATCTTTTAATGCTTTATCATCAATGTAGGTATGGGCCGCCTGGAGACCGTTTGGTGAGTGATAGGTATGGGATGGCTGAGCAACATCATCTTGAGGATGACTATGGCAGGAGAGAGAGAGGCTATGACAGGGACAGATACACAAGGGGTGCAAGTGATAGGTATGGAGCTATGGGACCGTTACGTGACGAGGGAAGAGCCTATAGAAGCAGCAGACCAGGTCCTTATGACCGTCCTACTAGCCGAGCTGGTGGCAGACCTTCTTCATATGAACGTTGGTAGTTTGTTTGGTTAATGGGTAAATCCATGAATGTTTTTGGGTCTATATCAGAATAGTTTTCTGTCTGATGGAACTCGAATTCTAGAACTCCATTATGCGTTTTGTTCGAATATTGTGATCCTTCATCACACTAAATAGTTATGGTTTTATGTTACAAAGAGATTCAAGTAGATTAAACTCAAAGCATTCCGAGCAGTTTATGTGTGCCATTTCGTTAGTGAACATAAAGCTACTCTTACTCAAAATCAGTGTACCAAAACTGATGGATTTAGAGTTCTTGAAACAGAGCTTAGATCAAGCTCACTCTCATCTCTGCAGATTCAGAATAAAGAAGAAGCAAAAAGCTTGAATTTTTAATCTCGAGAGATTTGCGATGAAAATTAACAGAAAAGGAGGAACCTTTTAGCATTACAATGGGAGAAAAGGAGTAAACTAGTAAAGACGACAAATAGACAAAGAAATACAACACAAAAAGATTCCACAATCTCAAATCTTCAATCAAGAGAGAGCAAAAAAAAAAACCAAATTTTTTGTTTCTTACTGACAAAGTTGTCCGATGTAGAAATCCTCGATCATGTCGAAAACACGAGTCGCGTGTTGTGGTCCGAAAAACCCATCAGTAGAATCATCGCCAGCATGATCTAGAATGGCGTCGCCACCAGGATGCTCTTCAACATAAGAAGTAACATCATAGACCTTATCTTTGATTATGATCCAACAATCGTCTCTTTTGTTATGTAATGCGACTTCACTCTTGCTGTAACTTTTAGGCTTTGAATCTACATGCTCATTACTAGATCGCTTCTTCTCCTGATCACCGTTCGACCCTCTTCGCTTTCCTTGGATCAAGAACAATGCTGAAACCAGAAAACCCAGAAGCAATCCAATCACAGCTATCATCTTCTTCTCTACTCGAAAAAAAGCTAATTGGATTATCAGCAGAGGATGATGAAATTGAGTTTCTTTTGTTTTACAAGTGGAGAGAATGGTGGATTAGATCCAGCTTGATGACCCAGATGATTGAATTTAGGGTTTCTACTAAACGACGCTTTATATAAGGGGCATAAAAGTCAAAACCCAACGTTTATCCCATTGTCTTCTTCATGTACTCTAAATCCAATTCCTGAGGTTCTAATCAGTTTCCTTCCTCTAATGGGTTCACACAGTCTTTTGCTTTATCTTTTTAACGTATCTTTTTAATGGGTTCACAAATTGCTGAGATGCAGATTCTGTGTGGAACAGGGTAATGTTTTTGTTTGCTTCAATACCTAGGTTTCGAATGGTGACACTGATCAAAAAATGCAGATCAAGCAGAACAAACACATATCAAGCAGATCATGCATATCAAATGCAAATCTGTAAATAATTATATTATATTAAATAGTATAATAATATAATAAATACATATCAACCAGATAATTTAGATCAAGTAAAACAAACGCAAATCTAGCAGATCAAACAAATTAACCAAATTATTATATTCGATTAAACGTTAAAAACATATAAATGATGTAAATTAAATATCTAAAACAAACAAAATCAATTTTTATATATAAACAATAAATATAACTGTTTTAATAAATACGGTTAAAATGTAAGCATTATCTAAAAATTAAATACGATTAAATTTCGGATATATAGATTCGGTTGTCAAATATGAAAGTGAGTAATAAATTGAAAAATCTAGCATTTATAGCTAATTTAGAGCTAATAGAAAAATGGAAAAAAAACAGATATACAAGTGTTAAGAAGGAGATTAAAAGAAAATTTAATTAGATCTATAACGATTTATATATATATATATTATTTTTCAAATTTAAATATTATTATGTTTATTGATATTTATCAAAAGATAATTATTACATAAAATATTGCTCAAACGGAAGAAATAAAAATCATATAATATATCTTAAATTGGGAAGAATCTAGGATTTATAAATTTAATATGTAAAATAAATATAAATATTTTTATTAATATTTATAGACGATAATAAATAAAAATATAATTTATATATGATTCAAAAATAGTCTCTAAATAAATTATTAAACTAGAAACGAAAAAATAAATTAAACCTTTATTTTGAGCAGAATTTTATTTGTTTTGAAATTGAATGAAAAAGTTAAAGAAAACAGGATTATTTGTAAGCAATTAATAGAGAGAGAAAAAAAGAAAAAAAAACTTTAAATGCTATTGGCCATCAGCTTGCGTTAGTCTCCTTCCTTTTTTCACTATGCAGATCAAAAATTTTACACATATATTGATCTGCATGCAGATATTTAATATTTTATTATTATTTTTTGTTCTGCAATAAAAAATGATGAATAGTACTTAAATGCAGATTGATCTGCTTTTTAAACGTACTGCATTTGTACTGCATTAAAATCTGCCCTCCATTCAAAGCCCTATTTTTAAAGGCTCATGTTATACACATCCAAATCTAGTGATGGAGATTGCATTTTCAGTGTGGTGTCTAGTGATGGAGATAAGACATTTTGTAATATTTTGTTGTTTTTAGCATATAATGGAGACACTTTGGATGAATATCTTAAAAACCAATTTTTTAAAAAAAATTTAAATAAAAACTTGTGTTAACAACTTTTTAAACATAATATATTTTCAAAAATATAATACATTGAAACATTTAAATTAGAGAAGTGCAATTTAAAAACTGGAAAACCCGCTTAATTGCAATCTTCACTTCCGCCAAATTTTTGCCATATATGTTCAATCAAATCAGCTTTTAATTGTTGATGTCTTGTTCTATCACGAAGTTGATTGTAAACGGCCTCTTTATCGACTCAAATCGGAATTTGGCGAGAAATTGCATCTTATTCGCCGTCGAGAGAGTGAGAGGAAGAGAGACGAAACAAATCAAATGATCAAGTTTTTTTTTTTCCACCTGTCCGTTCTTAACTCAAAATAAGTGTCTTATTTAAGATACCGGTCTTATTTTTAAGACACTACAAATCATTTTTTATTTATTTTTATTTTTAAAACCTCTTGCTTAGATCTTCAAAGTTGACCATTGAGGTTGTTCTTAGTAGTAGTAATCTTGATTCTTGTCACTTAGGTTGGGATTGAATGTGAACCAATTTGATTAAAAGCCAAATCCAAAGAAAGCCTCCCCTTCTTACTGTTTTGATGATTTTGTTGTGTTCAGGACGAGATGCATTGGTGTAAGAGATTCAAGAAGCCAAGGAGATACAAACCGCCTTACATGGCTCCAAGAATCCAGGAACCGGTTTATGAGTCAACTAATGAGCCAATACCATGATAAATCATCAATCTCACAAATCCACCAAACCAAAACAAACCATATAGCTCAAGCAGCAAAAAAATATAATATATATATATATATAGCTGCTCCTTGTGGGGTTTACACATTTTTAGATGAATATATGCTTAAAAAAACCTTTGGCAAATTTAGGAACTAACAGTGTTATAGTCAATTTGCGTTTGGTATTATTTATTTTGTGTCAACAGAGAGAATCTTAGATTTATCATTGAAGCTTTGGTATATCTTCACACCTCTGTAAAAAGAACACTATAATTAATTAGTTAAAATTTAATAAAATACATAGTCTATCTCTAGTAATCACACCTGATAAATTTTAGTTTCTTCAAATGTCAATTCTAAATTTTAGTTTTTTTTTTTGAGAAAGGGCTTAAATTTTAGTTTATTTGATAAACAGGATGATTATTTAGCTATTTATGAATATTATGTGCGTTGTAAGAAAATAAAAATAACAATAAGGATACTAAATAAGTCGTACACTAACACAAATAAAAATGAAAAATAACACATGTCTTATTTTATTGAAATGTATACTCTCATATTTTGGTTTTTTTAAAAAAGAAAGAATAAAATGGATACATCTTTTTGATTTCCTAATACCTTGTTGTAATATATATAGATAAAAAAATTCCAAAGTGTATGTGACTGTGTTATTCACAAAATTGCGTAAGAATAAAAAATTATTCACGAACAGAAACAAAAGCAAAACCACAATGGAATAAAAAGTGGTTCTGCTCCAAAAAAAAAAAAAAAAAAACAATAACCAAAACAAAACCACCCATTTACTCTCTCTCTCTCTCTCTCTTCCCTCGCCGGCTTCTGCAATTTCCAAGTTCGCATCTCGCTGTCACTCTTCGCGAATTACCCCTCTTGATCCTTCACCTCTATTCCTCTTTCCGATCTATCGGAGTTTTCGTTGCGTTTCTTATCGATTACATCTCTACTCGCAGCACCAATCTTTGGGGGTTTAGGGTTTTGTATCGAAGCCATTTGTAGCTCCGGAGACGCATAATCATCTTCGTTTTCGCTAAATCCGAGGTGGGTTTCTCTCGGGCTTAATCAATTCTTCTTCTTTTTTTTCCCCACGAATTGCTAAAACCCTAAATCGAACATGTTTTTTGGGCGTGCTTCGTAGCTCAAAATTACTCGCCTGTAAACAGCTCTCCGGAGATGATTCCGATGGATAATTACTGCGTACCGAGCACTAGCACGACCGGTTTAGTATTTCCGGCGAATTCGAGCATGACTGCTTCATCGGGATTCCACCTTACTGTAAATTCTCCGGCTGGACTCAAACATGAAGCTGCTTTGGCTGTCGATTGGTCTGTTGAGGAACAGTATATATTGGAGAAAGGCCTTGCAAAGTAAGTGTTTTTTTTTTAAATCCATTGTGTTTTTTTTTTTTTTGTTCTCTACAAGTTTTGTTACGTCGTTAGCTATTATACAATGTTAAAGTAGAGAAGTATATTAGTATATCTTTTGATAAGTAGTGCACACGTTAGATATTTTTTTTAATAAAATTAGAAAGATTAAAGAAAAAAAAAAAAAAGAAAAAAGAAAAAACATTTGCGTCTCACATGAACTGTAATAGCACATATTGTCGTAAGCAGATTCAGGTTCTTATAGATTTTATCAGTTTTGTATCCTTAGTTTACTTAGAAAGCTGGCTGAGATTTGCTTCAATGGTAATTTTACCTTTCATTGTTTTTTTTAGCTCGCATGAAAACTTTTTCTTACCTTTTGTAGATTTAAAGATGAACCACAGGTTACAAAGTATGTAAAGATCGCATCAACTCTACCAGATAAAAGCGTACGGGATGTAGCAATGAGGTGTAAATGGATGACGGTAAGCTTCTAACGCCTTGTCACTGAGTTTTAGTGAGCGGCTTGCATATTTCTTGTTGTTCCTGAGTTTTTGGTAATGTCCTTTTGCTTGTGAGATGAAGGAAAAAAAAATACTATTTAGCAGTTATACGGTATTTGGCTGTGATGAAAATACTGGTGCGAGAGATATTTCTATAACTATTAAAGCATATGCAAAGTATAAGGGAGCTACTTTGTGTGTATGCTTTGTTAAAGATAAAGACCTATACGAAAAGTTCTTTTATAGTTTTTTTTTGGCTATAAGGTAGCCTTAAAGTGCTGTTGTCTCATTGATCAAAAGACACCCTACCATATCATAAAGGTTGACTAAAGTATGGTTAAGGAGAGAATGACAAGTATTGCTGACGATAGATCTGGCTTTCTGTTAGCTCTGGAGTCATGTTGGAACTTGATTTGACCCTATTCCGATAAGCTTGATTTGATTTCTGTAGTTACCCTGAAACTAATATCGCTTTATGGGCGATGTCAGATAATCCCTGGTCTTTTTGAACTTTCTGAAATTGATTTTGACATGTAACCTTTGATGGAGGATAATATTTCATATGGCCGACTTTGGAGTTATGAAGAAATGATTGATTAAACATTCTTTGTATTTTCTGCAGTATGCCTTACTGTGTATTGTTAGATTCACATAATAAAGTGGGGAAAATAAGTTAACAAAATTACAGTGCTGAATATTACTTTATCGGCTTATCCTTACTGTCTCTACCCTTTCATATTTATTCTATGAAGTTGGGCTGAAGAAATGGATAGCTTTTACGACTTGAGTTGTACAAGCTGATATATGACTCGTTCAAACATAAAGTTTCAACATCACCCTTTTAATGTTTATAATAAATGCTACTTTGCTATTATTTTATCTTTTAACTACTTAAATCCGTGATCTTTAAGCTTGTATTGGCTAAGAATGGCATCCGTTTTTGCAGCAAAAACGAAGAAAAGGGGAAGAACATAGTACCGGTACGAAGATTAGCTATAGAAAGGTATGCTTGCTTAACTGAACCCCAGGGCCAAGGTTATAACTTCTTATGTAGCTAAGTTAACATATGAGGTTATAATTTGCTTTAAAAGAGGTTATTGGTTGCAAATGGATTTTTGTTAAAACGGCTACAAACTTGTTCTCCTTGAGAAACCCAAAATACAACTAACTGATTATTTCTTGAATAAGGTGGTGGATTTACCCCCAAAACTGAACATATTCTCCAGCGTGCCACAACAAAATGCCACATATGTCATGAACCATATGTTCCAGAATACACGCATGCCTTTTGAAGGTTAGTACTATTTGGGTCACAGTTATTGTTGGCATCATTTTCTTCTTCTCTCTCCTGCAAAGGATATAAATGTAAAGAAGGATTATTTCAAAAAGACAAGGTGCATCTTGTCTGGAATCTCAATCAGATAAACTAGGCCATTTGTGGTTCTTCTTGTTGATGCCTGAATCTAGGCATTATTGATGTTAGAGAGTTCCTAGACTCTCTCACTTACTGTCTCAGCTCCTTAGTTGTTCCATCTTAGAAAAGAAAATTCAAACATGTCAGCTAGATACCTTTTTCTGACCTGTCACCTTTATAGGTTTCATATATTTTCCAAACTCTTATTTGCGTAGGTTTAAGTGATGCGGTTATGGAGCTTCTACGGCAGAATGTTCAAGCTTTCAGTCAAATTTCGTCAAACCTTTCTGCGTGCAAGGTAATTGATTTGTTTTTTTTTTTGTTTTTTTGCAATCTTAAGTGGGTGAATCTGAGCCAAATGCTAGTTGGTAGAAAAAGATTGGTGTTTGGTTGGGGTACATCTCGTTGTCCTTTCACAGTGGAATTCCAATCCTGACATCCTATTTTCTGCATACAGCCACAGGATAACATCAGTCTGTTTTATCTGGCAAGAAATAACATCAGTTCCATCTTGAATGAGTATGTGGATCTATTAGCACGTTGAAACACTATTGATAGTTTGATACATTTCCTCTGTCGTCTTTCTCCTTCTCTTTTGTAAAAGCTTGATTTGCTGAACTCTTACTTATCATTGCTGCAGCATGAAGGAGATGCCTGGTATCATCAGCCGGATGCCACCTCTGCCCGTTTCAATTAACAATGATCTTACAAGCAGGTTAATGACGAGTACAACACAGGTAAGCAATCCTGTATTTTCTCTGAACATGGTTTGGATAAGACCCTTAAATACGTATGATGTTAAGGAGATTAAAAAACCTCATATGAAAAAAAAAAAAACTCGGTTTAAATAATCAGAATTCTAATATTTTATGGGACTGTGATCTTGTACAAGAACATTGCATTAGATCTGGCTGGATTATGGAGAACCTTACTGTATCATCGTTTGGTTCACTTCACATTTAATGTTAAAATAAAATGTTTTGATGTATCTCAGCCGAGATCTTATATGATTCCTTCGAGCATCCATCTGAAGCAGGAGCCAAGAAATTGATGGGGGAGGAAACTGGATTTTGACCAATGCTAAAGGAAATAGCACAAGAAACCGGTAAATGGCAGTTGTTCGATGTGGCTCGGACTGAAAGAAGATGGTTTATCAACTGCAAACACACAAGATTGAACAAGATGGGATCTCTTGTGGAACCCTTTGTGCTGTCGGCTAATATGGCGTGGAAGGGTTAACACTTTAACCGCAGGCTAGCCAAAAACCCTTTTCAAACCCTTTCATGTCTCTAAAACTGATTATTTTTCCGGTGCGAGAATGCAATGCTTTGGTGGTCAATCCAAGATATGATGAATTTGTTGCACAGATACGTGGTAGAGTTTGTTTGTATAGATTTAGCTGTTTCTGTATGGTTTTAGATGAGAGTTATTTTAAGTTTGTATCAAGAACACATCTTTGTAAGGTTTGGTCTTCATAGGCATTTCATGCTTATGCTCAGATTAGCTTCCTCTTTTCGCGTGTGTTGTTACCATATCTCTCATTGCCTACAAATTTCTCATTCAAGAACCATTTTTTTTCCTCAATGACTTAAAAGGTGATGTACTATACACACTAATTTATTCTTAGAAGGAATAAACACTAAACATAATTTATTCTTGAAGGCATTTTACACTGATATTTGGGTTTCCCTGAGGAGGATTCTTGAAACGCAGTACAACTATATCTATTACCATGGTATATTACTAAACTTATTCAATACGCATCATAATGTGTAGGTTGACCTTATTCACTTCACACATTTATTCAACACACTTGATAAATATTATTGATCTGGTTGGAAGAAGTCAGACACCTTCAATATCATGCACCACCACAACCAGAGAAACTCAGCCGGTGTTAAGCGGCTTTCCAAGAAGACAATGGTGGAGTGTCTGAGTTCTTGAAGGTGGCCCCGACGTTGCTGTATCTTTCTCCTTTCACAAAACCTGGTTGTGCAATGGCCTCAAGCTCAGCCATCTCTTCTGGAGTGAGTTTCACAGATAAAGCTCCGATGTTCTGATTGAGGTTTTCGATCTTAGTGGTTCCTGGGATGGGGCAAACATCATCTCCCTGGTGGTGAACCCACGCGAGGGATAGTTTTGCGGGAGTGCATCCTTTCTTCTCAGACATGGCACAAACTTTCTCGTACAGAATCTTGTTGTGGTCCATGTTTTCCTCTTGGAATCTTGGTAGAGTCTTGAAATGAGAAACAGAATTGAGCAAATTAACAGTGAGTTGATATATCAACAGCTCATCTAAAGTTGTTCAACCAAACAAGTCATACAAAGCCGATGTTACTTACCTTTCTGAAGTCATCTTGGTCCAGATTCTCAACAAGCTTGGGTCCAGATGCTAAGAAGCCTCGTCCTAGAGGACTGTAAGCAACAATACCAATCCCAAGTTCCCTGAAGAAGGAAAGAGAGAACATGGAGTCACATGATTTGATGAATAGTGCACCAAGAAAGGAGGATGAAATCTAGATACCTGCATGTCGGGACAATTTCTTCTTCCGCGTCTCTCGTCCACAAGGACCACTCTACCTGCACGGCAGTTATCGGGTGAACAGCATGTGCTCTTCTGATAGTTGACGCCGAAGCTTCAGACAAACCGATGTACTTTATTTTACCTTCTTCAACTAGTTTCTTGAGCTCTCCCATCTTAGAGTTGACAGACAAAAAGCAAATGCTAAGTTCAGCAAAAGGTTCCACAGCTTTCTATAAAAGTCAGCAAGTGTGGCAAACAAATCGATTTTCTTCGAATATGTGAAGCACGCAGAGATGAACTCCAATACCCTTGAAGTATTGAACTATATTATAACCTTCCATTTCATTTGAAAGTAGGAAAGCTTACAGTGATTTCGATAGGGACACGAATATCCACCCGATGCTGATAATATATATCAACGAAGGCAACATCTAGACGCTTTAAGCTTGCCTCACAGGCAGCTCTCACATACGCAGGATCTCCCTTTATCTCTGTGTTTCCCTCTGCAAAGCTGAATCCAAATTTGGTCGCAAGTTCCACTTTCTCCCTCACTCCATCATCCTTGAGAGCCTGTGGCAGGTTACAAAACTTCAACGATCAATCTTTCTTTGTACAGATATGAAGCTCAAAGAGTTGAGGCCAATTCCCATCTCTAAAAGAGAACAAACTCAAAATACTTTGGACAATAAAACAGGATCAATAGCAAAAACCGAACCTTGCCGAGGAGCACCTCGTTGATGTGAGGACCGTACATGTCGGAGGTGTCAAGGAAAGTAATGTCGAAGTGGATAGCGTGGTGGAGGAGAGCGATGGCGTCATTTTCAGGCTTAGAAGGACCGTAGCGAGCGGAGAGGCCCATGCAGCCAAGGCCTTGCTCTGATACCTCAAGGCCTTGGCTTCCCAACTTCATCCTCTTCACTCCGCAAGCTTTCGCCATGGATCTCTCTTTCTCGCGCTAGCTTCTTAATGGGACTCTAGTAAAGCTGTGACTCTAGTGGAGTGATTGTTGGAGTTGGTGATGATGAAGAATCGCTTTAGCAAAGACTAAAAAAAATTTATATAATTTGAAAATCAAAAGTACGTGTAAGTGATTAGTAATGAAATAGTTGTATGATTAAAATATATGTTAGTAAAAACTTACTTGATTAAAATGAAGAAATTTTCAAATGATCATCTCTCAAGAAATTGTTTACGGCCCCTTCCACTAGATTGAGTAATCTATTTATATAAAAGAGATTATTAGATTTGTTGAGAACAACATTCTACGTGTCTTGAATAGCATTTAGATGAGTGTCTTGAGAGTAATGTCATGCCTTCTTTGGAGTTTTTGAGGATTCATCATGTGTTGAATAGTCTTTGCCGCAATAGATGATCTTGTCTTCTTTTGACTTAATTGATTTGATGACTTTTGTCTTAAAGCGTAGTTGAGGATCCTGTCTTCATCTTCTTTTGGTGATACTTTTGTCGCAAAAGACTTTAATTTTTGTCTTTACATAAGTTTTTGTTGACAACAAAGCACAGACCAAGCGGCACCAGCAACGTACTCTGAAGTTTGAACAGAACAAATCTTTTTATAGAGTTTGGTCGCAATGTATGGAAATGTAAATTGAAGTTTTAACTTGGGGAAACTCTACACATACTTTATTCTTCAAGGCATTTAACAATGATATTTGGGTTTCCCTGCGAATGATAGTCTGCTCTCGAAGACGCAACACATCAATGACCTTCATCTCGCTGACAAGTTAAGACTGCTTCAAATGTCATGCACCACCACAACCAGAGAAACATAGCCGGTTTACGCGGTTTTCCAAGAAGACAACGGTGGAGTGTCGGAGTTCTTAAAGTTGGACACGATGCTACTGTATCTTTCTCCTTTCACAGAATCTGGGTGGCCAATGGTCTCGAGCTCAGACATCTCGTCGGGAGTGAGTTTCACCGATAAAGCTCCGATGTTCTGGTTCAGGTTTTCGATCTTAGTGGTTCCTGGGATGGGGCAAACATCATCTCCCTGGTGATGAACCCACGCGAGGGCTAGTTGTGCAGGAGTGCATCCTTTCTTCTCCGACATCGCACAAACCTTCTCGTAAAGAATCTTGTTGTGGTCTAAGTTTTCCTGTTGGAATCTTGGTAGAGTCTGCAATAAGAAACAGAATTGAGCATATATACAGTCACATCCTCAGCTTACCAATATAATGTTCATCAATCAAACAAAGCCATACAAAAACATCTGTACTTGCCTTTCTGAAGTCATTCTTGTCTAGCTTCTCAACAAGCTTTGGTCCAGATGCAAAGAAACCTCGTCCCAGAGGACTGTAAGCAACAATTCCAATCCCAAGTTCCCTGAAGAAGTTTAAAAAAAGATGATGTTATCATGATTGATGGATAGCGCACCAAGAAAAGAGGACCAAATCTGCATTGACTCATTTACCTGCAGGTCGGGATGATTTCTTCTTCCACGTCTCTCGACCACAAAGACCACTCTAGCTGCACCGCGGTTATCGGGTGAACAGCATGCGCTCTTCTGATAGTTGAAGCTGAAGCTTCAGATAAACCGATGTACTTTATTTTACCTTCTTCAACTAGCTTCTTCAATTCTCCCATCTTGGAATTGACAAACAGTAAAAGAATAGTTAAGAACGGCAAAAGGTGCCATCTTTCTATCAAGGAACTGCAGCACAACAATCAAAGCTCAGAACAAACCCTAAATGATAGATGATGACAGATGAGAAGGCCCTAAATTGTCTAGGTCAAATATCATTTTCACCAGAGAGAGGGACCCTAAGCAGAAAACATGGTCCTAAAATCTATTTTCTTCGACCCTATTAGTCCAAACACATCCCAAGCCAAAGGTGTGAAGCTCACTGAGAAGAACTCCAGCAAGTATGAACTAACTAAATAAAGAAATTCCATTTCAATGGAGAGTAAGAAGGCTTACAGTGATTTCGATAGGGACACGAGTATCGATCCGATGCTGATAATAAAGATCAATACATTCCACATCTAGCCGCTTTAAACTAGCCTCACAAGCAGTCCTCACATACGCAGGATCTCCCTTTACCTCTCTTTTTCCCTCTGAAACGCAGATTCCAAATTTGGTCGCAAGCTCTACTTTCTCCCTAAACCCATCCTTGAGAGCCTGAACAGAATATGAAGTTTCAAAATTGAAATAATTCTAAAGATTCCGAAGCCAAATCCCATCTCTAATTCGTTCTGTGTTTCCCGAAAGATATCAGAATTCAAACATCATGGACAATCTCTCGAACACCACGCAAAAATGATCAAATCGGAGAACGGGAATTTCGAAATCGAACCTTGCCGAGGAGAAACTCGTTGGTCTCAGGACCGTAGACATCGGAGGTATCAAGGAAAGTAACGCCGGAGTCGATTGCGTGGTGGAGAAGAGCGATGGCTTCAGTTTCCGGCTTGGAAGGACCGTAGAAAGCGGAAATGCCCATGCAACCAAGACCTTGCGCCGATACCTCAAGGCCTTGGCTTCCAAGCTTCATCCTCTTCACTCCGCAAGCTTTCGCCATGGATCCCTCTCACACCTCTCTCTCTCTCTTTCACTCTTGTAAAGCTTTTTGAATTCAGTGGAGAAAGTTGTTGGAGTTGGGTTGGTGAATGCAATTGTATGAATGATGAATGAAAAAAGCCTTTTATCTTTCTCTCTACAGTAAAATAGAATTTTAGTAAACCACTAAAAAGGAATGGAATTTTCCAAAGTCAATGAAAGCAATTTAATTAATTGTTTCACTCCGGTTATATAATTTTGTATTTTTTTTCTTTTTTTTAGGAGACCAAGATTTGTTCACAAAAACTCTGCTATTCTGTGATTCAGTTAAATTCTTTTGTTTATTGACTTCATCATACCATTGTACAGATTAATTGCTGTAAAAAAAAAAAATTACAGATTAATTTTAGTTGGCCAAGTTTGATTAGACTTTTAGTAGTTCTAACTCTGCTTTCTAGGTTGATTTAACTGTGTTTTCAGTAAATTGAAAGATTACTTGAAATATATTTAATGAATTATGAGTTAACACTAAATCTTATTAATAGTATTATAAATAAAAATTATAGACATTGATTCATACACCCTTGAATTAATATTTCACAAGTGTCGTAGAAAACTTGGTGAACTCTCGAATCATATGCATATATTATTACCTCGATTTGGCTGTCACAAGTTACACAGCTTCAATGCCTCAGGCGGGTTTAAACGGGGTTCCAGGAAGACAACAGTGGAGTGTCGGAGTTCTTGAAGGTGGGCACCATGGCCGTGTATCTTTCTCCTTTCACAGACTCTGGTTGGCCGATGGAATCGAGCTCAGACATCTCTTCGGGAGTGAGTTTAACTGATAAAGCTCCGATGTTCTGGTTGAGGTTTTCGATCTTAGTGGTTCCTGGGATGGGGCAAACATCATCTCCCTGGTGATGAACCCACGCGAGGGCTAGTTGTGCAGGAGTGCATCCTTTCTTCTCCGACATCGCACA